>OY978220.1:24938416-25255916 GCA_963854785.1 Vaccinium vitis-idaea
AATGGGGGCTGCCCTAAGTGTCCCTTTTATAGTGTAAGGCGACACAATACATCAGAAACCCTAAAAAACGCAAAACCGCGCATTTTTCCCGTGCGGACGGACTTGACCACCGTCCGGACCAAAAATTCAGCAACTTCAGAATTGCACCAAAAACCTGCAGACAGCTTTCTGCACTTTCCGTCCGGACCGCCCGGGACCCCGTCCGGACCAAAACTTCAGAAATCTCTCTCTTGGTTTTTAGAACAGGTTTCATCCCAACAATTGTGGACATCTCATCCTGTGTATAAAGATTAGTGCTTTAGTGGCATAATGCTATTGGCATTGTGTGGGTTATACCTAAAAGGAGTATGCTGATTGCTGACTATGAACAAACCAAAATTTTGACGTCTGGTTCTGGCCAAGTTCGAGTATGGGGATAGCAAAACAATACCCTCCCCATATCGGATTGGCTTGTTTATGGGTTTTTTCTCCTTTTCTTCTCTCTCAACTTGTTTCAATTCGTTGCATTTGGGGATTTTTGCACAATAATTAGGGTTTCAAATTCAGGAACCCTAAATTGAGTTGATGGGTAACAAATTTAGCTAAATGGTGTTGCTCATAAGGAGTTCTAGGGTTTCAATGTACAAGGTTTGATGCTGCTAATTTTGGGGGTCTCTTATTATTAGTCACTTTACCTTCTTCCGTAGTTTCAAATTTCACAAATTTGTGAAATTTAGCTATTAGTGAAATTTCAGAATTATTGAAATTTCAATAACTTTTGTTAATGAAAATTAATGAAGTTAAAAAAAGTTACTTCTTCTGTTACAGTAACGTAGTGGGAAACGAAGAGGAAGAAGCCGAAGCCTTCAACCTTGAAACCCTAGAATCCACATGGGAAGAATAGAGGAAACTCTCTGATGTTATTCAGAATAACATCACAATTTTGGTAAAATGCTGAGGCCATAGGCCAGTGCATCACTTATTTATAGGAAACTAACATTGTAATCAATTTACACAATCAAGGAGTAAATTAAGGTAAATCTTATCCTAGTCAAAGCATAGCTATCATCCCATAAATAGGCTTTCGACTCCTAACAAAAGCACGGAAAAAATCATTTTCTATATAGACTTTTGACCTCAGAAGGATCCAAAATCTTTTCCAGCATAACACACCAGTTCAGCGGCTCTTGCGTCTATCTAGCTTGTCCAAATAAGCATGTGCTACTTGTTCCACATCATATATAGATCTTTTTTAGGCTTGGAAAATTATGAGTTCTAATACTCCTTTGAACCAACTTCATATGAGCTCTCGGTGGTTCATTGATCGACCATGAACTAGAGCCACTTAAAACATAAAAGAGTCAATAAGGAATGTTTTTCCCTAGAGCTTCAAGGAAACAAGATTTCTTAGGGTACGAGACGAGAATAGGTTGATATATCTTTGTAACCCTAAAGATGTTTAAGATATCATATTAGTTCATCTTGCGAATTTAGTGAAGTATTGGATTGAAGTAGTATACCAACTAAATTAGAAAAAAGCATTGGATCTGTTACAAGTTTATTCGTAGTTTAGTAGTGTTTCTATTAGGGCTGAACAAAAAAAAACAAAGAATCGAACCGAACTGACGAACCGGTTATTTTTTTTGTTTTTTTTACTTATCCGGTTCGGTTCGGTTCTGAAGAGTTCTAAAATTTAGGAACCGGTTCGGTTCCCGGTTTTTGAGATATATATATTCTATATAAAATATGTTTAATATATATTACTCTTACTCAAAAAGAGTGAACGGGGTGGGAGTCGAACCCAACCCTCATAGAAGGAAGTCACACCACTTACCACTTGGCTAGCCATGCACTTGTCAATGCATCAGAAAATAATAACACTTATTGGAATTAACTCTTGTGTATATATAAATAGTGCAGCCCACTAGAAACCCAAACATTTCTCACTTATTTCCCAAAGTTTCCAGAGAACGCCAGAAGTTCAGAACGGTGAACCCCCCCTCCCCCCCTCTCTCTCTCTCTGCGGCGACTCACCCCCCCACCCCCCTCTCTCTCTCTCTCTCAAAGGAAGAAACCCATCGCCGCCATCGATCGTCCAACGAGATCTATTCGGTTTGATTTGTTTGTGTCATCATCTGTTCGAATCGGACGACGACGATGGTGGATGATGGCGTGGACGGCAGATCTGATGATGATGATGGACTCGATAGCTCTGGTTTCGCCTCTCTCTCTCTCTCGCTCGATCTGTATGTAATATGTATGTGTGGTGTATATAAATGTGTATATACATCTGTAAATCTGAGTTTATGTATAAATCTGTGTATAAACTGTAAATCTGAGTTTATATCTGGTTGTATTATTGTTCTCTTCTCTTTGATAGTTTAATCTGTACATCTGGGAATTTTTGGGTTATCTGTAGATTTCTCTCTCTCCCCCCCTGAACCGAACCGACTTCCGAACCGGGACGAACCGATCTCTAAAAAGTCGGTTTCGGTTCTATGGTTCTTCCGAACCGGTTTTGCTCGGTTCAGTGAAAAACCCCTCTGAACCGGACCGGTTACATCCCTAGATTTTTTATGTTCGCTACTAGGGGTGAACAAAAAACCGACCGAACCGAATCGAGTACAAGAACCGAACCGAACCGGTTAATTTTTTCGGTTTTTTTCATTCCCCGGTTCGGTTCGGTTCTCTGGAGTTAAATTTTTTTGAATCCGGTTCGGTTCACGGTTCAGTGAATTTTTAAGGTGAACCGAACCGAACCGGTTTTGCATATATACCTTAAAAATGAAGTAGCCAAGGATTGAACACGCGACCTTACGTGTAGAAGGCCAAGGTTGTTACCACTCCGCTGACCAGTTACTTGTATTATATGTGCGCAAGTATTATATTTATTACATACTTTAAAGTTATTCCTTATATATAGATATATATACACGGTTCCACTTCCTATCCGGACTTTTTATCCAAATTTTTTTTTGACGATCCGATCCGTCCAATGTGTTCAGAAGGTGTTTTCAAGGGTTCTCGCGGAAAATCTTCAAAAAAAAACACCGGGAAGGGCTTGATCCAAGCAGTTTTCGCAAAAATATATAAATACAGTTTTTGCGAAAAACTGCTTGATCAAGCCCTTCCCGGTATTTTTTTTTTTGAAGATTTTTCGCATGGACCCTTGAAAACACCTTCTGAACGCATTGGACAGATCGGCTTTTCCAAAAAAAATTTGCAACACAAAAAAACCCCATTTTTTCCTTAAATCCGGGAGTGTGGATAAGAAGTTTGGCCATATATACACCACACAACATTCCAGAACATTTTAACACCCATCATCTAGGACTCGCCTCTCTCTCTCTCTCTCTAAAAGCTGCGGCTATTTCTCCCTCAGATCTACTCTCTCTCTCTCTCCCAGATGACGAACTACGAAGACCTCCGCTGCCCCCTCTCCTCGAGTGTTTTATCAAAATACCGTTGTTTTCGAAACAATTTAGAAATCTACCGTTGTTTTCAAACTATTCATAAAAATACCGTTGTTTTGTACTTCTCATTTTGAACCTGAGATCTTTAACCACTTCTCAGTCTCAACCTTAGAAGTCTCCCAAAATTTCATCTGATGTGTCCCTCCATACACACTTCTCATTTCCAAAATGAGAAGTCGTTTTTATTTGAATTTTGTACCTGAGAAGTATAAGAGATTTCGGGTGTACTAATTGAAAACATACTTCTCGTATTGGACCTGAGAAGTATTTTATACAACTCATATTGAACCTGAGAAGTACTTTTAACTTTCCTTTTTCCCCTTCTCTAACGAAAACAGTCGTCATTCTCAAACTTGCGTCCTCAGGAAGATTGAAGCAGAGAAGAACGAGGAGCGAACAGAGAGCTTCTTCCTCACTGATCTTGCTCCTCTCTCTTCCACCAAGATACGCATGCACTTCGCGTCTCTCTCTCTCTCTCTCTCTCAGTACGTCTCTGTCTCTCTCTCTAAATCTCTTTAGGGTTTGTGATTAGAGTTAGGGTTTGTGATTAGAGTTAGGGTATTTAGGGTTTCAATTGGGGTATTTAGCTGGGTGAAGTTCAAGTAAATGTTATATACATGTAGTAATTTAATCCGATGAAATCGATGGACCCTTTCACCAACGAAACTTGCTCCGGAGTGAATTCCGGTAGCCTTTTCCCGACGAGTGAACGCATTGTTTGTGGGTAGTCGCCTTAGGTTAATGGGTGAATAAACCTGCCTAAAAAACAGCCATATAATTAATTAAGTGATGTACACATACAAATTAAGATAACAATTCGAGTTTTTTACAAAAAAAATTAAAAGGGAAAATAAAATCCACAGGATCTCAGAGAACTAATATATATTGGCTGTTTGAAGTACCACTAAATTTCAAAAAAAAAAAAAATACTAAAAAAATAGTACCAACTAATTTTTTAGAAATATTTACTCACCATCCAAACGTGAAATCCAAGCCGCGCTGAGCTGCTTCCTCATTTGGCTTGGAATTAGAATAAGGAAGAACCCATTCAGATATAAGTGTTATTCCAATCTGGCCCTTTTGAGATGCTTGTAAAATGTCTCACACAATGGCGGACGCAAGATTCTTAATACGGGAGGTCAAACTATATGTATTCACACAATGGCGGACGCAAGATTCTTAAGTTTATGTTTGAGTTCAGATCCAACCCAATAACTTCTTAGGATTAAACCACTAAGAAACCAACCCAATAACTTCTATTGATGGCCTTGTTCGGTTGGATTTTTCCTAATGCATTTTTCCTTTTTCCTTGATTCTTTTTTAGCAACCACTTCAAACAATCATATGGTTTCTCTTTCGTGTATTTCACTTATGTGTTTGAAGAGATTTTTTTTAATATTCTAACATTGAATGAACTGAATGTTGTGTAGATGACAATGCTTGTAGAATTGGAGCCTGGCCCTATTGACGACTCTGTTTTGACACGACAACCTTCACACCGGTCAGCTCGCGTGTGGGATTTAAATGTATGCCTTGGTTTAGATAATAAATTCGGTTATTATTAAGTGTCATTATTTATTAAATTATTTCCTTGTTAAAATACAGGGGTTGGAAGAATCGGTGGTTCTCACTTGGTCAAATCATGTGTGCGTAACCAATTAGGAGAGCCATTGCTAGAGTTGAAGGTAAATCATGGTAACCCAGTTGTCCATATTTTTTAAAGTGCAAAACATACTTTCGGCATGTAATGGATTTTTTTTAAAAATAGGATCCCACAGCATCAGTATGGGCCTCTATCCATTGGAAGGCATATGACGAAGAATTGTTTCCAGGGATACTTAAGGTAGGTACCTGCATCATACTGAAGGAGATTGTTATATTTCGACCTACACGAAAGTCTCTATATTTGAACATCACACTGGCAAACCTTCAATCTGTGATTGAAAAATCTATGTTGGATTGAGTGTTACTTTAAAAGGGTAGTTGGGGTGGTGGTTTTTTTTTTTAAAATTCATGTAACTCTACGATTTCATGTTTTATGCATCAAAGGCCATTAACCTCATGAAGTATTGATCGAGTATTGTTGTTAGATTTGTAATTTGTTCATTTTTTGGTTCGTTTCTGTCTGTAATGAAGTATTGTTGTTATGTTCAATTGCAACATTGTTGGTTTTCTTGTTTATAGATTCAGCAAGAGAAATGGGGGGGATAGACTTATTCGACAAATAAGGGGTCCAACACTTAGCGAATATACATAATATTGTAGCAAGCCATAACTCTTGACAAAGAGAAAAGGAAAAGAGGGAGAGAGAGGATTGACATATTATATTTACAAAGTATTCAACAATTTCATGTCACACTTAACTATAAAGTTACATCTACAAAAGCACATTACTGCTTTGTCGAAGCTCCAACATTGCCTTCTCAAATGATGCATTCGCAATGTTCCTTTCTGCTTCCCTCTGAGGACACTGATTTCTTTGCTTCTTCAGTCTCATTAAATGCAACTTGAAGATTTAACTCCAACTGTTATTTTTTATGGTTTAGTTAAGCAAGCACCAATCTCCATTTGCTCCTCTATGGGAAGAAGCACATAAAAATGCCAATTAAATATGTAATCCACACTTATTTATTTATTTTTACTAGAGCGAAAAAGAAATAACGAGTTTTTCTTTTAATAAATATTTGGTCTCATTTTTTATTTCTTGTTTAAAAGCTTTACATTTATTTTGTCTGAGTAACGAAGTGGTAGCTAGGGTTGAGATTCATATTGATTGCTCCTCTACGGGAAAATAAAATGTACAAAACATCTTCGGACATTTGAAAATAGTAGTATGTATTGAAAAGATTTCAAAACATTTATCACATTTTCAAATATTTTAGATTTTTTTTTTAAAGACTTGCATATTATCCACCCCAAACTCTAAATAAGACGATTGAAGTTTGTAAAAATGAGGGTTAAAAGTCTCAAGTCCAATATGAGAGATACTTTAAATACTTCTCAGGTCCCAAATGAGACGTACTTGGATAATATACAACAAAATATGTTTGGCAGATAGTTGAACTTCTCAGGTCCGCATTGCGATCTTTAATTAAACTTCTCAGGTCCAACATGAGATGTGTAAAATAACTTCTCAGGTCCAAAATGGGTTGTTTAAAATACTCCCCAAAAATAAGTGTTCTAAATACAAATTATAGTGACTTCTCATTTTAGAAATGGGAAGTATGTACGGTATGTATGGTAGACAATAAGTATACGGAAAGTATGTATGGTAGACAAC
Source organism: Vaccinium vitis-idaea (assembly GCA_963854785.1). Taxonomy (NCBI): domain Eukaryota; kingdom Viridiplantae; phylum Streptophyta; class Magnoliopsida; order Ericales; family Ericaceae; genus Vaccinium; species Vaccinium vitis-idaea. The sequence continues at coordinate 24,945,149 of OY978220.1, forward strand.
TAGTATACGGAAAGTATGTTCCAAGTTAGAGAAACTCAAATAAAATCGACTTCTCATTTTAGACATGAGAAATATACATGGACACGCTGGCCGAACATCCACGCTGGACGGAGACACGTCGGATGAAATTTTGGAAGACTTCTAAGGTTGAGACTGAGAAGTGGTTACAGATCTCAGGTTCAAAATGAGAAGTACAAAACAACGGTATTTTTATAAATAGTTTGAAAACAACGATAAATTCCTAAATTGTTTCGAAAACAGCGTTACTCTCATAAAACACTCATCTCTCTCTCTCTCTGACTCTCCCGATGGAAACGGCGATGGGGGACTCTCAGACAACCACGGCGACGGGCGATGGACGACTCTCAATCAAACTAATCGATCAAGAACTCAATCGATTTTGAGCCCATCAAACTAATCGATTGATTTTGACCAGTAGATCAGACGCTTGACGGTGGTCTTCATCAAGAACTCGAGTAATCTCTCTCTCTCTCTCTCTCTCTCTCTCACTGTGTGTGTGTGTGTGTGTGTGTGTATAACTATCACTTCCACCCAATCGATTTTGTATATCTGTAAATGATTTTTTTTTTTCGATCTAAATGTTTGTATGTATACATTGATACATATACATGTTTGAAGATCTAGAAATGTTCATTTCTTTTTTTGATCGATGTAGATTGTAGAATAACTTGTAGATCTGAATGTATCACAGGCTCTTCTCTCTTTGTGTGAGGAACCGAACCGACCTCAAAACCGAACCGAACCGGGACGAACCGAACCGGAACCGAACCGACCTCTAAACAACCGGTTTCGGTTCCATGTTCTATCCGAACCGGTTTTGTCCGGTTCACTCAAAATCACCCCTGAACCAAACCGGTTACACGTACCCCTATTCGCTACTATTTGTCGTTAAAAAAATACTGGAATTTAGAAGCCACTCAAGTTGTTTTGAGTATTTCTTGTAGCTACAAGAGCAAATGGAGAACAATATCAACTACGTTGTACTGCTTGTTGCTACTACTTTGTTTCATTGCTAGTTGATACTTCAGAAGCTTCGTTGTTTCCACATCTGTGTCGATGTTTGTTGATTTAGCATTTGTTAGGATTCCAACAACGCACCACACGCAACAGAAGCAGTAAAATCAAGAGAAACACAACACACAAATATACGTGGTTCGGCCAAATCGATGCTTTCCAATTATTACAACTTCCATCTCGAAGTGTAACCTGAAGGCAAGTATCCATGCCTAATAAAGTAAGTGATTTCAAAGCAACCTGGACAAGTCCTAAGTGAATGTATTTATAATTTCTCATATGATTCATGAGATCTCTAGGTTCCATAAGATTAATTATCTTATCATTTTCTTCAATACTCTCAGTTCTTTCCATGGTTTTTATTGCCATGCTACTTCTAAATTGAAACATTCCATATCTGTAAATGGTGCCAGGACTAACAGGAGGAATTGTCCATTGATTTAGTTGGTCTTGCACATTAGCATATTCAACCAATTCAGTATTTTTTATTTTATCAGAATCAGGTTTAAAAAAACCTACTTATCATAATGGAAAAGTGTTAATGCTTACATAAGTTTCTATAAAACAATTATACTTTGTTTACTTCTAAATGTAGTGGGTGGTAAATTAACAATGTCAAATGATCTGTTTAAAATAGCACATCTGTCAATGGTTTACCGGTCAAGGCCAAACACTCGCATCACACGATCTTATGGCAACACAAAACCCAAACGGGACTTCAGTGACGTCCCACTATTTTAAATAGATTATTTGAGATTGATAAGCTATCACCATACTGAAAGTAGAAATAAACAATAATTTAGTTGTCAATAGAACTATGATTTAAGTCACCATTTGGCTCTGATACCAAATATTTGCAATAAAGAAATTAAATTGCAAAGGATCGAAAACTTACTTTAAAATTGCAGAGCTTTATTCAAGGAGAATAAGGCTTATTTTTACAGTGGAATATTTTGCGAATCTCAATACGCCAAAATTCGGCTAGATTATACAAAAAATTGTGAATTAGATGTTATAAACTTTTTAATAAGTCAATATAGATGTCGCAAAATTAATTTTTAATGATGAATTTTCTAATTATATGTTATACACTTTTTAATAAGTCAATAGAAATATTTTGCGAATCTCAATACGCCAAAACTCGGCTAGATTATACAAAAAAATTTGAATTAGATGTTATAAACTTTTTTAATAAGTCAATATAGCTATCGTTATTAGATATACAATTTTTTTTCGTCGAAAATTGGGTAGATTATAGAAAAAAAAATCGACGAAACTCGGAGATGTGCTGGCACGGGCACGACACAATTACAAAATGGTATGGCACGATTAATTAAACGGGCCGGCACGGCACAGCACCACACGATTAAGAAACGGCACGGCATGGCACGGTTTAGTAAACTGGCTAGCACGACACAAAGTACGGTTGGCACGAAATTAAATGGGTCATGTCGGCACAGCACGGCCCGTTTGACACCTCTAGTACTCAACTCGGGCTGGTGCCACAATCGACAACCAATGAAGCATGCTTATTTTTTGTCGCCTCATCCATCTTGTCAATGGGACTAGTGTAGATACCCTAGCGTCAAAAAGGCAACATAATGAGAGAATTATATACAATGAAATCAAGATTATGTATGATTAAAATACTAGTCTTATACCTCCCCCTTGAACTCAAGAAGTGAGTCAAAAACATTGGCAATCCCTACGATCGAATGTTTTTTAATTGTTCGGAGAACAAATCCTCGATCGACTGGAGGAAACTTAGGTTCTGGCAAAGGATCTTCAAGTTTTCCGTCGATTGGAGGAACCTTAGGATCTTTCATGATGACACATCCCTCAATGATAAATCGAGGTTTCTAGAATTAAGTAAGAAACTTTATTAAAACAAGTAATAATTCTCTACTTCTTTTGGAAAAAATAATTAACCATTGCTTCGGTAGTACACTAGAAAATTTCCGGTCACGGTACAAGTTGCAGAACATATTAGCACATACATGCTTCAGTTGGATGCAAACCATCAGGAATACCCCAAATGGCTCATGTATGCAACTTCAAGTTGAACATTAATTTGTGCAGTAGAAGATTTATCAGCAATAGGATATAGTTATGGTTATCATGACTCAGAACAACCACATATATATATGTATATGATATATTCTTATGAAAAAAACGTGGGACAAGATTTAGATTTATACAAATTAAAGATGCTAGTATCGATTCACTTTATTAGACTCTCCCTCTCAATTCCATGTCCACTTGTTGCATTTGGAACCAACAAATGTGAATCAATAGTTGTAAACATAAACATGAATCCCAACTTACATGTATGTAGCCATTTGAGATCCCTTGTTCTGGAAAAATGGTGTTCCTCTGTGTTGAAGTGTTTTGGATCGTTGGATTGTACGTGTTTTGATTTTTGTTTTGAAATTTTCCTGTGATCCAATGCCCGAAATTTACCAGAACAGAGGAATAGAGGATTTTTGGAATAGAGGATTTGATTTCGTATGTAGCCATTACAAAATTCAGTTAACATAATCTATTGAACATGTCTATCGGCTTCTGATTAGAATGTGGTTTTAAATACTGGCCTTTACCTAATGTATCGGCCATTACGTAACAGTTTTTTCCCTCTCCGATACCGTTACACCCCGGTATACCGTTGAGAGGAAAAAAATCGCATGCATATCAGCCGGTTCCCATTACGTATCAGTCCGTATCAGATTTACAGATCGGTTCATGACCGTTACAGTCGATGCTCGACCATTACAGGTTATTTAAATAATTTAAAATTATTTTTTGTTAAAAAGTTAATTTTTAAAATTCACGACCGTTACACTCGATTCCCAGTTTGTTCGATACTATCGAAACCGTTCTACTCAAACCGTTATTGTTACGTATCATGTAACCGATATTCAATGTAGTGACTCTTAAAAGTGAACTGAGAGATTTATGTCTAAACCAGCCACCACTCACCATGTGTACTCCTGAACCAATTACAATTTACAAAACACAAAACACAAACCACATCGGGCTTAACTTGTAATCGAAAAAGAACAAATTAAAGATGAAAAAAATTAAACTTACCCCCTCATGCATGAGTGTTTCCTACGTGATACCTTCGAACTCCATATCTTCTGCCCTACACACTCCATGTTCTCGTATATATTTGAAGACAAGTTCGGCGTTGACCCCATGACAACCTTCACAATTTATTCCTTCGCATTCATCTGGATATTTCAGATGAATGTTGTTGATGATCTCCTGGATAGCAAGCTCCACCGGAGTACGACCACCTAATCTTCTCCCCTTGGCCTCTCCCATGGCCGCACAACACATGAGTGTTGCAGCTGCCGAACAGCAATCACAGTTCTGTTGATAAAAAACTGGTAGTTTAATTCCTTTTTTTATCCTTCCAACTTTGTCATATTGCTTCAGTTTGTGAGATTTGTGAGGGGAGGGCGAGATGAGTCAGAGGATGGAAATAGAGAATGGAAGGGTTTTTATAGACTAGCTGACCTTGGATGGACGGAAAGGGAGAATGGAAGGTAGAGGTGTCAAGCAGGCTGTGCCGTGCCAGCATGACCCATTTAATTTCGTGCCAATCGTGCTTCGTGTCGTGTCGTGCCATGCCGGCCTGTTTACTGTACCATGTTGTGTCGGCCCATTTACCTAATCGTGCCACATCGCGACGTACCATTTTGTAATCGTGTCGTGCCCGTGCCAGCACATCTCCAAGTTTCGTCAAAATTTTATGCCTACAGACTCGGGGAGTGTTTTCGGATGTGGAAAGATTACGAGCTTTTTGGCGTGGGAAAAAGGGAATTGGAGTAGGAGCTACCGACATGTGTACGAGGCAGCAGTGATAGTGCAAGAATAGATTAAATACATAGTGTTGTTCTTCGACAATGGAGGCCAGACAAAGATCTTCGGATTCTCTCATCCCCATGAGTAACTAATCATTCTTCTTGGTTGTAGATGAAACCCGGCCCAAGTAACTTTGTTTTTATATTATATTTTGGATTTTGATTATCGAAATGAAGGTTGTATAACTTTGTTTTTATATTAATAAAGCCTTTCATTCTGTGCAAGGAATCACCAGCTCATAGGACAGAGGGGGGTGCGGTGCGGCACTTTCCAGTGTCGGATCGGCATCATTCTGATGATCGGAGATGTCCACGGTGTAGAGCTCGTCGAGTACTACAAGTGTACCACAAATTAACTCGATCGGATATCGTTAAGTGCCTCATCTTATACTCCTATTATTCCAAGCAAATAACTTTTTAATAATATGAGAACCAAAAGTGATAAATGGATATGGCATTGTCACAGATATTTCGAAATGATATTGATGATAATGCACTTTTAACTGTAAAGAAAATGCAACTAAGAAGCCAGAAAGGCAATCTCATCATCATATGCTTAGTAACAATGCTAGGGACAAACAAAGTGACCACACCACTAATCACACTATTGTATACCTAGTGTGCAGAAGGGCCCATATGTCCAGCAACAGAAAACAAATCCAACAACTAATATAACCAACTCTCAAAAAATCTACCATCAACAACAACATAACTACATCGCAAAATATTCCTAGAATCAGATCTCAATAGTGATATGCCTATACCGTTTGCTGCATCTTTGGTTTAACGGGTGTAGACACCCCGATTTTGACCCGAGAAACTTATCAAGCATTCCCAAGGATGAAAATGCTCGATAAGAGCACGAGAAACTTGATTGAGTACTTGAGGACCCACCAAAACCCCTCCAAAACCTCTTCAAAATAAACCCAAGCTTGCACCACCTTCTAGTACATTCAAAACCCTTTTTATTGATATATAATATGTCTCAATCCATTTTGAAATGAGGGAGATGCGTGCATTTTACTAAAATGACTAGTTTTCCCGATCTCTTGAGGGTAAAATGGTCATGGATTTTGATGTACAAATCATCTTGGGTTCAAACCACTTGGGTTAAAAATTAGACTGAATTACCTTTCCAACGCTTCAAACCATGCACAAAATAGAGTTCAGTAGCACCCGGAGCGGCCCCACGAAGTTTGATATGTTGTGTAGTCTCCAAGTCCAGGCGCCCACACTTCATAGTCCAGGCTCCTAGACTCAGTATGGGCGCCCACACTTCCAACTCTAGGCGCCTGGACTCACTCTAGATTACTTGCATAGGAAAAATGTGCAGGAGGATCATTTTGAGAGGATTTTTGGAGGGATTTTTTTGAGATATATTGGAGGGAAGATAGAGTACCCTACTGAGCCCCTAACCTTACACCCTAGAGCTATTCTTGCCCCTTTTGACCCCTCTAATGCCTATAAAAATCCACTCATATCTTCCATTTGGAGGAGGATCAACCCCCCCCCCCCCCCACTCTCCTATACTGTTATGCTGCCAAAACAACACCAGAAAGCTCAACCTCTAGCCACCATCTCTCTGCTTCACCCTCTACAAGTCATAAACCAACTCATTTCCATACTTTGATCATACACTCCTTCATAATCAAGACCAAATCCTCATGGTTTCTTTAACCACCTAGAAGACTTAATCCCAAAAACTAAAACACAGTCATATAGCACTCAAACACCTCTCAAATTAGTCCCAAAAGTTCATCAATCAAGCCTTTTTCAAGGTAGATTTTCTACCAAAGTTGGTCATTAAGGTCCTGAGGGATACCACCCATCCTTTTCTAGTTCACAATACTAGATTGAGGCTTGGGAAGGTTGGAAAAGCACCAAAGGAAGTCAAATTTTAGCACACCCACACTAAGTCCAGGCGCCTGGACTTGTACAATGTAGGCGCCTGGACTTGAGCCACATTGCTGCATTTTCTTGCTTTTAAGCATCCTTATAAAGTCATCAATTATGTTTGCATGTGTTTAGTATTAGATTTTTAGGGTGCGTGGTCAATAAGTTTGCTTGATGTGATCATTTTTGAGATAAAACATAGTGTTTGAAAGAGATTCAATGGCATGGTTGAAAGCATCATATGATTTTCTGTTGTTTTCATAATAAGTCAGAGGTATCATAGTGCACAAAAAGTAATTTCAACACCATCCAAGTATATCTTTAGCATCATCAATCCATCCATGACAAGTTTTCCCTTTGTGTCCGACACTCCTTTAAGCTTAATCTTCTTGGTAGAGTCTTCCAAGTGCATAAAGATGGGTGGATCATGTTAGAAGTTAGTTTAACATGTCTTATTTCTCCATGGAGCATTCTAAAATCATGATTCTTCAAATATAGATCATCATCAAGATCTGATTTTGGGGATCATTTAGTTCATAGTAGCATCAAACACCACAGTGAGCATGAAAGAATAAGATTTCAAAAGTTTGCATTGTTATGGATTATCGCGAACACCTGTTCAATCCTACAACGCCCCTACGGATCTTGGGAACAATGAATCACAGAAAAAAGACAAGCAAATAAGTGCGTAATGAAAACTGGAAAGAAAAACGAGACACAAGATATACGTGGAAAATCTCAACGTGAGGAAAAACCACGGGAGCCACACCAGTCCACTATGAAATCGAATCAAGGAGTACAAGTCTTCTCACAATCTCTCTGAGATTGGTTTTCTCTTGCCTCTCACACTTTTTCACGCTCTGAAAAACTGATTCACAATTACTCAATACACGCAGTCGGCCAAAACCCTAAAAGAGGCATATAAGGCTCTCGGTAGCGCTACAAGGAAACACCTGTAGCGCTACAAAACAATCTGTCCAAAAGTTAGTGCGTAGGTAGCGCTACACCAAAAGCATGGTAGCGCTACAAGGCCCTATTCTGGCTGCTGCTGAAGGTTGTCTGCACCCCAACAATCTCCCACTTGAAGATAACCTGAAGCATCCGCAAACAAACAACTGCAAACCCAAATGATCTCAATCAAAACGTGGACGTAGTCATCTGACCCCTCTTGGTGTGACTCCAGGCCCATCATCTCTTCAAGCGTGAAGGCCAACTGAGGTTGAACACAACTTCAGTTTCTGAACAGTAACAGACTCTGTCAACATATCTGCCGGATTTCGATCCCCAAAAATCTTCTCTAGCAACAAATCCCCATCCTCCAAAAGCGAACGAATGAAATGGTACCTCAAATCAATATGTTTCGTCCTGGCATGGAACACTGGATTTTTGGCAAGGTGTATAGCACTCTGGCTGTCACTGAAAAGAACGCAGTTCTCTTGCTTCAAACCCAACTCCTCCAAGAAGCCCTTCAACCAAATCATCTCCTTTGCAGCCTCAGTCACGGCCACATACTCAGCTTTTGTCGTGGATAGTGTCACTAATTTTGCAGACGTGAGACCCAGCTCACCGCTGTTGAACCCATAGTATAGACATAACCTGTGGTGCTTCGCCGCGTATCCTGATCACCGGCAAAGTCTGCATCCACATATCCCTGTACTGTCAATTTCCCTTTCCCAAAACAAAGTGGCAAATCAGTGGTACCTCAAAAATATCGCATGATCCACTTTACTGCTTCCCAATGCTGTTTCCCTGGATTGCTAGCAAACCTGCTCACAACTCCCACTGCATGGGCAATGTCTGGTCTCGTGTTCACCATCACATACATCAGGCTACCCACGGCCGAGGTATACAGAACCTTGGCCATGTACTCTCTCTCTGCATCTGTCTTGGGTGATTGCCCCTGAGAAAGTTTGAAATGACTTCCCAAGGGTGTGCCAACTGCCTTAGCACTCTGCATATTGAACCTCTCCAGAACACGTTCAATATACTCAGCCTGACTCAACTGCAAGGTCCCCTGAGCCTTATCTCTGCTGATCCTCATCCCAAGTATCTGCTTAGCTGCACCCAGATCTTTCATAGAAAACTCCATTGCCAACTGTTGCTTCAACCTGTTGATCTCCCTAACGCAGGAACCTGCTACAAGCATATCATCTACGTAGAGCAATAAAATGATGTAGCTAGACTCAAACCTCTTGAAGTAACAACAGTGATCTCCATAGCACCTTGTGTAGCCACTGCGCTGCATGAAACCATCAAACTTTCTGTACCACTGTCTGGGAGCCTGTTTCAAGCCATACAGACTCTTCTTGAGCCTGCACACCATCTCTTCCTTGTCTTTCACAATGAAGCCAACAGGCTGCTTCATGTAGATTTCTTCATCCAAGTCCCCATGAAGAAAAGCAGTTTTAACATCTAACTGCTCAAGGTAGAGATTTTCAGCAGCAACCAAACTCAACACCACTCTGATAGTGGCCATCTTCACAACCGGTGAAAATATCTCTGTATAATCGATCCCCTCCTTTTGTTGGAAGCCTTTTACAACCAATCTTGCCTTGTACCTTTTCTTACCATCACTCTCTTGCTTAAGTCAAAAAACCCATTTGTTCTGCAAGCTTTCTTTCCCGCGGGAAGCTGAGCTAACTGCCAAGTACCGTTGGAATGAAGAGAATCCATCTCTTCCTGCATCGCAGTCTTCCACTTAGCTGACTCAGAAACCTGCTTAGCCTCATCATAGCACTCTGGTTCTCCACTGTCCGTCAAAAGCAAGTAATCAAGCGAAGAAATATATTTCGGATTCGGCTTGTGTACTCTGGTTGTCCTCCTCAACACTCTGACCGCTGAACTAGTCCCTGTCTCTGGAGCTACCTCATCTGAAACTGTCCCCTCTGAAACTGTCTCATCTAAAGCTCTCTCCTCTGCCTGACCAGACCTCTGTTCAACCCCACTGTCTTCTGGAAGATCCTCCAACCCAAAGTACTCGGACGTATCTCCATCCGAAGTGGTTCTCCCACGGCTCTGTTTGCTGTCCCTGTCTTTGTACATCACCTTTTTATCAAACACAACGTCTCTGCTTCTGATTATCTTCTGGTTCTTGTCATCCCAAAAACGATAACCAAACTCATCTCCGCCGTACCCAATAAAGGTGCACTTCTGTGACTTAGCATCAAGTTTATCCCTGTCCTTGTCGCTAATATGCACATAGGAAACACAACCAAAAACACGTAAGTGTGAGAGATTTACCTCTTTACCACTCCAAACCTCCTCTGGTATGCCAAAATTCAACGGAGCTGATGGCCCAAGATTGATCAAATATGCTGCTGTGCTGACTGCATCTGCCCAAAACATCTTGGGCAACCCTGCGTGTATCCGCATGCTCCTAGCACGCTCAGTCAAGGTCTTGTTCATCCTCTCTGCAATGCCATTATGCTGCGGAGTCCTTGGAGGTGTCCTCTCTAAACGAATCCCGAATAGAGCGCAGGCTTTCTTGAACTCCCCCAACTCATACTCTCCGCCGTTGTCAGACCTCAACCTTTTCACCTTCAAATCTGTTTCATTCTCAACCATGGCCTTCCACTTCATGAAGACTTCAAAGACCTCTGACTTGTGCTTCATGAAGTATGCCCATACCTTCCTCGAGTGATCGTCGACAAAGGTAACATAGTAATAAGAACCACCAAGAGAAGACAGTGTAGCTGGACCCCACACATCTGTATGGACAAGCTCTAGCTTCTGAGCCCTGGGAGGCCTGCCGCCTTTCTGAAAGCTAACCCCTTTCTGTTTCCCGAAGATGCAATCCTCACACATGTCAATATCCACTGACTCTAAACCCGGTAGCTTCCCATTCGACTGCATAGCCTTCATTCCCTTCTCACTCATATGCCCCAGTCTATAGTGCCACAGATTTGAACTATCCTTGCTGTTTGCAACTGCAAGTGTGTCGCTACCATGTGAAGTTAAGTAAGTGTACCAACTTTCTTGCCTTTAGCCGTCACCATGGTACCGTTGGAGACTTTCCACGTGTCCCCTGTGAATGTTGATGTATAACCTGCTGCTGCAAGCTGTCCAACCGAAACAAGATTCCTCTTCAACTTCAGAACATGCCTGACATCTTTCAGACACCATTTGAACCCATGCGTTGCAATCTGAACATCCCCTCTTCCCACTATACTGCAAGGCTCGTCGTCCCCCAAGTATACTTTCCCAAAGTCCCCTGCTACATAGTTCTGCAGAACCTCCCTGTTAGCAGTGGCGTGGAATGAGGCACCCGAATCAATCACCCACGATTCGGCGTCACTGTTCATGGCAAGAATAAGTGCATCGTGCACAACATGAGCCTCTTGCCCACTGTTATTCTTCTTCGGTGCTTTGCAAGTTTGTGACATATGGCCTGTCTGACCACAATTCCAACATTCACCTTTAATAGGCCGAACCTGAGATTTGGCCTTATTTCCCTTACCCTTGGATTTCGACCTATTCCTGTTCCTGTTCTGATTCTGACCACCCCTGGTCTGGCTTCTGCCCCTCTGCTCAACACTTAGAGCTGAACCTGAACTACCTGAACCATCGATCGAACCCCTTCTGACCTCCTCAGTCAAAATCAAACTGACAACCTCACTCAGTTTCAACTTTTCTTTCCCTGTCGAATTACTGACTGCAGTAACGGTACCCTGCCAGCTCTCTGGCAACTGAGACAGAATTAACAAGGCTTGAACCTCATCATCAAACTTGATATCGACAGACGTAAGTTGATCAACTATCGTATTGAACTCACTGAGATGTGACATAAAGGAAACCCCTTCAGCCATAGACAGGTTGAAAAGTTTTTTCATAAGATGTACCTTATTCGCAACAGACGGTTGCTCGTACATCTTCTTCAATGCTTCAATAAGCTCCTCCGTCGTTTTCTCCTTCAATATGTTGTGGGTGACTGACTTTGAAAGGGATAGGCGAATAACCCCTAACGCCTTTCTGTCCAGAATGTCCCAATCCTCGTTGCTCTCTTCAGCTTTCTTCCCCTTTTCTTTACCCTCCAACGGCCGGTAAAGATCCTTCTGATACAGATAGTCCTCTATCTGCGTTTTTCAGTACGCGAAGTTTGACCCATCAAACTTGTCAATCCTCTGTTTGCCTTCTTCAGAACCCATAGCTCCCACTAAACCCCTAGCCTGCCCGAAGGAGATTAAACCCTAACCTGTCGAACAAAACCTACTGCAACCGCGGCTCTGATACCAGTTGTTATGGATTATCGCGAACACCTATTCAATCCTACAACGCCCCTACGGATCTTGGGAACAATGAATCACAGAAAAAAGACAAGCAAATAAGTGCGTAATGAAAACTGGAAAGAAAAACGAGACACAAGATATACGTGGAAAACCTCAACGTGAGGAAAAACCACGGGAGCCACACCAGTCCACTATGAAATCGAATCAAGGAGTACAAGTCTTCTCATAATCTCTCTGAGATTGGTTTTCTCTTGCCTCTCACACTTTTTCACGCTCTGAAAATCTGATACACAACATAATCACTCGCAGCCGGTCAAAACCCTAAAGAGGCAAAGGCATATAAGGCTCTCGGTAGCGCTACAGGGAAACACCTGTAGCGCTACAAAACACTCTATCCAAAAGTTAGTGCGTAGGTAGCGCTACACCAAAAGCATGGTAGCGCTACAAGGCCCTATTCTGGCTGCTGCTGAAGGTTGTCTGCACCCCAACATGCATTTGCTGCCTGATCAGAGTCCCAAATTTGGGAAAAGTTGTGCTAAGTCATATTCCAGGCGCCTGTACTTGAGCAATCCAGGCGCCCATTATCATTCCAAGCACCTGGAATCACCTACTCTAGGCGCCTGCACCTATTCCAGGCGCCTGCACCAGCTTAGTCCAGGTGCTCAGTTTACAATCCGGGTGTGATTCACACGATGTTTATGGTTAAGTTTGAGATCTTTTAGTAAAATCCAAGCATGTTTTAGTGAAGTTTAAGTGTTCTACGCGTGTTGATCATCCACTCATGACACCAAGCACATGAATCCACTTAACTCATTTTGGTCTTTCAATGTATTTACATGCTCTCGTATAAATTTGTGAACAAAGTCCATTCATACGGCATTTCTAAAATCCCTTAAGCATTGGGAAAAGACCGGTGGTCGCGCTGGGCGAGAGGGGTGCTTTTAATTCCTTCCCCTCTCGTAACCTAGCTCCCGGACCCGAGAAATCTTATTTTAAAAGACCAGGGAAATATTTTCCATTCCAAGGGCAAAAGAGTCATTTTGTAACTGGTTCTCGGGTACGGTCCTCAAACCCGGGTGGCGACTCCCATTAATCAATCAAAACCAGTTTCCTTAAACATTTTGGAATTTCAGCGGGGGGTCCACAACGGGCGAACTGAAAGCATCGAACATGTGTCTTGGAATCCTCCCAAGTCCTTCCACCCCCCACATTTTATCCCAAGAATTTTGGCATACATAGTACTCAACTTCTTCAGAACTGGTGCCGTAATCGACAACCAATACAACATGCTTATATTTTGTCGCCTCATCCATCTTGTCAATGGGACTAGAGGGGTCAAACGGGCCGGGCCGGCATGACCCATTTAATTTCGTGCCAACCGTGCTTCGTGCCAGCCCATTTACTGAACTGTGCTGTGCCGTTTCTTAATCCGTGCCGTGCCATTTTGTAATTGTTTTGTGTCGTGCCGTGCCGTTCCCATGCCAGCACATCTCTGAGTGTCGTCGAATTTTTTTTGCATAATCTAGCCAATTTTTGTTGATTTTTTTTTGTATATCTAATAAATATAGCTGTATTGATTTATTGAAAAGTATATAACATATAATTCACAATATGTATAATCTAGCCAAGTTTCGGCTCATTGAGATTCGCACTGAGAGATTTACGTCTAAACCAGCAACCACTCGTACAGTCACCATGTGTACTCCTGAACCAATTACAATTTACAAAACACAAAATACAAACCACAGCAGGCTTAACTTGTAATCGAAAAGAACAAATTAAAGATGAAAAAAATTGAACTTACCCCCTTTGGCACGGGTGTTTCTGACATCATCCCTTCGAACTCCATATCTTCCACCCTGCACACTCCGTGTTCTTATATATATTTGAAGACAAGTTCGGGGTTGACTCCATGGCAACCTTCACAATTTATTCCTTTGCATTCATCTGGATATTTCAGATGAATGTTCAGAGTATGGCCACCTAATCTTCTCCCCTTGGCCTCTTCCATGGCCAAAATGGCCGTACAACACATGAGTGTCACGGCTGCCGAACAACTACCATAGTTCTGTTGATAAAAAATTGGTAGTTTAATTCCTTTTTTGATCCATCCAACTTTGTCATATTGCTTCATTTTGTGAGATTTTGTGAGGGGAGGGCGAGAAGAGTCAGATGATGGAAAGAGAGAATGGAAGGGTTTTTGTAGACTAGCTGGCCTTGGATGGACGAAAAGGGAGAATGGAAGGTAAAGGTGTCAAACGGGTTGTGCCGTTCTGGCATGGCCCCTTTAATTTCGTGACAATCGTGCTTCGTGTCGTGCCGTGCCGTACCGGCCCATTTATTGAACTGTGTCGTGCCATTTCTTAATTGTGTCATGTCGTGCCAGCCTATTTACTTAATTGTGCCACATCGTGCCATGCCATTTTGTAATCCTGCCATGCCAGTGCCGGCACATCTCCGAGTTTCGTCGAATTTGTTTGTATAATCTAGCCAAGTTTCGTCGAAAAAAATTTGTATATCTAATAATCATAGTTATATTGACCTATTAAAAGTATATAGCATATAATTTGAACTTTTTGTATAATCTTGCCGAGTTTCGGCATATTGAGATTCGCAAAAAATATTTGTATTACTTATTAAAAATTGTATAACATATAATTAGAAAATCCATCATCAAAAATTATTATTTTTGGTACATTAAAAATTAGTATTTGTTGTGTTGTGCCCTGGGCCGTGCCCCGTGCCCCGTGCCATGTCGTGCCTCGTCTAGCCCACTTTCGTGTCGTGCTCGACCCGGTTCCGTGTTGTGCCCTTCTACAACCGTGCTTGTGCTGTGCCACATTTAAACGTGACGTGTCATGCCGTGCCCATGCCAGCCCAGCCCGTTTGACATCTCTAGTGGAAGGGATGGTTTTGAAGAAAGTCAAGAGTGTACCTCTCTCCTCTAAAGTCAAATGGAACAATGGGAGGGCATTTGGACCAATAGGATACAATTTGAGGTCAGGTGGTGTTTTAGGGTTCCAAATTAGGATATGCAATACTATTTTCATGAAAAAGACCCAAGTAGTACTGATAATAAAACGGAGATGACATATGATATGTTTACGTTTGCTAAAGATAAAAATTCAAATTCAAATTAGGCAAAGAGATCAATGTAGTGACTCCTAAAAGCGAACTGAGAGATTTATGTCTAAACGAGCCACCACTCGTACATTCACCATGTGTACTCCTGAACCAATTACGATTTAGAAAACACAAAACACAAAACACAAACCACATCGGGCTTAACTTGTAATCGAAAAAGAACAAATTGAAGATGAAACAAATTAAACTTACCACCTCAGGCACGGGTGTTTCCGACATCATCCCTTCGAACTCCATATCTTCTTCCATGCACACTCCGTGTTCTTATATATATTTGAAGACAACTTCGGGGTTGACCCCATGGCAACCTTCACAAGTTATTCCTTCGCATTCATCTGGATATTTCAGATGAATGTTGTTGATGATCTCCTGGACAGCAAGCTCCACCAGAGTACGGCCACCTGATCTTCTCCCCTTGGCCTCTTCCATGGCCAAAATGGCCGTACAACACATGAGTGTTGCGGCTGCCGAGCAACAACCACAGGTCTGTTTAAAGGTGTCAAACGGGCCGTGCCGTGCTGGAATGGCCCATTTAATTTCGTGTCAACCGTGTTGCGTGCCGTGCCTTGTCATGCCGTGCCGTTTCTTAATCGTGTCGTGCCGGCCTTTAGAGGTGTCGAGCGGGTCGTGCCGGCATCACCAATTTAATTTTGTGTCAACTGTGCTTTGTGCCTTGCCGTGCCGGCCTACTTACTAATCCGTGTCGTGCTAGCCCGTTTACTTAATCGGGCCGCGTCGTAACGTGCCATTTTGTAATTGTGCTGTGCCGTGCCTGTGCCTGTACCTCTCTGAGTTTCGTCGAATTTTTTTTTGTATAATCTAGCAATTTTTTGTCGAAAAAAAAATTTGTATATCTAATAACTATAGCTATATTGATTTATTAAAAAGCGTATAACATATAATTCACAATTTTTTGTATAATCTAGCCGAGTTTCGGCGTATTGAGATTTGCAAAATATTTCTATCGACTTATTAAAAAGTGTATAACATATAATTAGAAAATTCATCATTAAAAATTATTGTTTTGTTACATTAAAAATTAGTATTTGTAGTGTCGTGCCCTGGGCCGTGCCCCGTGCCGTGCTGTGCCGCGTCTAGCCCACTTCCATGCCGTGCCCGTCTAGACTGTGTCGTGCCCGACCCAGTTCCGTGGTGTTCCATAATTTTACAATAAAAATATTACTTATTATCGACCACATTTTTTTTTAACAAATGATGAAATGGGGAGGACTATTATTAACGTGATTTGATTTAGTTTTTAGTACTAATAATACTACAAGTAAACATAAAAGATGGACACCTCATGGGATCCATAATGCATGCATGGAGACACTCCTACTCCTACTATGAAAAAAGATTACCTGTTTTTTTTCCGTATGCAGTTTATACGAATTCTTTTTATTATGCACTTTTTTGCACCTCTTACAATGTGTAATAGATTTTTTTTTTTTTTGACTCATCCTGAATAGAAAAATCGGCAATGTTTTAACAAATGGATGATATTATTAAAATGTACACCACATGCATAAAATAATTTTTTTGAATCATTTAAGTGAACAGAAGAGAATCATTATTTAAAAAGTTTATATACAGAAAAATAATTATTTAAAAAGTTAAAAACAAATATCTACAATTTCATATATCAGGTTTCATGTGACTCAAGTGATTCTCTCTTAGTCCTCTATAAGTTATGGTCGCTAGGCACGCCTCAGTACTCAAGTGATAGATTATTTTTTAGCTGTAAAAGAACACAGGTATCCAATTCGGGAATGGTAGTAGGCAGACGCTGAAGGCTCCAGCAACCTTCATAGAAATAACAATCTCTCTCTCTCTCTCTCTCTCTCTCTCTCTCTCTCTCTCTCTCTCTCTCTCTCTCTCACACACACACACACACACACACACACACACACATTCATAGAGGTGTCAAATGGGCTGGGTTGGCATGGGCACGACACGTTTAAATGTGGCACGGCACGAGCTACATGTTATGGAAAAGTAACAATAAATTATATATACTAACGAATATGAATTAGAATAAGAGATAATCTGGCCTGTGATTAGAGAGGCACGATGTCGCTGTCCTAAAGTTGTTATTGCCTCCCCATGCTAGGGTATTGACAAACAATCAACAACTCTAAGATACAACCCAAATCACAGCCAAGCCTTTTCGATGTTTGCACCCACCGGAAGTAAGATGAACCGTCTATGATCGAATTTGCCCAAAATATAAGAATATAGTGAACAAATAATTCATGGAGAGGAAGAGTTTTTAGATTCTTCTAATAGAAAAAACTGACGTTAAAACAAAGAAGCCTTTTATAGGCATATGTTGCATCTCTCCCTAAAAGTCACAACTCTTGGGGATTACACTTTCAAATGAAGAGACACCTATTTATATGGTGACTCTTGGATTTAAATTAAAAGAATTAATAATAAGTTTAAAACTTAAATATTCCAACAATCCCCCACAAGTTTTAAACCTTAAAAGAATAGCATAGTAATATATAAAAATAAAACAAAATAAATATCATGGGCAACTATTATATTGTGCAATAGATGTAGGTGTCTTTCGGACTTTAACCTCACTTAGTGTTAACAGTTTCCCTTTGAAGAGTCATAGTGAACTAAGTCTTGAACTTGACCCTTTGAGAGTTCAACATGTCACACACACAATACCGATATAAGACAAGGTTCGCGGGGTAGCACTATTATAGGCCATGCGCTGATCTTGATTCTCATGAGAGTTTTAGAGAATAGCCCAATTCTCATGGTCGCGGCCTTACGATGGCTCTCATTTAGGTGAATCCTCCAAGGATAGAAGTGACGGAGGTCTATCCTGCAATAATTTAAGCGCCTTGGATTCATTCAGGGTTAAACCCTTCCTTAACCAATCACATTTACATAAGCACTAATGCCTTAGGGATGAGCAGGAGTAAGTTGTCCCTTTTCTCCTTTATTAAAAAGTGCTGGAATTACAAGTCACACAGTATGGATTGTTTCTACCCATTGAACCTCCTTCATGGGGTTCCCAATCACAGAGGTTGGGTTACCTCCCTAGGTGACTTCTTTTGGGCTTAGGCCCATCCCCCTCGACGTTGTATTTTATGTAAAGGATCTAGCACCCGCTAGCCTAGAGGCTATTACTCATCTCAGGAGTTAAACAATTTACTCATATATATGCCTCAGTTTTTTGCTTCTCAAACCTTATTCTCCTTGTAATTTAGGAGTTAAATTTTTAAGTGCTCAATTTACACATTATACTCGAGTACTCCTTAAGAAGTGTTGACTCACACTTTATCTTGATTCATGCCGGCTCTATATGGTGCAACTGTAAAATTTCCAAACACAATTCTCCAATGCAAAAAATAATTAGTAGATTTTCCTCTTATAAGAGAAAGTTAAGCCAGTATCAAACGTATTCGCATCACAAAATCATAAACATTACTCGGATATACGCATGATGTCTCGGATAAAATGTTTCACATTATAAACGAAACACAGAGAGGGTGAAAATTTACCCCCGCATTAATCTTCCTTACGAGTAATATGTGCAAAGACTAATGACTCATGGAGAAATATAAAGTTAAAACATGATCACACAAGCAAAATCTCATAAGAGAATCAGAGTCCCATATTTCTATCTTTCTCAAAATAATGCCCCATGTTATATTTCCATAACTCTGTGAGAGATAATTAACCATCAAGCAAAACAGTCGAAATAATGCTATTGAAAGGTAATTAAGGATTACGTCAGTACTCCATATCACAAAAAGTCTAAACCACATTGTCACAATCATCATGTTGAAACTTGAAATCATAAGTAAAATTACTCTTGTAGTCTCAATATCACTTTCAAGCCAATAGAAATGAAATGGTGCGCAAATAAAGTTTTGAAGTTTTCTTGAAATCAATAACTACCCATATTCCCCCACAAGATTCACAACTAGACAAGTAGTTATTCCAACTTCTCCTTTACAAAATGGTTTTGACATGATAAACCGGCACAACAAAGATTTTCTCAAATGACTGTTTGAGAAGTCACTATCCAAATGAAACAACTTATGCACAAAATTTGTTTTCCCCGAACAGTAGATATAACGCAGCCTATAGGGTATACTAGATTTTATAAAAGCCAACACGACAGCATTGTAACAGCAGACTACGAATTCGATTATGGAAGGAATTAGAAACGGTTATCAATTAAACCCAAACTGACTTTTATTAAAAAGTAAACTAAACACAACCGATGCAACCCACATTCTCTAATAAACAATTCAAAGAGATTCAAAGTATTGAAACCAATGCAACCTATTTAATTTTCACAGTCGATTATGACGCAAAGAGATTCTAATCCAATTTTACTAATTAACTAACAAAAGCCTTCACCATCAATATTTTTCTCTTCCAATTGGGAGTTTTCAAAGAATCGCGACTCTTCAAATATCTTGTGACTTTTAACCCGAGAATTAGATTAGATTCACGTTAAAAGGCATGTATTAAGATATTAATCAAACATTGTGACTCTTGCAACAAGTATTACTCATTGCCGATCAAAAAAACAAGTAGTACTCATTGCCATTGGACATCATAGTTGGCTACAAACTAGTGCCAAAGCACCCATTCACATATAAATTGATCAACAGTGGAAATCATGACTTTCCCAAATGGGCTTTTCATTTCTCAATGGACACCGATCCATCACGCATTGGGTCTTCCCCTGGAAAATAATGTTACCGTGGGTTGAAACAGAATAGTACCAAAAAAAAAAATCATGAAACCGAAATTAGGGTTAAGACTCGTGTATCGAACACGCATTGCATGAAAAACACGAAAGCGGAGATCAACCTTATTCACACAGGACAAAGAAGGCAATCAAAGTTTGAATATAGGCAAATTTGGGTTTTCCAGACCAAAGATCCAACAACAGATTCTTCACGATTAAAATTCGTAGAAAAACAGATTTGCGCAAACAAATTGTAAAATGTGTGAACTAAACTTGTCGAAGAGTTAAGAAACCGTGGTCGACGAACAACGGATAATAAGACAGTGACTTGTTACAAAGTAATAGAACAAACATTGATCTATTAATTTGTGCAAAAAAAATTATTTTTTTGTTGACAAAAGTCTATTTTTTTAGTCATTGGACTCCGTGGGAACAAACTTTATAGGACGAAGGGAGTATATGACAAAAATTTCCCACTAACTAAAACAATGAATTTGGCTTTTTCCGAACACAAAATCTGAAACCAAAAACTCAGAAACGTTGCAACTTAAAAAGGCTCAATAACAACTTTAGATTGTTATGGAAAAGTAACAATAAATTATAGATACGAACGAATATGAATTAGAATAAGAGATAATTTGGCCAGTGATTAGAGAGGCAAGATGTCGATGTCCTAACGTTGTTATTACCTCCCACGCAAGGGTATTGACGAACAATCAACAACTCCAAGATACAACCCAAATCACGGCCAAGCCTTCTCGATGTTTGCGCCCACCGGAAGTAAGATGAACCGTCTATGATCGAAGTTGCCCAAAATATAAGAATATAGTGAACGAATAAAAATTATACATATCAAAAACTGCTCGGATCAAGCCCTTCCTGGTCATTTTTTTTATGATTCTTCGCGGGGACCCTTTAAAACACATTTGACAGTGCGGATCATCAAAATTCAATCGGGAAAGGTGAGGTCTTGACTTTAAGCAAAGTCAGAGATCGCTGACTAGAAGATTTTCGTGTATATATATACATACACCGGTGATCCAGTCAAAGATCCCGGATTGAAAGAAAAATGATGTTTTGAGGTTTTAAAAATTGTTTTTGCATAATCCGAACCGTCCAATGTGTTTAAAACGTGTTTTTAATGGTCCCCGCGAGAAATCATCCAAAAAAACAACTGGGAAGGACTTGATCTGAGCAGTTTTTCACAAAAACTGTACATATATAGTTTTATGAAAAACTGCTTAGATCAAGCCCTTCCCGATATTTTTTTTGGATGATTTCTCACGGAGACCCTTGAAAACACGTTTTAAACACATTGAACGGTTCGGATCATAAAAATTTGATCCGGAACTATGAGTCCCGGACTTAGGAATCCCAGACTAGATCTGGACTATATATATATAGGGGTTGCTTCTAGTCCGGACTCCGGACTTGCGGACCCCTATGATCCGAGCATTTTTTTGACGATCTAAACCGTGCAATGTGTTCAAAAGGTGTTTTCAAGTGTCCATGCAGGAAATCTTCAAAAAAAAAAATACCGGGAAGGGCTTGATCCAAGCAGTTTTTCGCAAAACTATAAATATACAATTTTTGCGAAAAACTGCTTGGATCAAGCCCTTCCTGGTATTTATTTTTTGGAGATTTCTCACGTGGACCCTTGAAAACACCTTTTAAACACATTGGACGGTTCAAATTTCCCAAAAACAATTTTCAAAGTGAAAAAATTACATTTTTTCTTAAATCCGGGAGGTTTTTATTAGAAAATTTGCCTATACACACACACACACACCAATGTAGTAGTCCACTACTCTTAAAGTCCACACCTTTCATTTCCTGATCAAATTTTGATAATCCGAATTGTCCAATGTGTTTAAAACGTGTTTTAAGGGTCCCTACAAGAAATCATAAAAAAAAAAAAAAAAAACCGGGAATGGCTTCATCCGAGTAGTTTTCGATTAAATACAGTTGTATCAAAAACTACTCGGATGAAGCCCTCCCCGGTCTCTCTCTTTCTTTTTTTTATGATTTCTCGTGGGGATCCTTAAAAACACGTTTTAAACACATTTGATAGTTTGGATCATCAAATTGTGATCGGGAAGGGCTTCATCCAGACCATCCCGGACAAGAACTATCCCTAACTAGATAGTTCATGTATATATATATACACTAAATTTCCTATCCAAACCCTTAAAAGCCAGACTTCGTCCACACCTCATAGATCCCGATCGAATTTCGATGATCCGAACTATCATATGTGTTTAAAATGTGTTTTTAAGGGTCCCCGCGAGAAATTAGCACAAAAAAATACCGGGAATGGCTTGACCTGAGCAATTTTTCATAAAAACTGTATATGTATAGTTTTATGAAAAACTACTCAGATCAAGCCATTCTCGGTATTTTTTTGCTGATTTCTCGCGGGGGCCCTTAAAAACTCGTTTTAAACACATTGAACGGTTCGGATCGTCGAGATTGGTCCGAAACTATGAGGTGCGAACGAAGTCCGTAAATTAAGGGTGTGGATAGGAAGGGTAAAATGGTAACCGATTATGACATGGTAAAATAATTTTTGCTAGAAAACAATTTATTAGGAGTGTTATCTATTTCCAGCAAACCAGAACCAGATGCCACGATCGAAATTAAACTTTTCACGGGCATTGAGTTCTCTCAGCGGCTCAGGAATATTGGATAGCTCACCATTTAGGTAGGCATGCTCATTTTGTTTTGGATTCCAATAACTGTGTTTGGTTAGATAGTTTAGTTTAATTTTGATGATGTCAGTAGGTGTAATGAGTGAAGAAAGCTAGAGAGAGAAATGAGGAAAATGACGATGTCATCAAAACTAAAACTAAAACTAAACTGAAAAACGAACAGGGCCATTGTAATTATGTAAGGAGGAAAGATGCTCTTGATTTGTCATCAATAAAACTATGGGTACACTATCTGGTGTACATCAAAATGCACACGACGTTGTGTGGAGCCCATCTCAGAGTTTCACGTAAATGATCGAAGTTGTTTTATTTGTTTAATTTAGCGAAGAATCGATTAAGCTATTATTGATATCTGACTGAGAAGGATGGAACAGCAACGGGGGAAGAGAAGAGGGGCAGAGGATCGTCGGCGCGCGGCGTCGTGGTTGTGAGTACGGATCCAAGGATATTCTCCTAGACAAGGACACGTCACGGCGGTCACGCAAAGAAACGGTTGATATTTTGGCGCATGAAGTTGGATCCGACTTAGAGAGGAGCAAAAAGAAGGGGATTGGGCCTAGGATCAGTATTGGGCCTTCACTAGTTTCACCAGAATTAAAAGGTGTTAGCAGCCCAAAGTCCATTTTAATGAAACATCAGTACTATGATTTAGACCCGGAAAGCCCAAACAATAAACAAGTTGATTTGATGGCCCAGTCACATAAAGAGCCAGTCTCTAATGGGCTGATTCCACAACCCATTAGTCTAGAATCAAGCCCAAGCCTTTCTCGAAGTTCCTTTATAGGGGGATCTTTTTCTGTTTTTTTTTTGGAATTATACAAGCCGCTCCACTTTTTGTATGCCTTGCACATCCCACTCCTTTTTTCCGGAAAAAAGCTGCACAAGCTCTTTTTCCGTCCGGCTCTCTCTCTCTCTACCCACCCCACCCAAACCCTTGGGTACCCTATGAAAGTGCCTAAACCTAAACCTTATGGTACCCTATGAAAATGTCTAAAATCCAAGGGTACCCTATGAAAATGTCTAAAATCCAAGGGTACCCTATGAAAGTGCGTAAACTTAAACCATAGAGTACCCTATAAAAGTGCTTACAATCCTAGGGTACTCTATGAAAGTGTCTAAACCACTAAAAACTCAATGATAGGAAAGTCACCCTAAGTGCCTAAACCCCCAAAAAGAGTGATTAACCTTAATGGTAATTAAAAAAGAATGATTGACTTTAATGGTAATAAATATTTGTTTTTTGTACTGGCTCGTAATAAAACCCTTTTTTTTTTGGTGCAACAGAAACTTCAAAAAATAGCAGAAAAGAAAGGACAAGTGCCGAACGAACACTAAACTCTAATCCTACCAACACCCAGTCTATCTTCCAGCACAAATTGTCGGATGCATTGGGGTGGTTCATCAACAACAACAAGATCCTCTGATTGTTCAGCTCCCATGTGGGCAAGGTGATCGGAGCTTTGATTGGCCTCCCTTAAGATGTGAGATATAGTTGAGGAAGTGCGAGCAAGCAAAGCCTTAGAGTCAATGATCATGGCAAAGTTAGGGTGCCCATCATTAGGGCCATCGGTGATTAACTGAACGGTTGTAGATGAATCTGATTCAATGATGATATTCGTGTATCCTCTCTCCAACATGATGGTAAGGCCACGGTAGATGGCCCAAAGCTTTGTCTCAAGGCTCGAACTGGTGGACATTTTTGGTCATTGGATGGTTTACCCGACCGTTAACTTTAAGGCCCCGGAGTTAGTTGAGATGCGAGTACAATGGCCTAAACATCCGGTTAAAAAAAATAAAGAAGTTTTTACCAAAACAATAAACTGTATAAAATAGTATAATAATTTGAACAGGAATGCACAATTATTCCTACCATTTAGGCGACAAATGATGAATGTATTACCAGAAAACACTAATCCAAAAAAGATTATTTAAGAGTCGGTACGATTACGATAACAGCACAGCTACTCCAACATGTTGTATATGATCAAACATCAAAGAGGGCACAAGCTAACAATGAATCGAAAAGCCCTATGACAAGAATGATGAAATGGTTGATATTCGTCACCCTCCAAATCAAGAAGCACCTTCACTGTCTTCCAATGCAGATTATACACAATGACTTTTCGGTCAATTGCTAACATGAGTGCAAAATCTTTTTCGTTTTTGCCATTCAAACAACACAGCACATAATGTCTGGGCAAAATCCTCGAGGTAACTCGAGATCTCATGGAGTAGCCACCCCCGGAATCGAGTACTCATGAGTCTGAATAAGAAGCAAACTCCCACCATTTCTCCAAAAGATGCAATATCATCCTCTGCAAGGATGTTAAATACTTGAGGCATCGGGTTCCTGTCAGATTCTCCTCATTGACGAAGTCAATTCAAATCCTCAAGTAACTAAGTCAATTCAAATCCATCTCCTGATTAAATACTCAAGTAACGAAGTCAATTCAAATCCATCTCCTGATTTGAAATCTTTAGTGGAAGACTCACATGGCCCAATACTGGAAGCTCTTCCCAACAAAGCTATAACCCAATCATGTGAAGCACGTATATTGGAGAAATCTGTAGTCCAAGAGGCGGGTTCTAGCAATGGGCTGATCGTTGAAGAAAGCATCCTTCATTCTGTTTCAAAAGAAGATGCCTTTAATGCTAAAGTCAGCACTGAAGTTGAATCTGAAGATGGACAATGGGGAAGATCAAGAACAATTTGAAGAAAATCAAATCCCTATCCAAGCTGCCTTTAAAGGAATCAAAGGGAAAAACAAGAGAAAAAGCATCAACGAAATTCTGGGATATTCAAGAGTAGAAAAAGGTAACGTCAAAGGAAGAAGGAACAAAAATAAGTGTGTGGTGATGAGATCTGTTGTGGCCTCCGCTGCATTATTTGCCTCTCTATCCTCAGGAGGTATCAATAATAGAAATATGAATTTTGCTAGATGAAGCAAAAGCTATTTGGGAAGTGGACAAACTACTTGGAATCTGTTATGATGGTGATGAGGGAGAGGTTATTAGCAAAATAGCTGAAATGGAAGCCATTAACAAATATAGGGTTGTTTGTCATCATTAAGTTCTAGCCTAAACTAAGGCTTTCTCAGGTTTCTGGGGTTGAAAATTGTTGTGGTGTTTTCTTTCTGTCTTTGCCTCGCCATATTGATCTATGCTACTAGATATTGCTCTGCTCCTAGGTTCAAATCTTCTTCTTTTATTCGGCTTCTCACAGTGTTGGATTGGCTTGATCAAGCTGTATTTTATTGGATGCATCTGTAGGGATTTTTGAGTGATCTTTGGGAGTTGGGAATTTGTCTGAGTATTCCCTTGGGTTGCCTGTTTGAGTGTGTTGGAGGGGTGGTTGTGCGAGTGTTGAGGAGGTGCTTCGGGGTATATTTTGCTGGGAGTGTTATTTCTATGGGTAGTGCTTGGAGGTGTTTGCATCAGCTAGGATTTGCGAGGATGTTGATTTTCTCCTTGGAGGTGTAAAAGTTTGGTGTGGTTTAAGAGTTGTGGTCCCTTTTACCTGTTTTGCTTTTCTGGTTGACTCCTTGTTAACATGTTATTTCCCTTTGGGTTTGCGGCGGCAATGTTTTGTCTTGCCTCGGCTCCTTTAAATCTTTGTAATGTGTTTTCGAAGATTTATAAAATTTCTTTTGCCTTGCAAAAAAAAAAAAAGATTCTCCCCATTGACATCGAACCAAATGTGAACATTGATGCTACTCATCCAATGAATTGCTCCGTTCCAAAAGACGCTGGTTCTATAGAAGCAACCCTTAGGTCCTTGACTCCTTGTAATTGAAGCGTTGTTTTTAAAAATTAATGAGTAATTTTTTTGAAACTTTTGCGATAATTATGATTGCTGGCTTATTGTCCTGGTCCAGTCCACAATGATGATAGTAGTGGGGTTTTATTCCCCTTGTTTTATTTTCAGCAGAATCAAGATTCTTGTAATTATCCGGATCCACAAGCACCACGAAATAATATAATATAATCCCAGTCATTTTATACACATGTTTAACAAAAAATAATAGAACATTTTCTTCCAAAGTTAGTACAAACCACTAACTGCATCTACTCTTGTAGAATCCTCCAAAATGTTAATTCCGTGCTGCCACCCTCGCCCTTGCCGCCAGCCTGAAAAATAAGTGTAGCAACAAGAATTTATAGAATTCAATGAACATAGCCAAAAGGGAATTGAAAGCAGGACTACAAGAAAATACTCCACTTTAGAACACATATTATATACTTCTGATACCTCATTGCAAGATGATGACCGTGGCTATATTCCACCACCGTGAGCCACCTACTGATATTTGATCCCAATCAAACACCATCCCACCATGAACCACTTGATCATGCACTATTTTTGTTATGGGCTCTCTCACAGATTTCTCTACCTCTAATTTCTAGTTCTGAGCTACCGTAATTTACGTGGTCAAACTATATATAGTTCATATATACTCACAAGGTGGCAAGCACACACCTTAGTCACTTAAGACGCTAACACATGCAGAAGCCACCTACAAACTTACCCACTAGCCACGTCTTCCTCTTCAGATTCCTTTTCATCAAAGATAGATTAGAACAAAAAAGCCTTAATGTTATTATGGCCTTAATACGTGTGTCAATTCTTAAGAATTTTAATGGTTATTATTTGAGCTCACTAAGAGTAAAATTGCATGTGACAAAAGTAATGATGTAGAGAAGTTTGCAAACCTAATATTGTTTGTTATCATGTTATTAATCTCAATATTGTCAGTATAATAAGCTTGCTATTATGTCTATCAGTCTATGCGATAAAGTCATTTAGACAATAATAATTTAGAGTATAATCTAATTTGTTCTTTTTTTTCTCAAATAAATTACTGTTGGGCAATATTTTTCTAGAATTTTAATTTGGCATCCTATACTAATATTTCCATTATGATTCCACCCTAGTGGATTTGAATCTTTATGATTCCATCCTTTAATTTGATAATGGGACCATTGTGCTCTTATTAATTACCTTATTAGTATATATTCTTATAATAATATATTCTAATAGCAAATCATCCTGTTTTCCATCCTATACATCACGTCATTTATTTTGTATCAGTTGGTTTACACCAAATCCGGTGATTCTATTTCTTAATGGTATTCATTTCCTTACTTGATTCAATTTTGAACTTGGTTATTTCATTTCCTTAGCCTAAGCTATTTTTTAATTTCAAAATCTCACGTCCTAATCCAGTGAAGAATGAACATACAATTCAGGAACCAACCTTCAAATCAGCCGCCCTAACAAGTGAAGATTTTTCCAACAATTCAGAAACCAACCGTGATCTATCAAGCAATTCATCAGGCAATTCATGTGTATCGTCAAGTTGGAATCAATCAATTCATAAAGTAATTCATCAGGCAATTCGTGTGTATCACGAAGTTCAAAAAATGATACTGGATCAATAAACATTTGGTATCCTCCATGTGTTCACATAATGCATAACACAACACTGATATGGATTAGTTTGAAAATTTGAAACTGGCTCATTTCTTAGTTTTTTTTTGTTTGTTTGTTATGATTGTCGAGAAATTAAACTAATGCACACAATGAATGTGTGCATTAGGTTATAAACTAATGGACATGGTAATTTGATAAAACCAAGTTACAAATCATATTTCCATATATATATATTTTTAAAAAGGATGCCGATTTTATTAGGTTGTTGCACACGGTAAATTGATAAACCATTTTCTAGATAAACACATGAGGAGTATAAGGTTTACTATGTCACCATAATTTAATCCATTATTAGCATGCATGAGAAACAATACACCATGATCAACTATTAACTAGGTACAGAAAACATGGTTGACTTCATTACCATATTATCTGTATAACTAGTCTGTGTAAAAAAAAATGGCCTTTTGAAACCCATGGTCATGGTAAATCACTACATCATGTTTTATGTATATTTCATGTAGCATACCAGAAAAGCAAAAGTGTCATCAACACTAAATATGGGAATAACTACCATCTTCAAAAAAATGAACAACCATCCTTCACTAACTTGATTCCACCAACTCATAAAATGTTAAACTAGAACATAAAGTTACCCTTAACAAAAAACATTAAAAGTTCCATAAGGGTTATATTGATAGAGGCAACACAAATCTTCATTTCTTCTTATGCGTACATGTTGTCTTTTTGTCTGCTTCGTCAGCTTCAATTGCATTTTCGGCATGACCTATCTATTGTTGAGGTTTCCAGGAGTGCAGCTCATCACTAAGAGCACTACACTATACACTGAAATTTCATAATCAATATATCATAATTTCGAACCAACACACAACGGTATCAATAATCCAATTTCAGTGTAGGTTTATTACTTTATCATTTTCAACTGCTATATAGTACTTAAATCTTTTTAAATCAGTAAAACTGGTTCAATGAATATTTTTAACTTTCCAATACTCAAACCATGGAACTTCGATTATCCATGCTCTCATGTGGGATGAAAATATGCAAAAATATACATTGAAAACATGGTTCACAGATTCATCATTTTTTTAGGGAAACAAAGAGTATTCCATGTTTTTACCACAAAAGGGTAAATCATTGATTAAAAAGCTTCTAATTTCTAATAAGCGCTACAGTGGACACGGTTCAATGGTTCACCGTATCCAAACCTTCAATACACATAAAAATGGTAAACTAGTAATTCATGATCTCACAACTTCCATAACCATTCTTTTTTTCCACTGACATCAAAACATGGTATGTTGTTAAACCATTACTAACTTGTCAAAAACCCCAATTTTGATTTCCATGTTCCATCGAAATGGGGTTCAACTCATACACATTTATCCTATTCCTTGTTTACCTTTAGAAACCCTACAAAACTCTCAACATTCAATCGATTGCAAAAAACCCATACCACATTCCAAACCCTAAACCGTTTTGAACAAAGATGAATGTCATTAGAACATGGCAAAAAAGACGGACGATTGAAGCTTTGGGGAAAAAAACTTACTAGCCATTGCCGGAATGCCTTCGTCGTTAACTAGTTAGGCGTTTACTCTGGTGACGAAATCGTCAATCAATTTCTCATCCTCCACCGCGTCGTCGCCGCCGCTTTAGGGATCTTTGTTGTCGTTGTTCCAAACCGGACTAATGGGATGGATGGGTTTTCGAAAATCTCTGGTGGTGGGATGGTGGAATGGGAGGATATGGGTAATGGGAATATTTCACCGTAAATTTAGGGATTTGGGTAGGGATGAATTTCGGGATGGATGGGGAGATTTGGGAAATGGGAGTATTTCACCGTGAAAAGAATTCTATAACCGTCCACCCAAAAAGGAAGGAGAAAATGTTTTGAAACTGTCTGAAATAAGTGGTATGTTGAAGTATTAAAAGGTTGGAAGTTTTGTAAGATGGTTTTCAGAGTCGGGATGAAATCATAACTATTCAAAACCACAAGGATGTAATCATAACCTTTTTATTTGTATAGAATGGCTAATTAACTCGTCCTTTTTTTAAATGTGATTCTATTAACAACCCCTTTTTTTCTCCATGTAACCCATTTTCTTCATCCAACCCACACCTAAAATTCCTCAAACCAATTTTACTCCATACAACCCATAAAATACACCTAAACTACCCAAAATACCCTTAACCTTCTGCCATAGCCACCCATCACCACCACCATCCATCGCCACCACCAGCCATCTCCTCTCCTCTCCTCTCCTCTCTCTCTCTCTCTCCATTGTCTGTTTGATAATCTGAAATTCACCATCGCGACCAGTTTTCATACTTTGAATGTCGAAATACACACCCATTTTCGACAACCACATGTCGATTTATATTGAAGGTCGAATTTTAAAAAATTGGACCTTGTCTGTTTTCGACATCCTCATGTCGAAATTTAGGTCTCTATTCAGCTTCTTAATGTCGAACCAAATACTTGTGAAATTTGTGGGAAAGGACCCTGTCTATCTTCGACATCATCCTGTTGAAATGTATGTCTATATTCAACTTTCGAATGTCGAACTAAATACACGTGGATAAAATATTGATGTTTTCGACAATAACATGTCGAAATATAACCATATTTTCAGCTTCTTAATGTCGAAATTTGTGAAATCAAACATGTGAATTTCTCAGGTATCGTTTTCGGAATGCAAATGTTGATGTAATGCGTAGAATTCGATATTACTCCATGATGATGAAAAAAGTAACTTAAGTCGACAATTTATTACTGAACTTTGTCTTGCATAATTTCGGTTAAGTAAAAAGTTTCAACATCGATATGTTGAAAAAGTTTACATATTTCGGAGTATGAATGTCAAAAAAAAATCGCAGTTTTTCAGATTTGTTCTTGGTGTTCGAATGTTCAAATGGGAACCCATCATTGATTGGATGTCTACTGCTTCATTCTCCATTAAGAGTGAGATGAAGAAGAGTTTACAGGTGGAAAAGGGGTGGCGGTGAAAGTGGCAGTGGAGGTGGAGTTTACAGATGAAGAAGAAGAAGATATGTTTGGCTGATGAAGTGTTATGTAGGGGCATTTTGGTCTTTACACAGTAATAGAAATGGAGGAGTTTTTTGTGGATTACATAGAGAAAAAAAAGTTGTTAATAGAATCACCCGTTTTTAACACAATGAGTTGATACACAAAAAAAAATTAAACAGTTCAAAAGTCAGTTTCTTGATTTCTTCTCTTCGTTACCTCCGCCCCATTCCAACGGACCTTTCGAAGCTCCCTCGTTTCTCTCCTCTCTCCCCCCTTCTCTTCTCACTTCTCGTGCCAAACTCCTGACCTTTTTCTCTCTATATTGAAAAAATGCAATCCTCACTCACTTTCTCTTTCTCTCTTTTCGCTTTCTTCCACCGCCAGATCCGACGTCCGCTCTGTTATCGCCGATAACGGCTCTCTCGTATACAGTTAGTTTCTCCATCTACCTGATATATTTATCGGTCTATAAATGGTGAATGCATCTGGATATTTTTCGCCTTCAATTCCGAGAAGGTGGAATCCTACTTCTATTGGGATATATCGGTCTGGGTTTCCTTCTGCTGAAGGAATCTCCAAAAGGGTATTCTGCTCTAGCACAATTGAAGAAGGTGCTGAGGCTTCCCCATCTGAATCTCGACTGCCTAGGTAAGTTTCAATCTCTGATTTCTTCATATTTCGATGGTTGATCACCTGAGTCTGGTTGAGTGTTTTGAAATCGGGATACTTATCGTGTACCGTTTTCCATTATATAAAATGTAATACGTAACATATCTTAGTTTGTTGGGAGAGTAAGAGTTTGCAATGTTGAGAAATAGAACTCACCTTTGAAAGCCGGCTTACAAGGAGAGGGTGCCCAAGAGCATATACACACAAGGTCAAGCCCATAGTGTGGGACATTAGCGTAGCACCAAACTTTGCAAGCGCGATGTCCATGGCGGCCCATTCTACCGACACTGATCTGATGGTAGCCCTTTATCCTTTTTGATGGCTCTACTCGTCTATCAGTATTCAATACTTTTAACTATTTTGATCCAACCTATATGTCGCCCCCTCCGCGGGTCAAATTGCAATGTGGTGGCTAGCTTTGATACCAACAATACAAGTACATGAGAAGAACTCACCCTTGAAATAAGACAAGAGTGGGGAAGGAGAATATTTTTTTTACCCTTAAACTGTTTTTTGGCTAAGTACAAAATAAATAGAACCCATCCCCATTTATACTACCCGGCTCTAGTCCAAAGATATTTTCACACATGATAAACTTTGAGGGAGGTTCTAGAATTATACATGTGACTAATTCTAAAAAAAATCTAGATACTTCAAGAGATAGATTCTAAAATTACACATGTGACTAATTCTCACAAAAAAATCCAAGTACTTCACAAGGATCTTCTAGAACTAATAAAAGTTAGGTACTTGTATCTCCTTCAATAATATCTTTCATCTTTCGGCTTTGTCAATTGGGCTTGTTTGGAATTTACTTTCTTGCGCCAAAATACTAAATCTAGTTTATGTGTCAACAACGTTAACCATAATTAATGTACAATTAAAAAATAGATATACTTGATAATACCAACAACCTGTGCTTAGATTTAAAAAATAAAAGTATTGAAGATGCAAAATTTCCAGTCTCTTAATTAGAGTCTTTCTCCTGCCTTAGTTATGGAAAGAAAATAAGAGCCTTTATATGATAGCGGCAAAAATATGGTTCTTTATTCTATCCAAGCCCTACATTAAGGTTTAATTTCTATCAAATGGTTTGAATTCCGCCATTATTAGACTGAACGGCTTAGATTAATGCATTTGGGGTTCCGCTTCTTAAATAAGGACCGATATTTCCCCAATATGTAATCGTTGGATATGTACCGAATCAGGATACGCATATAAATCGCAGGATACGCGATCTTATCATAGGATTTCTATACAAAATGGATAGATGGTGGGTTACATATCGTTTTCTGAAGTAGATGATACGAAACGTAGGATACGTATACTCTATTGTAGTTTTTTAATGGTGAATTTATAATTTCTCCATCAAATGGGTAGTTAGGCAATTGGTTTGAGAAAAAGGATTTTGTTTGTTGAAGTGCAATTATTCATGAGATTCTGGATAATTGAAAAAGGATTTTGTTTCCTCTTTCGGTTTGAGAAAAAGGATTTTGTTTGTTGAAAAGCTACTGAGGGTGTCAGTGGCAGCTCAACGCCCGTTTCAGGTGAACCACTGAACTCCCAGGAACAAAAAATCTAAAAACAAGCTTTTATGCTTAACATTAAAACAAATTAGAGCCAATTTCAAACCTTTATTGTTGAGGATTGCCACTTATTCGTTAGAAATGATAGTTTCATTTGTACCCATTACAATTTACTACCTTTTTAAAGAAGGGGAGAGTTTTACGGGACTATATTTCATGCTATATGGTATGGCATGAAGTTTGGAAGCGAGAAATGATGTACTTCGAACTAGTGTAGGAGCTGAAATGAGGACGTTGACATGGATGAGTAGTGTTGTTATTAAAGAGAGACTTGTAAGTGCGGCCAATTAGGGATACGATAAGGAAAGCTATTTGAAACTTTTATGCTCACGTGTAGCACAGACCAACTTATGCACCGGGTTGCTGATCATATGACTGGGATAGTACTTGTTGACTTGAATTGCAATGGGTAGAATTTTTATTTTTAGCCCCGGCACCTGGGTGTTATGGTTGTATACCATTTATTAGGCTCAAGATTAGAGCTTGTATGCATAAATTTGTGTTATTATGGAATTCTAGCACGTACAAAAGATGACTAGGTATTTATAAGCTCATGAAAAGACGAGCTGGGAATCTGTTACTAGCCTAGGGTGCCGAAACCTTTGCACCTCACTCAGTCAGATGTCCGAGTGCCAAACAAGTGATCACATCAGAAGCGCTAAGCGTTTGACCATGGCTTTCTCTTTAGACAGCACGACGTAAGTTGTTGGTGCCACAAGTTACTTCTGAGTTATGGCAGGGGCAGGGACGACTTCACCCTTGGGGGGGTGGAGTAGCTGACTTCTTGTCACAAAACCAACACACCTTTATGCTCTTTACCCCATGTCCCATTCTCCAATAAAGCAAAGAAGGCAGATTATTTGAATCTATTTCCTCCTTTGGTAATGATTGTTCATGTTGTTTTCATTTGACTCATCGTTTTCGCTGCGTGGTTCTTGTTTCATTGGTTGAAACCTGCATTATTAATCCACAACCATTGCCTGGGAGGATTTTTAAGCATTAAAAGTACTACTTCGTTTCATTGTTTAAATCTGTCACAGTTTGCTAGAAAATTCATAATATATTCTTTTTCAAGTCAGAAAAATATAAATCTGGTACCAAAAGTTAGCTAACACATATGGGTATTCATGATAAAGGGAGAGCTTCTCCTCCGGGATCCGGGACTCCGGGACTCCATGATCCGATCATTTTTTTTGACGATCCGAGCCGTCCAATGTGTTCAGAAGGTGTTTTCAAGGGTCCACGCGGAAAATCTTCAAAAAAAAATACCGGGAAGGGCTTGATCCAAGCAGTTTTCGCAAAACTGTAAAACATACAGTTTTTGCGAAAAACTGCTTGGATCAAGCACTTCCCGGTATTTTTTTTTGAAGATTTTCCGCGTGGACCCTTGAAAACACCTTCTGAACACATTGGACGGCTTGGATTTTCCAAAAAAAATTTGCAAAACAAAAAAAATACGTTTTTTCTCTAGTCCGGGAGTCCCGGACTAGAAAATCTCCGTCATGATAAAATCAAAGTTTAAAATGAAAAGAAACGAACCCCAGAATATCAAATAAACTCAGTTTTGCATCGTAAAACACATCTGAAATGGCATGTCTTTGAAAATTCTCCATAAATAGATGTCACCTTTCCCTGGTCCACAATTACTGCTCGATCATGCACTTGAGCATGTCTCTAACCTCATTGGTTTGATTGCTACCAAGATATCCGGCCTCAAATTTCCTTGTCTTCCTATCCTCCGTGTCCACCAAATGTGGAGCATATGGAGCGAACTTAGTGAATTCGGTGGCATACTCAGCCACGCTCGTCTTATCTCCTCGTTTCAGAAGATGAAACTCTGCACTCAAAACATTGCGTGTTGCTCTCGGAATATACCTCTCCTTAAATAATAACTCAAAACAGGTCCATGCCATGGCCGGCTTCGTTGTTTCTATACTTTGCCACCAGGCATCAGCTTCACCTTGGAGCTGATAGGCAACAAAACTCACCTTCTGCTGTTCAATGCATCGTAAGATCTTAAAGTTCTTCCTAAGGGATGCTAGCCATGCCTCAGCCTTTACCGTACGGATCTCTCCTTCAAATTTAGGGGTTTGAGTTTCAAGAATTCCTTAATGTTAACTTCTCTTATAGGCTTAGTAGGTTGATCTTCATTTGGAACAGGAGGTACAATTGTAACTCTTTGTAGTTCCATGGGAATAAGGGTACAATCAGAGGTAGTGATTGTTGTGGCGGTGACAGAGCTTGTGGTTGCGGCTGTGGTGGGACGGGTGGTGTTACTGAGGTGGGATTAGTGGTTGTTAGTGGAACTGTATTTTGGAGATTGATCACTATGCCTACCAATCCTTGTAGTAGTTGCTCATTCGATCCATGCGATCGTCTTCTTGTGGTTGACTAGTTGAGGTGTTTCTACGAGTGTTCGCCATGGTTCCTAAGTAGGAAAATAAACCAAACCAACCAAGCCTTATGTACCATTTAATTGGGGTTGGCTACACGAATCCTTTCTTCCCATTAAACTCTGTCAAGGGATACTTGTTCACATAGGCTCAGAAGACTCATGTCTTTTCGCACAACAATATCCAATGTCAATTTGGGTATACCCCTCCCCTTAGTTTTACCAACCAAAACTATCCTATCAACTCTCTTTACTAGTGCATCTACAGGTTTATGGTAGATATTGCCATAACATTCTATTTTCTCTCAACTTCTCCTCTGTAGGTAACATACCATCTCACGAATTGTTTCATTTCTAATCCTGTTTCTTCTAGTCTTGCCACACATCCATCTCAACATTCTCATTTCAACTACCCTCACTTGTTTCTTGATAGGAAAACATTGTGTCCTGGAAAGCATCGTTGGTCTTATGATCGTTTTATAGAATTTTCCGTTCAATTTGTGGGTATCCTCTTGTCACATTGTACACTAGTAATGCTTCTCCAATTGAGCCACCCAACTTGGATCCTATAAGTCATCATATGTGATCTCTCCATTTTTGCTAATAATAGAACCTAAATACTCCCTCCATTTCAAATTGCTTGTCCCTTATACTTTGGGATATTCCAAATTGCTAGTCCTCTTTGAAAAGTCAAAACAAAATTTATTTAATCTTCCAAAGTAACCCCTTACCAACAATGATCATTTCCTAGTTGGAAAAAGAAAAAAAAAAAAACCCGATCATTTCCTTCAAAAGTTGAAATATAAGGGCATTGATTGTTGGAAATTAATGAGTGTTTAATGTGACTTCATTTATTGAATGCAATTATTGCATGTCTGCTTAAAAAGGTTGGAATTCCCAAAAGTGACCAGCAATTTGGAACGGAGGGAGTACCTAAAAAGATCACTTTTTGGTATCTCCTGATCTTGAATCCTCATTCCTTCTACATGCGCACTTCTGTTACCGCTAAACTTACACTCCATGTAGTCACTTTTACTTATCCTAAAGCCTTTCGACTTTAATGCTTCTCTCCAAATTTCTAATTTCGTATTGCCACCTTTAGCAATTTCATCTACCAGGACAATATCATCCGCAAACAATATACACCATGCAATATCCTCCTGAATATGTCCGGTCAATTCATCCAAACCTAAGCCAAATAGCTACAGACTCAAGGCCGACCCTTGGTGCAACCTAATGTGATTGGAAATTCACGTATCCCCTGCTGCTGATCTAATGGTAGTGACGGCACCTTCAAACATGTCTCTATTCACCTTACTATAGCCTTTTGCCACTCCCTTTCTCTCCAAAACTCATCATATAATATCCCTAGGAACCCTATCATAAGCCTTTTCTAACTCTAGGAAAAACCATATGGAGATCCTTCTTCTTTTCCCTTTACTATTCTACCAATCTCCTTAATAGATAGATTGCTTCGATTTTCTGATACTGTAGTCACCATCCTCAAGCTATGCTCAATAACTCTTTCCCACAACTTCATCGTATGACTCATTAGCTTAAGGCCTCTATAGTTGCTGCAACTTTGAATACCCCCCTTATGAGAATATGTCAGGCATCTTCCTAGGGATAATAATCTTGTTGAACAACTTTGTTAACCCAGACAGCCCACTTCACCTAGACTTTTCCACACTTCAATAGGAATACTATCTGGTCCTAAGGCCTTACTCTGTCTCATCCTCTTCAAAGCCTTGGCTACTTCTAACTTTGTATTCTGCGATAGAAAACAAAAGAGAGTTGAAAATGAAACTACTTATTATTCAATGACAATGAATATCGATGGAACTAATACAAACAAAGAGTACTCATGAAAGTCATGTGGATACCCACTCGTTTTTATATTACAGTCATGTCTCATGAAGCTTTCAGTTATGCAACTCATCTGCATGGGTATATCATCGTGGCAAAAGAGAAAATACTACTAAGTATTTATTTTCTGTACTAGCTTCTAGCAGAACAGGGCCGGCCCAAGGTATTTGGATGCCCTAGGCCTAATCCTGAAGTGGTGCCCTATATTTCTTTATAACTAAATAACAAAAGCGGAATTAGTTGTTTATATAATTATTTTAGTCCAAATTAAACAGCAAATGGTGGAGTTGGTTAGTCAAGGAGAAGTGGCTCGACGCAGGCGATGTCGTCTTGTTCTTGCACCACCAGCTTTTCATCGAATGGACCTGGCAAGTTGTGGCTTTGGTGGCGGCAGTGGGTCAATTACCCGTTAATGTTGGCGTGTGGGCACTACCCGCGCTAACGCTTAGCCCAAATATAAATTGAACAAGAACATATCTTTAAAAGGATTCGTATGAAACTAGATGCTACAGTATTTTCTTTAAAAAAAAATTGAGTGTATTTATCTTCCGATTTTATTGGGCCACCAATAGCGTTGTTGCTTTGTGAGTATCATTGGGCTTCAAGATTAACAGGTTTTTAGAGCCCTAAAACCCTAATTGGACCACTTGTTTCGGCTTCAAAAGACTCCTACTCGGCCTAATACTAAAAATTATTAGAGTGCCCCCTTTTTTGGCCGGCCGTGTAGCAGAAGATATTGTGCTTCTAAAGAACATACTACTTAACAACACAACTAGATACTACAAACACATCATGTCTAGTACAACAACTACTATGTACACACAACTAGATCAGGTTCAAGTTTAAAACCTTAACTTTTACAACTAGTTCCTTACCTTTTGAGTTCTAGTACTTTAGTAGGTCTATAGCTTGAATTTTGATTTACTTTGATTAGGACTTGGGGGTCATGTGTGATCGAGAGTAGAACGTGATCTTAGTGGACACTGTAACTTGTTAAGTAAAGTTGAATGAAAAAATATATTTTCTTGTCGATACATCTAAACATGTGGCTGTACTCGAGGACGTTAAAAAGACACAATGGATGTGGAGTAATAAGGTTGGGGGATATTGACTAGGTGACCTGTGGTTTGGCGTCATTCTCTTTTTCACTGTAGATTCTGGTTGAATTATTTAATTTTGAATACATTTATCTAGGCTTATCAGCAAAGGCTGCAAACTAGTTGGATGTGGATCTGCAGTACCAAATCTCAAGGTTTCCAATGATGATCTTGCGAAAATTGTGGATACTTCAGATGAATGGATTTCTGTTCGCACTGGAATTCACAATCGACACATTCTAGCAGGTTAGTTTTTCCTTAAGAGTGCTTTTGTGGCATTTATCTGCTTTTATGAACACTTTGAGGTAGATAAGCTTACTATTAGCTGAGCTTCATCTTGGAATGAGCACAGAACTGTCTCAATTGAGCTTTAGCTGGTTGGCTGAGTATTAATTTGTGAAGAATTCATTATTTTGTTGGTTATAAGGCTGAGTTTTTCAAAAGATTTTAGCAACCCAGTTGCTAAAATCATGGTTGATTTGAAAAACTCAGCCTAAATATTGAGCCAACGGCCATAACTGCCTTGTTGACTGTAGGGTCTCTTGAGCTGAGCCCAAGCCCTGGGAAGGACATATACTCCAGAGCCAGTCTAGTGTAAGTTAGCTCTATAGATTCCTTATCCTCAAGGCCTAAATTTTCTTTCCTGGATTCTATGGGAATCATTTGGTGGGAATTGCAGCTTCAAACCTCAACATTTTTTTTCCCACCCTGTAATTGTAGGCTTGGCCTCCACTCATGTTTTCACAATTTGTGGTACCACATACATAAGAGGATCTACCATCATCTTAATATGATGGTTAATATTTATGCTTCTGAATATCTTGGATGTCTAGACCATTTTTGATGCTCTGCAAATCATTTGTCTATGGACGACTATTTGTCTTCTTACCCCCCTCCACCCCCTTCTCTGTGCGTGTGAGTGCCTGTGCGTGTTCCCTAGTTATGCAAACTTTAAATCTTTAAATGGCCTATGTCTGACTTTTGCTTTTACAGGCAACGACAGCTTGACAGCTCTCGCTGTGGAGGCAGCCCGAAAAGCTCTTCAGATGGCGGACGTTGATCCTGATGACGTGGACCTAGTCCTGTTGTGTACATCAACTCCTGAGGATCTTTTTGGTAGTGCTCCTCAGGTATAACTTTATAAGATAATTCACAATGTGTGGTGTTCCATCAAAATAATGGCAAGAGTGCTAGTGTTTTCCGATACATGTCAGAATATAATCTGACATTACAAGAATAGAAATATTCTTATAAGAGACCTGTGACATTTGGAAAAGGTGAATCGTATTTATTTGGTCGATAATGCTGTTAGCGCACATCATTTGGTCTGCAATCACAATACATTTTTATTGTGTTCATGTGCCCAAATTTGAATCTTGAGTTTGGTTCGCTTAATTAGTAAACCAGCTTGAATGAACTTATCAATTCTAATACGATCTGCTCACCGGTGGCTTGGCTTGCTTTTCATAACATCACTATTATTTCTGATTTTAAATCACCCATAATTGATTCCATTAAACAAAATTTACAGCAATTTTCAGAGCAACTTAAAGAACTTGGTTTTTAGAAAGTGCATGATAAGGATTAAGGACATTCAAAAGACCATTTGCTCAATGCATTATTCAAAATGCCGAGGCACACTCATTATTTGTTTCCGCCTATTGGATAAAATAGGGTAGTTATGTAAGCCTTTTAGGGCAATGATACTGATTGGTGCTTTGACACCAAACTTTGCTATGGTTTTGCGGTATAGACTTCCCAACCCGCCACCCGTGAAGGGATAGTGAAGACACTAACTTAGTTGTGTTCTGTTCTTTGATTATGATTGTAATATTGCATTTTTCCCATGATAAGGGCAATGAAATATATATATTTTTTTCTTTGTTTACAAGCGGTAGGAGAATTCAAGTATCAGAATTACGCCAAAATAGAAGCAATTCCACAATCACTGTATGCCCAACCCAATAAACAGACCATTAAGGCGAGGAATAACCCCAACAAACACAAGGGGAATGATACCCACTCTTAGGTGGGGAGATTCGAAGTCCTAACCTTCTATTAAGATGACTGACCTAGCCCCAGTTGGTCAATTGCTGTCAAACCTATCTTAGACCACTCTTAGTTATTTGTGCCGAATTCTGTTTTAAGTACTATTTCCTGATTATGTTTGTTGATCCCTTCGAAATTCAGTATCACGAACTATTGACAGAGATTTTATGTGCTTTTTACATCATGTATTTTATCTCACATTACAGATCCAAAAGGCGCTTGGCTGCAAAAGAAACCCTTTGGCTTATGATATCACGGCTGCTTGTAGTGGGTTTTTGTTGGGTCTAGTTTCAGCTGCCTGTTATATTAGGGGTAAGCTTTTGTTTTCTTTGCTGTGTGGGTTATAAATTATTATGCAACATTTATGAAAACTGACCCCTCTATAAATGTAAATTGCAGGTGGCGGCTTTAGTAATGTTCTTGTGATTGGGGCTGATGCTCTCTCCCGTTATGTTGATTGGACTGACAGAGGAACCTGTATTCTCTTTGGGGATGCTGCTGGTGCAGTACTAGTACAGGAAATGACCCTATTCATTCTCTAAAATTTGCAGCTTCATTTTATTTATTTTGGCTTAAAATGGTATTCTTCAAAATATTTTA
Source organism: Vaccinium vitis-idaea (assembly GCA_963854785.1). Taxonomy (NCBI): domain Eukaryota; kingdom Viridiplantae; phylum Streptophyta; class Magnoliopsida; order Ericales; family Ericaceae; genus Vaccinium; species Vaccinium vitis-idaea. Next base: position 24,986,485 of record OY978220.1, read on the forward strand.
TCATTTTCTGTTTATTGGTTGCACAAAAGTGTGGAAATTTTGTTTTAAGTAAAACATTTTTCATCATTTGGGATAAAATTGATTCATCTGAAAAACACTTAAGCTGTTTGACAAACTGATCCTCATGTCCGCTGCACACTTGTGGGATTATACGGCTTCCTATTTTTGTAAGATCTTTGGGATATTGATTAGCAGCCACTGACCACCACGGCACCACCACTACTTGTAGATTTATATGCAAAACATTCCAATTGAGGATTCCGCTTTAGGTTACACGGAATCAGTACGGGTGTCAGGTATGGTTACGTAGTTACGTGTTGGATTCTTGGAATTCCCATTTCTGGTACAAATAGACACGGAAATATGATCGCATTTGTTTATAAAATGTTTCATCTTATGGGTGTGATAGTATTCGCAATGTGTCGAAAGACCAATTCATTCATAAGAGGGACTTCTTCTATAGTATCTTATTATACAAGTCGGTCATGCATCACATACCCTCATCCGACTGTTGAGGGCCGACATGGTTATTGGATACATTTAGAAGACTCCGCGTGACATTGGTTCTGCTTGTCGGTGACTCATTTCGTGGTTGCTTTATATCTCAGAGAGTTTGTGGAGTAGGGATCTAACTGATAGATGAAACGTCTTGGGGGATTTTAGATGTAAAAGGTGTGAGGTTGGCTTGTTCTTCTGTGGGATTAGCTTGTGAATATTAAGAAACTCGTCGCGAGGGATCTCTGGACTGTAATGATTTATGGGTTAAATTCAACTGCCTGGGAAAGGGTTGAAATTTATTATGGCTTCATTTAAGTTGTGCTGTGCAGCTGTAACAATGCTGTATGGAGTCTATTAAAAACTTATCCAGAAATTATAACTTGGTCACTTTGCAAAGAGAAGAAGGAAAAGAAAACTGTCAATCTTTCTTAAATTCTTAAAAGCATAACTCTTCGGAGCACAAAAATTGCCGTGCATATATCCTTGAATTCTGTAAGGACAAAGATTTCAAGATCAATGAAAAAGATACTGACTAATGGAGACAATTCTAGACTTACAAAATCTCTGTGGTGGACAGATAACGTAGTTTGACTTGTACAGCGGATGTCATAAAAATCGGATAAATATATATATCTGTAAGTTATAACACCTTTCGGCCCCAAATCTCCACCTCTCTATTTCTAGTATCTTCCGCTATTACCTATTCTCTTCGTTTCTTACAAGTTTTAGCCGTCACTTCTCCTTCTCCCATCAAATTGTTAAAGCATCCAACTCAAAACCAATTGGCTATGAGTGGAGAGGCCGCCGAGGCTCATATACTAGCTTTGGAGGTTATAATTAAGCAATGTGGGATTAGCTCTAACACTCCCCTGCACCTACGACCCTTGACCTGCATCTGGAGAGATAAACAACGATTTGACGCATACGACAACTATCAACCATCCACGACAAACTAAGGGTAACTAATCATCAACAACATAGAGTCTCATCCAAAAGCCTTCGAAAGCCTAGCTTTGATACCATGTTAAAGCATCCAACTCAAAACCAATTGGCTATGAGTGGAGAGGCCGTCTAGGCTCATATAATAGCTTTGGTGGTTATAATTAACCAATGTGAGACAAGCTCTAACAATTCAGTATACCTGTTGTTACTTACAAGTATAGTTATTTGCTTCCATTCCGCAAATTGTAGGTACTAGTGGTAAATTACACATTTGTACCGGTGTTGATATTAGTGTTATTCTGCAGGCCTGCAACAGTGAAGATGATGGTTTATTTGGATTTGACATGCATAGTGATGGTCACGGCCAAAGGTTCGTGTTATCATTTTCTTTAGAACCCAAACCTTGCTTCGAAGTGGAGAGAAGATTGAACGGTGGCTTAAACTTTGCTTCTCCCCTATGCAGGAACTTGAACGCGCCAATTTCAGAAAATGATGTGAATCATGCTTTGGGTTCTAATGGTTCAGTGTCAGGCTTCCCACCTAGTCCTTCCTCATATTCCTGCATCCAGATGAAAGGTAACGAGGTATTTCGCTTTGCTGTTCGATGCGTGCCGCAGTCAATAGAATCTGCCCTCCAAAAGGCTGGTCTCACTAGGTCTAGCATTGATTGGTTACTGCTCCATCAGGTATGAGTCAGAAGTCTGCTAGTATTAGGATATTGGACCTTTGAGTTTTCATCCACTTCGTGTAAAACTAGTCTATTGATGAATTTGACTAACTGATTGAAGGATTTCGTTATCTTCTGTCCCCTTTCCCGCTAATTTTTTTTTGTTATTACTGTGGTTACCGCTACTACTCCTGAGGGTATTACAAATCTTGTCTACGAGAATTGAACATTGGGAAACTTCTATTGGATTGTCAGATTGTCCGGATTTCTGAAAATTTGCTTAAGATGATCTTGACAAAGATGCATTCAAATCTTCACTTTTCACTTGCTGCTGTACGGGCTTTGGGCATGTTTTCATATCATAAAATGATTACTTTCCACTGATTGTTCAGTTTCTTTCGTCCTGGTGATGGTAAGAGAGTTTGACATTATGTCTGCCTGAACATGCTGTGTGATTCCATCCCAAGTGCATTGGACTCTTGTTTCTAAAAAATTTCGGTACTTCAACTTTCCACAAGGCGTTTCCTACTTCAGTCTTCAATTAGTTTTGATTGTCACATTGATTGTAGGTTTCTCTACGGATATGTAGCTATTGTTTTTCCTCATCGTAAAGAAAAATGACCATGTCACTTTCCATGAGTTTGAAAGAAGAGTACTGCACCATGAATACGTTCTTTCTTGCAGATGCACCCGATGATTTCTTGTGTGCACTTTAGATCTTGCTATTGTCTATTAAAAGGATTGGTTTTATGCAGGCAAACCAGAGGATCATTGATGCAGTTGCAACACGATTAGAGGTCCCGCCAGAGCGAGTCATATCTAATTTGGCGAATTATGGTAACACAAGTGCAGCATCCATTCCATTGGCATTGGACGAAGCTGTACGAGGTGGGAAGGTAAAATCGGGCGATACCATTGCCACTGCAGGTTTTGGTGCTGGTCTTACTTGGGGATCGGCAATTGTTAGATGGGGATGAAAGTTGAAACTCTACCTTTTCTAGAACCACTCACTTCAGAAGAAAAAGTTAAAAGAGTCCCTTATATGTATGTGCTGCACCCATCTGCCATTTCTGAATGTAATACGGTTATTTTCGAGGTTCTAAAACACAATCTTCTTTATGTTTTCTTTTGTTCAGATTTTGTCACTTCTTAACTTTTGAATCATCAATAAAGTTCATTCTTTCTCCTAGTACTTGAACATAGACCATGTTTTGCATTTCTTTAGCAGATGAGTGTGCAGAAAATAAGGCCAACTCAGTCCCAGTAAGTGAAAGATATGTAACTGTGTCTCCCCTCTTATCTGGGGGATATCGTGTCCCCCCTCTTCCACTCTTAGAGATCTTCCCCATTTAATCTTGGCCTCACCTGAAGAACAATGAAACTTTGGGCATGTGAATCAGCAGCAGATTCAGGCAAAAACGGCTGGAAAAGGACGGCTATCTATACAGAGAATTACCTTAAAAGAAGTGGAATCTGCATGCAAAATGTAGGCAGTCTGGAAGCAAACTTGCTTTTTTTGTCTCGAACTTCGGTTCTATACCTCTATTAGAGGCTGGTGAAGCAAACCCATTACAAATAAAAGCCTCGCCTTTTTTTTGTTTAGCTATGCAGCCAAAGGTCAATCAATGCTTGAAGTTATTCTGAATTGTAGTTGGTATGTGTTTGGGGAGTATCTTGTATGGAGATATGTTTAGACATATTAATGTGGGAAACACTTGGAACCATAATAGTCACTGCTTGGTCCTATGCCTAACAAAATTATGACGATCTGCTGTAGCTAAGATATGGTGTTCATCTTGATTTGGTAAGATGCTTCGTCGACCTGTCTGCCATCCTGTATCTATCCACGTTGCGTACTTGCTTTCTGCATTGTATATGTTGCACTTCTTTTACTCAGTCTGCCCTTAATAGAAACAGGCATCCCTTCCAGTGGGGAGGATGTGTAGATGATGTACTTTAACTTTCGCACAAGTGATGCACACTTGAGAGTGAGACGGGGCTTAAACAGATTGTCAAGAAGGGGTTGGAGGAAGTGGAAAATGCTGTGTAATGACCTTTCTGCAATCTTGCAGCACTGAGATTGAAACTAATCTGTGGCGTCAAATCCTAAATTTGGTTATGCCATTTTGGACTTTGCTCTAACCGAAGCTATTGCATCGTTTGCCCCAATGATGATGGCCTTTCTGAGCTCATCCTTGCTGTGATCGTAGAAATAAGGTTGAAGTTTCATTCATTCAACTATCTTTTCGGAGCTGATAGTTTTGTACTGCTCATTCTATAGATATTGGAAAAGCCAACTCATTTTTTATTTACTCTCTTCTCTTGATGAAAGAACTAGAGAAGAATTTTCTTCGTCTTTCTTACTTGTTTATTTACCATGCCTTCGCTCTCTAATATTGGTGAATGCTCACTGACCTAATTGAAGCTCTTTATTAGAGAATCAATTCACTGAGCTAACAAATCAATTGTCATGTTGCTTCTCTCTCTTAGAACAAGGAGCGGGATGCTGAAAATTTTGTACACAAACAGTAAAAAAGACAGTGATCCGACGAAAGAATCGAAGCAAATTTCAAGACTGCAGGCTTTCCTTTTTTAACGGTAGAAGCAAGCATTTATCTAGGGTGCTTTATTTGCATAACGACGGAAATGCATTGCGAGATCTTCTGTGCTGGAAACTCTTGTGCCGAGGGGTTTTCCAGCCGTTGGATTGTGAGTTTTTCTTTTTGTATGTTTTAAAATTTCTGCGTGATCCAACGGCCGGAAAACTCCTTCGAACAAAGGCACAAGAGTTTTTCGGCACAGAGGATTTGGGACTAGAAATGCCGTGCGGAGGATTCTTTTATTTGTTATCCTTCCGTTTGCCCTAGCTGCAGCCATGTATTATGGTTACAAGGGTCTCTTATGGCTCCCCGATCGCATACATGAGTTTGCATATTGTTCATCCTGTGTGCGAACCTGCGCCGCAACAGGCGAGTATCCACGTGTTTGGTGTCAAAACTCAGCGTTGCATATGAGGCAAATAATAACAATGAGGTCTGTGCATTTAACTTTCTTTAGGTGGACCCTCTTCCTATAAATTTATCTATGCTTGTTTTATTTTTTACTACTCGCGACTAATGTTCTAGAAGAAGCTTGAAATAGTGGTCTGAATCTTTGATTTTATTATTTGATTTAAGTACTAGTCTCCATTGAAACTTGAAAGCATTGTACTTTTGACTTTCTATAGCAAATTAAACACACCTTATCCCCTACCAACTCTTTCTTTTTCTTTTTTTTTTAATAACCAGATGTCCGGCCAGTTTGTGCGTACCTCGACTAATTCCGAGGCCCCTGGAGGTAACAACCGGACATAACCTCCAGTGGCTTTAAGAGTTTGCTACCAATGAGAATGAAACCTGAAATTTTAGGCGGGAGCAAACCAGTAACCACTTAGACAAGACCGCTTTGCCAATGTTATCTCCTACCAACTCATTATTACAGAATAAATATCCATTATGCTGGTCCTATTAATTGTTATGATGATTTTGATGATGATTTGGAGTCATGGAAGAGGTTTACTTTTTGATTTAAAATCCTGAAAAAATGTTTATAAATTTGGACAACTGCTTTTGAGAAGAACTTGATGCTTCGATTATTGAGTTAGTTGGGATGATAAAGAGAGGATGGGTCGAGCATGGAGCTAGGAATTTTTGGTTTGCGCTTTTGAGTTATGCTTCAGCGGCGCCGTGTGGATTTATTTATGAATTACTTAAAAAAACTGATAAAATAAATTAAATAAGTGCTCATATTTGACATGGTACGTACACAGCGGATGGAAATTAAGCTGTGCATGCTGATACGTCGGTGTTAGACTGGAACTTGGGTCAAGGAAAAGGTGATTCCATCTCTATCAATGATGAATCAATGAATGATTAAAAGCTTAGTTATGTAGCCTGTGCATTAAGCAAAGAAAACAATACAAATTCGAGTCGTGCCAAAATCTCTAACTAGGTATTTGAGGATGAAGAAGTAAGGTCCCGAATTTCTCAAATTCGAAGAGAACAATACAAATTTGAGTCGTGCCAAAATCTCTTACTAGGTATTTGAGGATGAAGAATTAAGGTCCCGAATTTCCCAAATCGGGGAAATAGTATAGTGTTCTTGGAATGCTACTCCGCTGTGCCGAGATGTGAAGTGCAGGTGGTGATGATCACCCCGGGGTATGCGCAAGCGCCCTTGACAGGGTTCTGCCAACGTTCGTGAAAACCCTGGTCGGTCAGTCGGTCCTCCATTCATCCGACCGGAGGTGTGGATAACGAGGCCACCTTCACAACCTTCTCCCTTCTGTCCGGCAGTGTTCTTGCTCAATAAGAGGATGCGTGGCTGAAAATGATTAGTCTATGTGTTCAGGTTGCTCATCAATCCGCCTAACGATAAGTAACCAGAAAATTTGGAAGTGAATATGAGCCACTAATTTTAATTTCTGAACAATTTTTGGATTCCGTTTATGGCCGGGTATGTAGTACTGCTGAACTGTTTTGCACCAAGTCTTGCTACATTATTAGCACTCTGATTTATTTGTTGGAAAATGTGCTCAATCGTGCAACTGGTTTTGGATTTTGCTTCTTCAATGATTGATTTGTGCGCATAGGATTTGTGTATTAAACATGGAAGCATAATAATACTAGTAGTAATAAATACTGTAGGAATTTAGGGAGGGAGGTGGATCACCGGCCACTCGTAAACCCATCATTGTTGTAGACCCTGTCACCTTCTTGTATTTGCTAATACTGGTATTTATGATTCCATGACCCCATTAATTTTGGATTTAAATATTCTTCAACTGAAGGCGTGAATCATCGATTGGGCAGTATTTAAGTTTCGAGGCACCGTCTGATTCAATGAATTCTACAAAGACCCTCACGTGGATCCACTATCTGACGTATCAAAAGGCATTGGATTCTCATATCTCGACCCTACACGTATCTTCTTTTTCTTTCTTTTATACCCTCCGTCCCAAATTGTTGGTCCCTCTTTCTACTTTGGGATGTCCCAAAATATTGGTTTTGTTTCTAAAAACAATTTTCAACATATGTCAAACTTCCAGTTTTACCTTAAAAGTACTCTTTCCCTTCCAATTTATTTCACAGTTTTTGAAATTTGTGTCATTTCTAAATCGTTTTTATCTTTTAGTTTATAATGTTTTTCATGATTTTTAAAACTTCGAATAAAACAACTAATTGAGATTTATCAAACAAGATTTATGTTGCGTATTTTTTGAGATCTATATTGAAATATATAAACAATTTAAAACCACTTAATAAAACTTCACAATTTTGAAAGATAATTTGGGAACTCCAAGACAATAATTTTGTCTTCTTAAAAAAATGGATTTCCCAAAAGAGACGAGTAATTTGGAACAGAGGGAGTAGTATTATTTACGGTCAGGGTTTTCCAAACCACCTTAAGCACACCTAAAGGTGAAACCAGGAACCTAATTTTCCTTGGCTAACCAAGATTTTGAATGTCGTACCGGGTAATGGTACCATTTTTACTATTAATGATACGTACCAGTGTGATATTGGGTACCGTTTTGGATTACTCGTTACAAATTAGTATTTGCTAAAATTCTTAGATATATACCTAAATCGATAAAAAGAAATACTCCCTTAGTTCCAAATTTCTTGTCATTTATACTAATTTTGGGATGTTCCAAATTGTTAGTCATATTTGAAAAGTCAAAATAAAATTTATTCAATCTTCTAAAATTGCCCTTTTACCAACAACAATCATTTTATTCAAAAGTTGAAGTATAAGGAAGAAATTAATAAATCTGTTTTAATGTGAATGCATATTGAATGCACTTATTGCACGTCTGCTTAAAAAGTTGAAATTTTTAAAAGTGACTAGCAATTTGGAACAAATCTAGTATATTCATCACTCAGGGACTTGCCCCAACGGAAAGGACTTGGCTTTTTGCCCATATGTTTTGATAAGAGTTAGACTGAGTTGGGCTGCACACTAAAAATTGAGGTCAGCTAAACTTATTGGGCTAAAATTTAACATATTTCTTTCCCAGTCCGGTTAAAGACAGGTCATCTATACTGCTATAAGTGGATTCATAAGAAATTACTTACAAATTGAATCATGACCACTTGTGTAGGGTAGCAAACGCACTAACTAACCAAGCTAACCCTTTTTGCTACAAGTATTCATTTCAGGGAATAAACTTGTCTACTCGCCCTCCCTCTCTTTCTTTTTTCTTTTTCCTCTGCATTAACTGGCTTCTTTTATTGACATTTCAAAAGTCAAATTCCTACACAGTCTACACTTATAAATCGGGTAAGCTTTAAATATGCTAGTATTTGTCTATCAAAATGTTGGACCGCAGAAGGTAGTGTTTAGACTTGCTTTCACACTTTCTGCACTCGAACTTTCTCAAATAGGACTACCAAAATAGCTATGTGAATGCACCTGAGAACGTTTGATGACCACATCAAATGTGGCAATGGGAAAACTTAATGTTCCCCCATCTGAATTCATCTGAGGAATTGAGGTTCAATGTATTCAGTATTCACATGGTAGTTTATTATCGAATGATGATAAACATGCCAAAAACGTGGTGTCGCAGTAAGAACACGCTCCGAAACTCGAACTCAAACACGTGATGAATTTTTTTTATTGTGAACATGTAATGCAGGTGAATTCACATTTTCTTTGTATCTCTATTATATACCGTTCAAGTTCAACATGGTAAATACACACGCGTGTATAGTGGGAGAGAGCTCACGACGACACAAAAATGATGAAGAATCAATTCCTTGGGAAAAAAATAGATCATTGCTAATACTGCTTTGTGGCTGTCAGTGCTCACAAAATCCTAAACTTGTTGCTCCTCATGTTAGCTGAACCACTACTCTTTACACCCAAAAACTATATCCAAATAAATTAGCCAACAAAAAAAATGGAAAATGAAAAATAAAAAGAAGAAGAAAATCAAAAATCAAATTTGCGTTTTGTTTTCCCTTTCACTCTGAAACAATGGACATTGGACCACTGGAGATGCTGCCATGGCTATTCTCACCACAGAGATCCAATGCTCTTTCCAAATTAGCAACAATATCACTCATGCATGGCCTATCTTTCCCCTCCATATTCACACAATGCAACGCCGTGTACCCCACCAGCTCCACCGCCTCCGCCTCGCTTATCTCCGGCGGCCCCACCCTAGGGTCCAAAACCCTCCCCATTTCTCCGGCCAGAATCGCCGGAACCGCGTAATCCACCACCCTCGTCGGCTCTCCCCCACTTCCACCACTCCTAAATATCGCCCTCTTTCCCGTCAACAGCTCAAGCAACACCACCCCGAATCCGTAAACATCGCTTTTCGCCGTTAGCACATTCAGCCCGTAGTACTCGGGATCGATATACCCAACTGTCCCTGCCGCCTTCGCTGGCCGGAAACCCCGATCGGACTCTGAACCCATTAACGATAACCCGAAATCGGACACTCTAGCAGTCCAATTCGAATCGAGCAAAATGTTGGAGGACTTTATGTCTCGATGGATGATCGGTGGAACCGCGTAATTGTGGAGGTATTCGATCCCACGAGCCGCGTCTAAAGCGACTTTGATCCTCATTTTCCATGAATTCAACACACTGCTACTCTTCTCGACGTTGTTTTTGTCGTGTAAATGATCATACAATGCTCCATTCTTCATGTACTCGTAAACCAAAAGCCTTTCGTCTCTGTCCTCGCAATACCCAACTAGGCTCACCAAGTGTTTGTGATGAAGCCTAGACAAAAACACTATTTCTGAATCAAAAGCGCTCTCTTTTTCTTGAAATTTCTTGGTTTTATCCCCGGTTCCTCCCCTCTTAATGGCTACCTCTCGTCCATCCCATAGTTTTCCCCTGTAAACAATACCGAAGCTGCCTGCGCCGAGCTTGTTCGCCGGAGAGAAGTTGTCTGAGGCGGCCGCCAGGTCGTTGAAGGAGAACTCCTCCGCCCTTTCGGTGTGTTTTGAGGAGGTTCCACTCCTCTGCCTCCGGATTATTCTCGACCCCTGCCGCCGGATGGTGGATGATCTGGAAATGGGGCTGGTACTCGACGGCTGAGCGCCGGGATTCGAATTGGACCTAGCAACAGTTGGTTGCACTGAATTGTGAATCTTCTTTTTCCCACAACAAACGCCGGTCCACAAGCAGTAAATTATGGTGCAAATACCCGAAAAGGCTCCTACGGATCCGATGATCGCGAAAGCCAATAAACCCTTTCTCAGAGCCCTAGATGGAGGTGATGGAGTGGGAGTGACAGTTGGTGGTGGTGGAATTGGCGGTGGTGGTGACGGTGGTGGTGGTGGTGGTGGTGGAATTGGAATTGAGATACCACAAGGATTACATATATTACCAGAACCAGAACAGAGGATTTGGGAATCAGGGTATATACCACATTCACTGCAATTGGAATCAACACATGGCCCCGGGAGAATTTTTGGCAATGGAAGATTAAACCCTGAAGTTGAACCATTAGGCCAACCAGGCCCCCAACAAATTACCGAAAAATTACTACTAGTCAATCCACAAGTGAAATTCAATCCTGCTACGATTGATTCAAATAAGACTCCCTCTGTTAAATTACTTGAAAATTCTCCATTTCCTCCCCAACAAATGACCGAACCGTTCAATCTCCTAGTTGCACAAACATGATTAGCCCCAAGTGCCAAACCAGAGTACTCAAAAGCAGAATTGAATGGAACTTCCAATTGACCAGAATCGTTGCTTCCTTTACAGATGACAAACCCACTTAGATTCAACCCACAAGCGAAACTTCCTCCAACAAACATACTTGACATGGATAGATTAGCGAACTGGGTTTGTATCAAACTCGCCATTGTTGACTTGCTTCCCCAACAGGAAACCCTATTGGTATTCATCAAGACTCCGCAAGAAAACCCTAACCCAGATGAGATTGACAGAAATTGAGCAGACCCATTTGGGAATTGAGCCGAGGTGATTCTGTCTCCTCTCCAGCACTTAACGTTGTTAGTATTAGTGAGGGCGCAAACTTGGTCGTCGCCCATAGTGAGGTCCTGCAACGGCGCCGTATTGTTGTTGTAGATTCTTTTTGGGGTGAAGTTGGAGTCCCAGCAGTGGAGGCTGAAGCCGCCTGACCTGACGCCGCAGAGGGTGTTCCGGCCGCCGGCGATGTAGTCGAAGGAGACGGTGTTTGGGGAGAGAGTGATGGGTTGTTGTTGGAGAGTGAGTGATGGCTGCCAGCATTGGATTTGCTGGGGTTGTCGTTGGGCGAGGATGCCGCAGACGGTGGCGGAGTCGTAGATGACGGCGAGGGTAGTGGCGGAGCCGCCGAGGGCGTGGGCTGGGAGTGGAGGAGAGAGGATGGTGACAAGGGTGAGTATGGAGGCGGCGGAAATGATGATGACCGGAGTCATCTAAGGGAATGGGAATTGATGGCTGTGAGGTTGGTCCCCTTCATTGGCGGAAGAGAGAGAGAGAGAGAGAGGACAGAGAGGGGATATCCTGGAGAGAGAAGGAATTCGGAATTACGTAAAAGATATCCAGTCGAGTTTTAAAAGGTTTTTATGTTAAACTGAAAATGTCTGCTAAAGGGAATGATAAGGTACACCCGAAGTTTGTTTGTTTTTCACGCTCATTGGAACCACGCCAGTCCGAATGGACAAATTTTCCAGAAGGGCATGAATCCTCTATACGTAATCTGCAAAATTATTTAGGGGATGTTCCAATAGCAAAAAAATATTTTTTTTTTTCTAAAAATTAAGATGTGATTCTCTCACAATTATCACATTAAAAATGTAAAAAGCCAATTTATTCTAAAAACTGCCTTAGGGCATCTCTAGTAATGGAGTTTGTGTAAGAAATAAGGTAAGAATAATGTAAGTAACTAACATTTTTTCTTTTTTGTGTTCCAATAGCGTAGTTAATGCATGAATATTTGTTCCACAAATTTGTGCAGCAATACTGTGGTGCATATCTTTATTAGTACCGCTAACTCCTCCATAGAGGAGAAAGAGAGAGAGAGGGGGAAGTGGTCAGAGGCGGTACAAGAGGAGAGAGGTAGAAATAAACAAAAATGATACAGACACAAACTCTCAGCCACAACCCACCACAACCCCTCTCACATGTGAGGGACCCACCCTAAGCGGGCCCCACCCCACATGTGAGAGGGGTTGTGGTGGGTTGTGGCTGAGAGTTTGTGTCTATATCATTGTTCGAGATAAAAATGGTCTAGCCGTGAGGGGAGAGAGAGAGAGAGAGAGAGATGGTGAGATGGTATAAAAATTAGGGCTGCACAAAAAAACCGGTGAACCGTGAATCCGGTCTGGACCGAACCGATCCGTACATTTTGGATTTTAACCGTGGATTAATGGTCCGGACACGGATTCAAAAAATAATAAACCGTGACTCGCGGTCCGGACACGAATTTTGATTTTGAAACCGTAGATTAACCGATCCGGACCGTGATTTTTATTATATATAATTTTTAAAAATATATATGTATGTGTATATATAAATAATTTTATCACTTTTATAAATATTATCAATTTGTATTGGACTTTCGTGTACTCCACTGCCTTGCTTTTGTATTGGATTTTAATGAATTTAGTAGTTGTTCACTATTTTTTTTGTATTAAACTGCCTTTGTTTTCTATTCCACTCTGTAACTGAACTAAGCTATATGATTCTACTAGTGCTTGTTTAGGCCTTAGTTGTGGCTCCATCACGTGCTCCATGTAAGGTCTCTTTGTTTTCTACTTTGGATTTTTAGAATTTTATTTTAATCAAACTATTTGTTACTTATTTACATATGACATGAAATCCATGGATAAAATCGGAACCGATCTGTGACTCGCGGATCTGATTGGAACCGGACCGTGAGACTTTTGGTCCGGACACGGATTGGATTTTCTAAAAACCGTGACTCGCGGATTAAGATTGGATTCATGCCAATCCGATCCGGACCGTGTACACCCTAATAAAAATGGGACCCATGTATATTCATGTGTTCTTTTAACAATACCATTGCAACACTTCTTATCTTAACAACACATTTTGTCATAACACAAAAATGAGACTCACATCTTACACATTTGTATCATATAACACCACATTTGTATCATAACCATTGGAGATGCCCTTAATGAAACACCCCCTTAGTTTAGAGCATATTTCAAAATTTTAGATAACATATTCTCGTAGTCTACAGATTTTAAAAAAGTTAAAATGAATGAAATTATGAAATTTTCAAAACTAGATTTGGGTAGTTTCAGGAGCTTTTCAGTTAGTCGTAGGTTATTAATGTTCGGTTTGGGATTTGAGGGAAGTTTTTGGGGACAGTGAATAAAGAGAGATAGAAAGAAAATTTTATTGAGGACCGTGCAGGGTGGGTTTTGAGACCCTAAACTAATAAGGCTGTTTTCAAATTTTTTGTAGAACACAATACCGACTTTTATTGCAGTTTTATAATTTTACAGTTATGGTAAAAATGTTTATCTGGTTCTACTAAAATCTGAAATCTCGAATGGGTGCTGATTTTGGGGCTCCCTTTTTTTATGCAGGCACTCCAATATTTAATAAAGTTACGAAACTATCCTTTTAAGATATCAAAATTACTAGAGGCACTCCACTCCAAATTATCTCCTCATTTACTATGGCACTCCAATCAGAAAAATGAACCAAAACCAAACATAAACATTAGGTTCTAAACATTAACATTAACATTACGTTTCAAACATTAAACATCCACAACATAAACATTAGGTTTCAAACATTAAACATGCATCTATGTTAGAATCTTTCACGCCAAAAAAAAAAAAAAAAAACTAGAATTCTCCAAAATAAACATCACACAATTGAAAATGTTGATGCTGCAAAATCTTCATAACGGCTACGACACAAGTTTTTTATATTTTCGTACTCATTATCTACCATATTTTTCCCTCAAAATCTTTTTAACGGCTGCAAATCTACACTTTAAAACTAATAGTGAGACAAACAAAGCACATCACCAAAGTTAGAAAACTCTTGAGAGGAAAAGTAACAAAACTCTCAAGAGACTTTGCATGGACAAAAGGATGGTTCTACAATCATAGACCGAAGATCACTCGTCCAGGTTATCCTGATGCAAAACATGGAGACAATAACATAAAAACTCTACCAAAGAAACATTACATATGGAATAGTAGGCAATTCAGTGATGTGCATTAAAAGGAGTTGAACAATTATCTATTTTTTTATGATTAAAAAAAGAACTATTTGGTTTTTTAGAGTGCCTAATGTAATGGAATAGTAGGCAATTCAGTGACGTGCATTAAAAGTAGTTGAGCAATATCTGCTTTTTTTTTTATTAAAAAAAAACTATTTACTTTTTTGGAGTGTCTGAAGTAAATGAGAAGAGTAAAAGTTTTTTGGAGTGCTTGAAGTAAATCATGAAACTTGCAAAAGGGTAATTTTGGAAAACTACTGTACCTTGGAGCTCCTGTATCAAAATTGGGAGTGCGAATATCAATTTCCATCTCGAATTTGCATTAGAATCTGAAGCTACTATTTACACAGCTATTGCAACGCCCATGATCTAGGGAGTAGGCTGGTATAGGGCTATTGGTAAGAATCAGGCAAGTTAAGCAATCCCAACCATTGAGAAAGTTGAAAAGTGTATTTAATTATCTTAATTTTTTTGTTGAAGGATTCTTATTTTTAACTTAACAGTAAGAATCTTTTGAAAACTTGAACTGTTGACTATCGATATGGCCAATCGAATGCAACTGTTTTCTATCGTCTAAATTTGAATTGTAGAGAAGTCGGGTTCATTTGTAATGATGGGTCTTAGACATGCTATGTAGATAATTCATTACAAAAGTTATGTGGGTCGGATGCAAATTGTCACCTAATCAAATTTAAAAAATTAACTTGATTAGATGTCAACACCCGTCAAATAAAACTAATTTTGTCATAAAAAAAAGTACGATCAATTATTAATCTGATTTTATTCTATAAATTACAAGTTACGGGTTCAAGAATATGAATTGACTGAGAATATCATGGACAGGCATGAGGTGAGGCGACAATTGCAAAATGCATTCGTTCCCACATATGATATGCAGAGAATCCTTATCCTTTTCAGAAAAATGAAATCAGTCCCCAATTATAGGCATTTGATTTGTTTAGTAATAATTATATTTGGGAAAGTTTTTAGGTTTGTTCTAACTGCCAATCTTTTCCGTACGAAATTAGTGGCTAAATTTAGGTTAACCATAAGTTATATCTTTTAAAAAACATGTGATCTTTAATTTGAGTCTCATCTAGTAGTTGTATATTTAAATTTCAAACTGTGTGCTATAAGATAGGTAAGATAAATGCATTATAATATCTTAATTCAGCTCTAAAAGTTGTTCAATTATTAAAAATAAATACTTTTATGCATAAATTATTCAAATTTTATTCCACCAAGTAAGAGAGAAATTTTGGAAACATAAATGTCCTTCGACCCAGTATTTTTTAATAGGTGATTGTTTAAGATAGTCAATTCTGAATTCTCCAATGGAGAAATGGTCAAATGGGTATCGACATCGGTCAAAAGACTCAAAACACATGGTTGGAGAGGGATGAGTTCTCATCCAGTTTTCCTTTGGTCCAGTCTGGTCCAGTTTTAAGTCGTTTTGGGCCTTTATTGTGCTTATAACAATTATCAGAATCGTTCATTTTGTAGAACTTGTTGAGCATGTTATTTCCGTATAAAAATTAGCTTGATCGAACATTGATAGCTATATGAACAAATCCGTTTTTCCTTTTACAAATTTGTTTTGCTCATGTACCTATCGGTGTTCTATCAAACTAATGTTTTACTTGGACAACAAACTTGACGAACTCTACAAAATAAACAAGTCATTGTTATGAGCCCGGAAAGGGTCTAAAACTGGACCGGATTGGACCAAAGAAACTCGGTCCGATTGGAGAGAGAGAGAGATTCAAGGATGGAGCCAGGGGAGACAAGTGGTGGCGGCCGTCACCACAAGGTTTTCAAAAAATGCAATTATTACATAGAAAATAGATTTTTATCTCCAAATTATATAAACTCGCGACCACTAGATTTTTATGTTATCATAGTTTTTCATAGAGTGGATGAATTTTTGAAATGCAGTTTGTCTTTTTATTTTTTAAGTACATATTTTCGCCTCCACAAAAGTAAAATCCTGGCTCCGTCGCGGAAGAGATTGCAGGAGGTTTCCTAAATTTGGTTCATTTTGTACTAATGAATCTCTTCGAATCTGTAAAGGGGTGGCAGGTCAAATAAGTTATGTCCTAGAAATTCCTCCAAGTTGACCGTTGGTTTTTTTGCAGGAAAACAAGACCTCGATATTTGTCTGATTACGTGAAACACTTCCTATAAGTGGAAGTGTGAAACCAATAATTTTCATGGTTAACATTTATGTGGCCGAGGGGTCCATGTAGTGCACAAAATGCACTACATCGTGCAGTGCGCACCATCCGGCCGTCCATTTCGATAATGGACGGCTCGGATTTAATCCGAACAGTGAATTAAATCCGAGCCGTCCATTATCGAAATGGACGGTCGGATGGTGCACTACACGGTGCAGTGCATAAACAACCATGAATACAAATTTTGAATTATAGCTTTTCATATTCTAAAGATTATAAATTTCAAATTTTTATAGGAACAGATAAACTTTTCTATAACCATGAAATTATAATTAAGTTGCAGTAAAAATAATACCGTAAAAAGCTAAAAATCAGCTACAAGTCTAATTAAAATTCCACATATGATCCGAAAAGCAAATTAAACCGAATTTGGGGAGCGTGCCCATCCGAGTTGTCCGTGCTCTGAGATCAACGGTCCAGATTTGTTTAGACCCAAACAAATTTGCACCGTTCATTACCAAACTGATCTGAACAGTTAGTTATCGAGTACAGATGGCTCGGATGGGGGCAACATGCATGTTGTCCATTAAACCTAGCTTCTCAAGAATTAGATTTTGTTTCCTACTTCAAATTTTCAACTTAAAAAAATACAAAGATATATAAGTAGAAACTAGAGGGCTCAAGTTTGACATGAACATCGAGGTTGATATTTCGTTCTTCCCGTCCCGATTCCACGAATTGAAAATTCCAAGTAATAACGTCACATTTACTCTTGAATGACCAACAAATCATTTTTTTCCCTTTGTTTCAACGCATGAATCGAATCTGCGGCTAAAAGACTAAGTCTCTCGTTATTGCTGCCCTTTTCAGGTTGACATCAAGGACTAGTAACAAAGACCGTTTCTTCCTTGAAAAAGTTTGGTCCTTCTAAACATTGTTTTTGTTCAATGAACTTTATTTGTTTAGTAGAGGACCATTTCTCCCGTAGAAATCACTCATCAAATAAACAAATTTCAACATTATCAAGAAAAAAAAACCCCAAATTTCAACTGATGGGTTATTCCGCCAACACTTAGGCCATCTCCAATAGTCACATTAAAACCATAGCGTTTGGGCCCAGACAAAGCATGTGCAAGTGATCGGAGAAAATTTACAATTAAACCACTTTTTTTTTTTTATTGAATTGTTGAAATGCATGAAAATCAGAGGAATAAAACACCAAATAAATTTTAAAAATCAGGCAAAATTTTTGGAATAATATACTTGAGTAACCAAGAAAAAAAATGATAATAACTTACAAATAATTAGAAGAAGCAGAAGGGAGTGGTGTAGTCCCTTTCGAAGAGGTCGAAATTAATTCTGCCATAGGGTTTTGACAAAGGAAGATATGGCAGTTAATCGATATGGCGTTATGAAATGATAATGTCTTTGGTAATCTTGGATTTTCTATGGAACTTCCATCTGTGTTTAACTTGAGTTTTACCTGCAGGAGGAACAGTCCACTAATATACTATTTTAGCTATAGGAACCCCATACAATCACAAACTAGGAAAATGACCAGGGGGTGTTTAAATGTGTTTTGGCAAAAACAACAAACAAATAAGCCAAGATTATTAGCTTATTGAGAAGCAATAATCCTACTGGATTTATTGGCTAAAAATAATTGAAAAAGTATGCTAATTTGATTTGATTTTGCAACCCATAAAATTATAAGGCCTGGATAAAGATATGGACAATGTCAAGAAACACACGAATGAAGCCGCATAGGGCAGGTTAGATTGGTTGCGGGAGTACTACGACAGGTTCATTGTAAAAATCCCCTACCCAAAGCTCTATTTGATCCTCGGATTTCTCAAGGAAATTAAGAGAATTTTAATTAATTGTATGGTTGAGTTGGGAAAACTTGAGAAAAAGAGATATAAACAAATCACAGTGAGTATTATTTAGGCCAAAACAGGCTTAATTCTTGCTGAGTACCGTCACGTGGTGCTCTAGGAAGCCTTTTCCGTCACACATTAATATATGGCTCGCACTTCAACATGTGGTGAAAAATGCCCTTAGAACACCATGTGGTAGACTGGTAGTACTGCAAGAGTTTTGAATAATCACTTCACGTTGCAGTGTAACATAAATGGGCCCCGCTTTTTACACTTTTGTATAACATAATAATAAACAACCACACAATAGTTCACTCTATTATTGGAATTGCCCTTTCTATTTACTACTCTTGCCTTCTAATGTGCGTTATGCATAGTATTATTTTGTACCCCTAATTTTATAATATTGCACGAACAGCAATAGTTTTCTACTTACTTCACAAATAAACTACTTAGCATGTAAGCTTTTTAACAACTTGCTTCCCCAATATGCACTTGAATATGATCCAAAGTGGCAGAAGTACCCTAGACAACTGTATTTTTAAGTGCCTCTTCCAATCAAAGTACAGTAATAGTATTATGTCTCGTATCACTTTTTCGCTATTTCTTCTAAAATCAATTGGTATTTGGAAGAATTTCGATTAAGTCTTTTATGACAATGAACATTGCATGCGCAAGTTTGTTTTTAGAGCGGTCGCAATGATTGACATTGTGTAATCAAATCTATGGACACATTCCGCGCCCAACAATGAGTAATTTTGTTGACCCTCAGTTTGTTCACCCTCACGAGGGTAGGGTATATCATTTTATATCTCGTACCGATAATCAAAACCGTTTATTTTGTCCGGATTCATTTGTTAAGAGCCTCTGTAAAATTTGAGTTCAATCCAATATCGGTAAGCGGTTGATATAATAGTTCAATTTTTTTAGTAAGAATTTTAAAGAAAATAAATAAAACTCTAGATGAAGCAGTTACGTATATTTGATTGAGCTGGACTTTTTTGTGCTATCTCTTAATTTCTGAATCTAGACAGAATGATCTCTTTTGATTATCGAAATAAGACACAAAATAAGTATACCCTCGCGAAGAGTGAACAAAATTGCTCTCAACAAACAATATGGTCTTACAAATTATTTTGGGTCTCAATTTAAAAGATTTGGGTTGGACTTTGGGGATGCTCAGGCTTTGTCAGCAATAACTTACTTTTGACCAAAGCTTATTAGTGCCAAGAAACCATCGAGAAATTTCTGTACAAACCTACTATTGATTGAAAGCTAATACCTGGGCAGAAGTTATTCCTGTAGCACTGAATAACTTTTCCTTTAAAAGAGTCTGTAGCAAATAAATATGAACCTGATTTTGTCTAATTTAAGGCAAATGGTTCTCTAATGGGATGCCATAGCTGTTGTGTAAATGGGGCAAAGAGGATTCACAGTAAGAAAAAGAGAAAAGGGCTTTCTGGAGGACAACTCAAAAGAGAGGGTAAACAACAACAATTCATTCGCCTCAACGCTACTGATTTGCTAATGGCTTACTAGGCAAATGCTGTTCCAATGTTCACAATTAGTAAAGAAATACCCAAACACAGTGTCATGTTGGAAAGGTGCCGCCGGCGGTCTGCTGCAAAAAGACAGACAACAAAGGCATACAAAAAAAAAAATTCAAAAGCTAAAATATTCTGTTCAAGTTGCTTTTTCCTGATATACTTAAAGAGCTTAACAAGAGACAGGCATGCTGTAAAAAAAAATGCTCTTGTTCATTCTTAACTGCTAGCTAAGGCCATTTTTTTTAACTTTTTCTTTTTTGTATTAAAATATCACAGACAAGACCTGGAGGTATATACTTGATGCACCCTGTAATGAGAAGCAGCCAGATTAGTGTCTCACACTCATAGTGCTTTATACGATTCCTATGATTTTTCAAATGGAGTGCAGAAAGCAGCACGAACCCTTTCTTGGTTAGAAAATATGGCACGGGGCAAAGAAGTGCTTCTCACTTGGCAGGATTGTTTTCAATCTAGTTGGGTTTTTAACACTCCTCCTGATTAGCCTGTGATCTGTTTGGGAATGTAACTGATGGAGGATGGTTCTTAGATCCACATGAATCTATCCATGTCAAGTAAGGTACTTCGGCGGCTTGGCCGGTGCTAGCATCACCTTAATAACAAGTTCGATGTTACAACCTCAATGCCGCAAAAGGAGAACCGACTAGTTTTCCAGAAACACAAGCTAGGTGGTACGTCCCACCAATATCGGCCAGCCATGAATTCATCTTGCTCGAAGAAAAGGAGCAAGATGAAACCATGAGTTGGACACATCATGCCTATTTTGGTCTAAAAAAACTGTATAATTACTCCGAATAAAGAGACAACAAGAGCAGAAAAGTTATATTGTAAGGAGTATTGCTGGCATGAATATTCTTCTCACCAAAAACTGTATGATCCATTTCACAGCAAGTGTTCAATTACAAAGGAAGTCAATCAACGTCTAAAACCCGAATCATTATTTGATATCAAACGATTGAGCCTGCATCCTAGGGACAATTCAAAAATAAACTTTCCCATAAAAGAAGGAATTGCAAACAGAACGAGTTTCAAAATTGCTGACAAAGAATATAGATACAAAATTCTGAATAGTTAGTTTATATGCAGTATGGAATGACCAGTAATAACTTTGGGATCAGAAACAAAAACATCTATTGTTGCCTTCGAGCTGACTGAACACTATTCAGCTGAAGATTTGCCTCAGAACTGGCGTAACAAGCCCGTAGAAACAACCATTTGTTCGTAAATTCAGCAAAAATTTGACTCATACTCATGGGAATGGGGATGAGAGATATCAATATGCATATGATGACAAAGACAACAGGTTCATGCATGTTTCTACTCTGACCCGCCTGTTGAATTCTTGGTGATTACACCCAGTTACAAGTTCCGAACTGGTGGACCTATTAAGCAAGACCTCACCTCACACGTTGGTCCAACCACCTTATCAGTAAGTCCCACAAAGTTAGTGTCCTTTCCAGTCCACCACTCCACCATACAACTTGCAAGACTAGGTGCAGACACACTGTCTTTCATGTTTGGTTTCCATTATGCTTGTTTTGGAACTTGGGAAGAGAAAAGAAAAAGGAAGAGAAGTGTTGGAGAGTGATTGTTTTCTCTTGTTTGGTTTAGTGAAGGAAAGGAAAAGAAAGTGAGGTGATAAGTAATATTCTTTTGTTTCATTTCAAGGAAAAATGGGAAAGAAAATGATAAAGAAAGTAGCAACTGAGGACATGAAGGGAAATAGGAAAGAACGAGGATTACAAAAAGGGGGAAAGTAACATTCTGTCTATTTTTTTTTTTGAACATTTTCCACATTCTCTCCCACAGTAGGAACCAAACAAATGAAGGATGGAAAACAATATATATTCCACTTTCTCTCCCTTTCTTCCAAAGACACTGCCCATAATCCATTACGTACATTTGGTTCATTTAGCTGTTGTATATGGGATATTATTTTCTTTTGTATCGGGCTATTTATCTCCAAATGTTTTTCAGTACCCATTACGCTGGGGGCAGTCTGGCCATAAAATTGCTATCTGGCGAGCCATGGACAAAGGTGTTTGGCCCTATTTTGGTCTACCTAAACTCATTTCACCCAACGAGGACGTCCAACCCAATGAGGACGTCCTATCACTTTGGGAAGATGCCAAAGAACCGGCATTAGACTGGGAATCATTATTATTATTTTTTCAAATGGAACTTCAGGTGTTTCACAACCACCATCTTCCATATTAGTGATGAGTTTTCATCCTTGATGCAGGAGAGTTCTGATGAGGATTATTCAGTGAAGAGTTTTCTGCGAGTTTTTTTGTTGGACGAAGACTGAGAATCATCCTCCGTTTTGATGTTGCTGACTTCCGGGCTATATTTGTTTGCGCGAACACGAACAACATATTCAACACCCTTGGTAAGATTCCCCATTGCAGCCATTGACAGCTTACCCTATAATTTGTATAGCATATATGGGAGGATTCAAGACTAGAATATGCATCCTTCTCAGGGCATACATGGTCTATATGCTCCAGGCACCAATCACTTCGGGTGCAATGATGTCATTTTTCTTTTGTCTGATTGGCAAAGGGTGCAATATTGTTACAAACACCTGATCAAGAATGGTTGCTTTTTGACCCGAGGAACTCCTTCAAACTGTTCTTGGAGGAAATTGCCGAGTCTAGGAGCTATTGTGCCATGTGTGTGAGATTTTCCGACCTTTGCTCACACGATTGGTACAGTATCTTGTTATTGCACAAGTCTTTCAATGTATTTTTTCCCTGCTCGTCGTGAGGTCAAATGTTACAGATTAACATTTGGTGATCAGAGGTCTAATCATTAGAATTGGTTTGTACCAAAAGGATGATGTACAATGAGCAAAAAGTGACATGCGGAGCACGTCGGTTTATAACTCGTATATATAAAAGGGAGAACGTGGCTTGCACATTTTTGCACGTTTTTTTACCAAAAAGCCCCGACTTCCTTCACAATAGAATAGGCTTCTTTGGAGGTTAGTTTAGGTATTTCGGTCTTTGTTTTTTGTTTTTTTTTTCTGACCGTCTTCTTCCATCGTCTGTTTTGTCTTCTCTTCCTAAAATACCTGAATTTGCTAGAATGAAGGGGTACATTCACTATCCTTTTTGCTTTGCCCTCAAGTTACGCGATGGAGGAGGGACAATCTAGTGGGCTCCTATGCAAATAGATTAGGAGATAAGGGGTCTTAGCATATTTTTGTTTCTTTACTCTTCTATAACGCAATGAGAATGAAATAATATCTTTTTGCGGTTGACTGAATTGTCTCAGCTTTCATGGTATCAGGGCAATCGATCTAAGCATTGTGAGTTTTGTGGGTTGAGTGTTCTACCCACAAACATAAACCATCAATCGTTGAAACCTATCATCATCACCGTCATCGTTTGTTACCCAATCGAAGTCTATTCCATCTCGTTCTCTGCCATTGACTGGGTTCTTGCATCAGTCGACTGTTTCTTCGTGAGTTATCTCCGATCTTCATCAACGACGACCGTACGACCTCCGACAAGGTCTGACGAATTCCGGCGACCATCAACGGCAACCGAACGACTACTGTATGGCTTCTATAGTAAGTTTTATGTCCAGATTTGTTGGGGTTTTCACTGGTCACACTCGTTTTTCACTGGGTCACGCTCGATCCTCACTAGGCTGTGACTTGCAACTACCGGCGACCACCGTACAGAACTCGCCGACCTCCAGCGACCTCCGTACGACACTCGCCGACGTCCGGCAACCTCCGACGATCATATTCTGGCCTTCGTTAGGCTCTGTTGACCTTGGAATCAACTGGGCTTGGTCGATATTCACTGGGGTACCAGCAATAACCTCTGATTGGGTCCTTTCTGGTGTCGTTTGGCTCCTAGACCTACTGGGTCACTCTTGTTTCCTATGCCGAACCATTGTGTGCTCCGAAACTACTGTGTGCTCAAAACTAATTGGCAATCAGTGGAGAGGCCGCCCAGGCTCATATACTAGCTTTCGAGGTGATAATTAACCGATGTGGGATAAATTCCAACACTCCCCCGCATGTGCGACCCTTGACTCGCACGTGGAGAGGTCAACAAAGGATCCGGATCATACGGATCATAACGAAACAAAGGGCAACTATGGCGCAAACAAAGGGGAAAAGACTCCGAAAATCTAGTTTCATACCATGTTACAACATCCAACTCAAAACCAATTGGCAATGAGTGGAGAGGTCGCCCAGGCTCATATACTAGCTTTCGAGGTGATAATTAACCAATGTGGGATAAATTCCAACAAATTTATTTATTTACTTATCCAAAAAGAGAACCATATATTTTCTCCCAATTTGAAACAAAGTAGTAATAGAGATAGTGGCATACGCAACCTACATAATAGCACTAGTGGCATGCATCAAACATACCACTAGAGGCATCCATCAAAAGGAAACCTACATAATAGCTTTGAAGATAATAGCTATGAAGCACGGATACTCTATTTTGGCCTCCATATCGTGTACCGTACGCGTATCGAATACGGATACGCTCGGATACGCTCCGGATACGTTATTTAGAGTATCCGGAATTTAAATTTAATTTTTATTATTCGGATACGTTTTGGATACGCTCCGATACGTTACGGATACGTTATGATACGTTTCGGATACGCGCAGGGGTTAAATTTGATATTACTTAAAATCTATGGGTGGAAACTGTAATTAGGGCTTTATAATAAACTCCCCCAATTGAGAACAGTTGACAAACCGATCGTATCTACTCCTCACCCATCACAGTCGAAGTCGACCAACGACCAGCCTCCACCCGTCGTCGTCAGACCTCGTCGTCAGTCGTCTTCAGTCGTCAGTCATCGTCTTCTGCTGTTGTAGGTTTCTCTCTCTCGTCTTTCTCCCTCTCTCTCTCTCTCTCTCTCGTCTCTCTCTCTCTCTCTCTCTCTCTCTCTCTCTCTCTCTCTCTCTCTATCTCTCTCTCTCTCGTCTTTCTCTTGGCTGTTGTGGGAAAGTAATGTGTATGTATATAATACATATATATACAGTGTTCTGATATTGAAAAAAAAAACAGTTCTCTTTTGTTCCTCACCCATCGATTCTATACATATATATACGTGTGATGGAATCTGCTGATAGTTCTGTACTTCTGTTTAATGCTTTTTTTTTCCATAACAGTCTGATGGAATTTGCTGCTAGTTTTGTTGCTGGTAGTGGTAGTTCTGTTGCTGGTAGTTCTGTTTCTAATGAAGGGGAATCGAGGGATCAAAATATAAACAATCCTCTTTGGAGTTATGTTACAAAATTAGAGAAGAGTGAGGTGGGGGGGAATACTTTGTGGCAATGTAATTTTTGCAATGTTATCAAAAAGAGTTCATACACTAGGGTTAGGGGTCATTTGTTGAAGTTGAACAATGGAATTGGAGCTTGTAAGAAAGTTGCAAACCAAGATCTTGCAACTATGAAGAAATTAGAGGAAGAAGCTAAAACGAAAATGAGAGACAATGTGCCAAAGAAAGTACCTCTACCCCCTTGTACTAGATCAAGTGGTTTTATTCTAGAAGGTTATGAACCAAAAAAACAAAGAACAAGTGGAGGTAGAAGTGAAACTACATCACCCCTTGAGAAGGTGTTTGATAGGAATAAGCGTGATCAATTGCATGCGGAAATTGCTAGGATGTTTTATTCCGGGGGTTTGCCATTTAATTTGGCAAGAAACCCTTATTATGTGAGCTCCTATCAATTTGCCGCGAACAATGCTTTGTCTGGATATTTGCCACCGGGATATAATTTGTTGAGGACGACTTTACTTCAACAAGAAAGGACAAATGTTGAGAGATTGCTCCTACCGGTTAAAGGAACATGGAGAGAGAAAGGTGTAAGCATTGTGAGTGATGGATGGAGTGACTCGCAAAGAAGGCCTTTGATCAACTTCATGGCGGTGACGGAGGGTGTGGATATGTTCCTTAAAGCTGTTGATTGTTCCGGTGAGACAAAGGATAAGTATTTCATTTGTGAGTTGATGAAAGAAGTGATAGAGGAGGTTGGCCCCGACAATGTGGTTCAAGTAATCACAGATAATGCTAAGAATTGTGCCGGAGTGGGTCTTCTCATTGAAGGTTTATATCCTAATATCTCTTGGACACCATGTGTGGTCCACACTCTCAACCTCGCCTTGCAAAATATTTGTGCGGCAAAGAATGTTGAAAATAATCAAGTGACTTATGACGAGTGTTCTTGGATCACGATCATTGCGGATGATGTTTCATTCATCAAGAATTTTATCATGAACCATTCCTTGAGGTTGGCTATCTTCAATGAATTCGTTCCTTTAAAGTTGCTCTCGGTTGCAAGCACGCGTTTTGCTTCCGTAATGGTTATGCTTAAAAGATTCAAGCTTCTTAGAGCTAGTCTTCAAAACATGGTTATAAGCTCAAGGTGGAATTCTTATAGAGAGGGGTGCTAGATGACATTTGGTGGGACTCTATTGATTATATACTTGCCTTTACCTCTCCCATGTATGATATGTTAAGGATTTGTGACACCGATAGGCCTTGTCTTCATTTGGTCTATGACATGTGGGATACAATGATAGAGAAGGTAAAGTGCGCAATATATAGGCATGAAGGAAAGCGGCATGATGAGATATCTACCTTCTATGAAGTTGTTCACACAATTCTCGTTGATCGGTGGAACAAGAACAACACTCCACTTCATTGCCTAGCGCATTCCTTAAATCCAAGGTGACTTCTAACTTCACTTCATAAATAGTGTGAACATTATGTACTCTCTTAAGTCTTAATCATAAACTAAAATTAAACTTTTCATTGTATTACATAGGTACTATAGTGATGAATGGCTTCATGAGGGTCCTAGTAGAGTGCCTCCGCATAAAGATATTGAGGTTGCACGAGAAAGAATGAAATGCATGAAAAAGTATTTTCCTAATTCGGCGGAGCGCACAAGGGCTAACTTGGAATTTGCCAATTTCTCAAGCAAGGCGGGAGAGTTTGAGGATAGTGATTCCATTCATGATCGGTATGCAATGGACCCTAAGAGTTGGTGGGGTAATTATGGTGCAAGTGCGCCTTTGCTTCAAAGCATAGCCTTAAAGCTACTTGTGCAACCTTCTTCATCATCATGTAGCGAGAGAAATTGGAGTACTTACTCATTTGTGCACTCGGCTAAAAAGAATAAGATGGCTCCAAAACGTGCGGAAGACTTGGTTTACATTCATAGCAACCTCCGCCTCCTATCAAGAAGATCTCGGCAATACATGGAAGGACAAACGAAGATGTGGGACATTGCCAGAGACGCTTTTGATTTATTTGAGGATGTTGGAGAGCTTGGAATTGCACAACTCTCTCTTGATGAACCGGAGTTGGAGGCCGTAATTTTTACGGACGATGGTGATGACGGTGAAGTTGGCGATGAAGCAATGGAAGTTTAGCGAAATAGAATGATGATTGTAATAGTTGGCACTTAGGCAATATTTTGGATGGAGAAGGCCAATCTTTTGACTTTTGATGATGTTAATTGCTCTTTTGTTTTTGAAATGGTGGACTTGTGTAATCACTGTAATGGAATTTTAGGAATTAAATATATATATATATATAATATTTTATTTTTATATTTTTATATTCACTGTATCCCCCAACGTATCGCATCCGACTTTTTGGAAAAATCATGTATCCACGTATTCGTATCGTATCGTATCCGTATCTGGTATCCGTATCCGTGCTTCATAGGATAATAGCACTAGTAGCATACATCAAAAGGAAACCTACATAATAGCATTGAAGATACGCAATCACTTCTTGGCCTTCAGTCCCTTCACTCAAATCGACGTCTTTTCCTCCCTTCTCCAGCTCCAGGCACCTTAAGAAGATATGATAATCCCGCGAAGTTATATTCCGCGACACACTGAAGTAACTCCACAGAATATTCGTCATGCCCGTCATGCCTCATAAACACAACATCAACATCCCTGAGAACATTATCTAGATACCATGAAATTAAGTCCTTAACATTCTTAACAGGGACTGACAATGAGACATAATTACACTGAGTAGAATTTATGGCATGGTTAACCGAGGTTTTCTGGCGGTCCCCTCATCAATACGTTTGGTAAAGTTGTATTGGTTAACCATGCCCTAATCAGGACATACTGAGCCAACCCAGAAGGGCTATAAATGTTATGATCCTCGCTCTAGGAATTTTTTTTTGTCTCTATGGATGTCTCTTTTTGGGAAAAAGAATATTTTTTCTCTCCCTCTACTCCATCTCTTCAGGTGGAGCATAGGCAGGAGGAAGAGATATTTTATGGTGAGGGGGAGACTATTTTATAATCATGTTGAGGGGGAGAAGGACAAGTCTGGATAGGAACCAATATCTGTCGAACGAGCTGTACATGACACTGGTGGTGATGAGGGAGAAGGTATACAGCGACTGCAAGGGTCTAACTTAAAGACCTACACTAGCAGGAAAAAAGGGAAGTCCTCCTGTGTAATACCACCTTGTCACTCACAATCGCGTTGTAGACACCCCAATCTGGACCCTCGAAATTCCACAACTTCCCCGAGGATGAAAATGCCTAAATAAAGCATGTAAGGTTTGATCAAAGGCTTGAGGACCCCACCAATAACCTTCCATAAGATTACCAAAACACCCCTTGGAACCCTGGAATAGCCCAAAATCTTAAAACACATGCACTTGGATTACTCTCATAGGCACCTGGATTGGCTAAATCCAGGCGCCTGGATCTCATGAATCCAGGTGCCTGCCTTCAATCCAGGCGCCTGGAATTGCACAATCCAGGCGCCTGGATATCAGCCCAGGTTGAGTGTAGTTTAAGTTGATAGTGGGCGGGAACGATATCTTGGGTGGATTTGTTGCAGAATCAGTTGGAGAGGGGTGTGGGAGAGATGATTACCTCTACATTTTACCCCCTAGGTGATCCCTCAACCCTTCTAAAGGTTCAAGTGGCCCATTTTGAGCCCTTGGTTCTCTATAAAAACCACCCCTCTCCTCCATTTTCAGGGGCTGAAAAATTCACTCTTTCCATTGTTGTTATGTTGTCAAAACTCTTCCAGAAGTTTATTCCCAGTTAACCTCTCTCAAAGTTCTTCACTTACAACCTTACAAACCCACCTCTACATCATCTACATCCTTTATATCAGACTTTCCTCAGTCAAACTCCATCAAACCCCACATACATTGCCCTTATTAGCTAAATACATTCAAGTTCAGTAGCCATAAACCCACACAATCCACTTTAAAACCCATTCAAGTTCATAAATCAAGCCATAAAAGGTAGTTTTCTCTACCAATGTGCTCAAGTAGGCCCTGAGGGGGGACTCAACCAAGTTCTCACTAGTCATCAATACTAGTAGAGGACTTGGGAGAGGTTTGAAAATCAATCAAGAAGAAAATTCGTTTTATGCATCAGTACTTAATCCAGGCGCCTGGATCATCTCTTTCCAGGCGCCTGCATTGAGTCCAGACGCCTGGATTCACTCTATGCAGGCGCCTGGATCCCCTTCCCTTTTACCATATTTTTCTGCCTTCCTTACAGTTTAATTAGTTCATGGTACATCATCTACATACATTAGTTTTAGGTTACTTGTGTCTCATGTTCTGATCCTCATTTTGATGAGCATATGGAGTGTTTCAAGATCAAAATCACACTTGATAAGGTGGTTACATGAGAAAGGAGTGTATATAGGGATCTATATGATGTATTTAGAGTCTGATCATTTAGTCATTGAAGTGTTAAAATAAGCTTTCATGTTGCATAAGCATATTTATCATTATTAATGTCTAATTCAAGTGTTTTTAGTGCATTTTGTAATATAGATTTATTTCTCTTTTATCTAGTCACAAGCATAATCTGATTAAATAATATCCTGCATGTATGAGAATGGTGCATTAGTTCTGAAATGTGTCATGAACATACGATTTCATCATCAAAATATCCAAAATCAAGCTTCCTTTAAGTTCGCATCAAGCATTTGAATTGAACATTAAAGTTCATGTCTGCTACTGTGTTGCCAAATATCTTCTTGGGTGTGTGTGAATTGGTTCAAGGCATGGCATCTGTTGTTCACTGTGAAAAATGGAGTTTCAAAGTTTCTGTCTGGGAAGCCATCTAGGCGCCTGGATTGGCCCATTCCAGGCGCCTGGATCTGCCTAATCCAGTTGCCCAGATTGTAATCCAGGTGTGATATATTTGATGTTTGTGATCAGTTTCAGGGACATCTCAGAGCAGTTTGGGTATGATTTGATCAAGTTTCAATGTTCTATGTATATAAATCATTCACTCATGACATTTTGCACAAGCATCCACCCGCATCTCATTGATCTTTTTGATACATTTTTCGTGCTTTCACATGAATATGTATGTACAAAGTCCATTCAAACGACATTTCTAAAATCCCTTAAACATTTAGTAGAGACTGGTGGTCGCACCGGGCGAGAGGGGTGCTTTAAATTCCTTCCCCTCTCGTAACCTAGCTCCCGGACCCGAGAAATCTCAATAAAAGCAGACCAAGCAAATATTTCCTATCTTAAGGGAAAAAGAGTCATTTTTCAATTGGTTTCTCGGGTACGGTCCTCAAACCCGGGTGGCGACTCCATCCAATCAATCAAATCATTTTCCAAAACCGTAACAATTTCGTGGGCATTCCCGCGGGATGTTCACACGCGTACTCCAGTTCCGGACTCCTTAGCTGACTCATCTAGTAATGACTCTTCTCCTATTGAACCTCCTATTGTTAACTCTAATGATCTTCCTATTGCTATTGAAAGGTGTTAGATCATGTACTTAACATCTCATCTCTCAATTTGTCTCTTATGATCGTTTATCTCCTTCGTACCATACCTTTGTTTTGTCTCTTTCTTCTATATCTATTCCACAGAATTGGCAGGATGAACTCATAATACCTAAGTGGAAAGGAGCTATAGTAAAGGAGATGTCGGCTTTGAAAAAGAATGGCACTTGGGAGTTAGTATCACTTCCGAAAGGGAAGAAATCAGTGGGATACAAATGGGTTTTCACTGTTAAACAGAATGTTGATGGTACAGTTGAGAGATACAAGGCAAGGCTTGTTGCTAAGGGTTTCACTCAAACCTATGGTATTGACTACAAGGAGACGTTTGCTCTTATAGCGAAGATGAATTCTGTGCGAGCTTTACTCTCTTGTGCTGCAAATTTGAATTGGCCTCTTTAACAGTTTGATGTGAAGAATGCATTTCTTCATGGTGAGTTAGAGGAAGAGGTGTATATGGACATACCTCCAGGTTTTTCGGCTTCTGAAACTGAGGGGAAGGTGTGTAGGTTGAAAAAGGCCCTTTATGGGTTGAAGCAGTCACCCACGGCTTGGTTTGGAAGATTTTCGAGGGCTATGTTGAGGTTTGAATACATATAGAGCCATGCGGATCATACGATGTTCATCAAGGGAGGCCCAGATAAGATTGTTGTTCTTATTGTTTATGTTGACGGTATAATAATGACAGGTAATGATGTGGATGAGATTCTTAATCATAAGTCTAGTCCGGCTAAAAAATTTGAGATTAAGGATTTGGGGCCGTTAAGATACTTTCTTGGGAGAAGTGGCAAGGTCTGATAGAGGTATTTTTATCTCCCAACGGAAGTATATACTGGATCTTTTGGAAGAAACAAGTAAGTTAGGTTGTAGACCTGCCAATTCTCCTATTGAGGCAAATCATACACCTTAGTGAAGATATGGGGGAGCGAACTAACAAGGAGATATATCAGCGACTTGTGGGTCGACTGATATACTTTAGGGCCTCCCTTGACATTGGATGCCTCTCGGGGTTTATCTTAAGTAAGTTAAGTCCCTTACAAAATTGATAAATCCATCAGAATCAGCATGTGACGTTCCAACTTCCAAGGATGTCTCCTCAGAAATTGCGTACTCCAGTTGGTTGTATCCTAATTAAAGATATGAGTTCAGAAAAAGAATAAAGTACACAAAAAGTCCAACCCATAAGTTCTTGAATTGAACCACTGGATCTATCTACTTTATTTACAACAATCGGTAAAAGTGATTATTGTATTGATCTCATTTTTCTAAGGGGTTTGATGAGTAATGACTTAATCCTTGAAAGAAATGTTTTTTTTTTCTTTTTTTCTTTTTGTAGCAATATCGATAAATAGAAATGTCAAAGACATAGAACTATAGAAGAAACAAGACTTATTGCTCACAAAAATGAGATCTGCAGCAGGTTTGAACTCCGCTTGATGAGTAACCTAAATCACAATTTTGAACCCAAAAGGACCAATAAGCATTCCTGTATAAGCAAAATGCTTCTGTGAAAACCTGCAGCAAAAGTAACATCCAAATACCAATTAAACTGACTAGGATCAAATTACATAAAAATGAAGCACAAAACATATTTCATAGTCATCGTAAAGAGATGCTTCCCATATGAGCATCCACAACACTAAATGGGTTGTCGAATAGGTAAATATCAGCGTCGTGGTATAAAGCGCTTGCAATCTATATTCTTTGATTCTGGTCCCCACTCAAATTGATTCCCCTCTCACCAAAGGATAAAATTTCCAGATCTTTCGTCAAAGAACATATTTCAAGGATCTTCACATACCTTTCTCGGTCCATCTCCTCTCCAAACGGTATATTTTTTTATATCAATCCATCACACTAGTACGTTGTGGTATAACTTCAGGTTTGTGACCAAGTGTTGCGTGTTGGTCATCCTAATGTCATAAGGAAGGCAGATGAAGGCGTTAAAGTTCAGACGTTGAAGACTCTATCATAGTACTATATTGGTAATGCAGACAAATTTGCAAGGCGCACAATGAATGACATTTTATGTTCCACCCATATTTTAGGGTTTCTTATGGTACACTTATAATTACCTTCATTGGTAATTTATCTGATTGTATTTTTTATAATGAACATTCTTATAAAAGCTAGAACAAAGAATATAACCCACACAGAGCATCCTACTTGCAGAGACAAACCTTAACACACTTTAAATCTCTTGGGCTGAGGAGGTCGAAGGGAGACCCATGTTCAAGTAGTCCTCAAAGCTTAAAAGACTTAAGAAGGTTTTGAAGAGGGTGAATTTGAAGTATTACTCTCACATTAGTATGAGAGTTCAAGTTGCTAAGAAAGAAACTCAAACACAAGTGCATTACTTTGATTCAGCTTATGATCAAGAGATGCGTGAGAGAAAAAAGGAAGCTCTTGCTAAAAATGTTGATCTTAGGTTGGGGAGTCTTTTCTGAAGCAGAAATCAAGGGTTACGTGGTTGGCTTTGGGAGTCTTTTTTGAACTAGAAATCAAGGGTTACTTGGTTTACCCCCATTGCTCTTAGCTGGTGTAGAGGTTTGGTAGTGTTGCTGGGGTTTATATCAATGGCTTTTGGTTGTATTCCATGTGTAGATTGTATTCTTTTTTCGAGCTTTTATAAGAATGTGCACTTATCAAAAATACAATTGGATAATAACTAATGAAGGTATTTGTAAGTGTACCGTGATAACCCCTAAAATAGGGATGTGACATAAAACATGTCATTAGTCGTGCGCCTCACGAACTTGTATGCATAACCAACATAGTAGTCTGATAGAATCCTCAACGTATGAAGTTTAACTCTTAGTTGCACGAAGCATGAGCGGGGACGGGGGAGTCCCCGCTCATGCAGGGGAGCGGGGGTATGTAGAAGCTCCCTAGGTTGGGAGCAGCGATGGAATATTTAGTACTAAATAAATAAATAAATAAATATATATATATATATATATATATATATATGAACAAGCTTATATATATTTATATGTATTGTACATATATTTTATAGTTGCAAAGGGAGCGCGTACATAGGCATTTTATATGTATAAATATGAGTGAGAAATGACATCCCAATAGATTCTTTTGTGCCAAATATATGGATTAAACACGTAGATAAGTAAGTAGAATATGAGACGAGAAAGAGAGAGTCCTAAATCTTTATTACTTCTTTTTTCTTTTCCTTCTTCCTTACATATATCTGGAAAGAGAAGTGAGAATTTCGTCCTTGAGATTAGTGTGGAAGCTCCCATCCTATTTAGGAGCAGGTTCCCTACTAGATGGGAGCGAGCTCCCGTCTTGGGAGCGCGGAATCGAGTTCCCGTCTAGGGAGCGCACCCATTTTAGAATGGGGAGGGAGGAGGTAAGATGCACTTATTAAGACCACAAGGAGGTAAGATATAGCAGGAAGCAAAATGGAGTAGTACCATGTAGCAGGAAATCGGAACCATTGCAACCTCCCTCCCTCAACTCAAAACAACAACATGTAGCAGTGAACTAAAATCTAGTAGCAGGAAGCAAAATGGAGTAGTACTCCATCGCAGATCAAGTAAACCGTAGGAGATAAGTGACAGCAACAATCAAAGCATTTTAGAACCAAACGAAGCATAGAAAGAATGCTTCAATCATGAATCAGCACCACCAACTCTGAGTCATGATGACAATTTACAATTTTCACTACTATTTCTATGATTAAATCAGCCCTCTTTCCTTCAAGGTCACAGATGTAGCACATCCTTCAAAGCAACATCCCACCAGTAGTATTCATGCTTGTTATTGTTTTTGCTTCAAATTGTTGTTTCACTTTTCTTACCACATCGTAAAGTAGTGTAGAAAGCCGGAGGTACTTGTTAATCCCATGCAAAAGCATACCAGGCATGGATCCCCATACGACCTGTATCAACAAGGCAAAGAACTTATTGCATGATACAAGAAAAGTAAAATGTCATAATTGTAAGCACTCATTGACACAAGAAAATTGGAATTAAGTGTAGCAAAATGTCATACACTATGAGGATAGTAGTTGTCATCATTGTGATGTATGATGATGTTCCGGACTTTAGTAAACAACTCTAAGTCACTCGCACTTCCCGTGAGTGGAATGGTAAATTTGAGGCACTTCTTCCAATCTGTACCACAACAACAACAATAACATAATCCATTTAGTCCCCAATAATTGGGGGTATGGGCGGGGGATGAATAGGAGATAGACCTAATTATGGATAGGAGATAGAATCAATCTCAATTCTCAACCATTTTATAATGCATAAAATTGGGCAAAATGCGCTGTTTTTTCTTCAATGTAAGGAGGAACTAAACGGTAGCACTAGAAATCAGATTTGCTCTATCGATGGTCATAGCAACAGCCAACCCTAGAGTCTAGAAGTCGGCCTGCTCTCCTTTGCTCTTTTTCCAGCTAAGGGAGAAGAAGAAGATGTGGAAGGGTATAAATCAAATGATGATGAAGAAGATGTAAAGGATTGAGGAGGGATATAAGCCTACGACAACAAAACTTATTCTCCTAAAATGGAATTGATATCTTGAATTCTAATAATAAGTAAAGGACGAGAGAATGATATTTAACATCAATAGGAGAAGCATTCGGGCTGTAAGAGGGACCTGGGGCCTACAAACTGCTTAAGGGAACAAGACCTTTAGCTTCTAGGAAGAAGGAAGGAAGGGATGAGCCTAGATCAGGGTGGCCGTAGTGCAGTAGAAAAGATGCAAACGTTGGTTTTTTTGTGGCTTCGTGTTGGCTTTAAGAGTGCTTCTTCTCCCTCGCTCTTCTTGTTTCAAGTAGTTAAAAAGCGCTTCTCCCTAAAGTTTCATTCGTGGTTTAGTCAGCTCTTCTTCCTCTATTCCGCAACATATCTTGTTGTCCCGACCTTGAAAGGGATTCACAAGCGGTGTTGCTGCTAGACTGCTCCTTGATTCCACCTTCGCCACTATCTTACGTTTGCTTCGCTTTTTTGCTGCTAGCTGCGCTGCTTTTGATTCCCTATAGCTATAGGATTTTTATAGTGTTTACGTCACAAGCAAAAACCAAACCAAAATCATAAATGAACTCTTGTTGGCAATTAGTTTTTAATTTTTGTTTTTAACTAAAGCTAATTAATTTCTAATGATCTAATGCATCTACAGTGAATTCTTGTCAACAACACAAGATATCAATGCACGCAACAAGAACTTCTATCCGAGGCTCGAGGATGTTTATGTCTATGAAGGGATGGGGTCTGTTAGCCTTAAAGTTTCCCCGTTCCACTGCCCGAAAGCCTATCCCACTGGTATCATTTTAACTTTGTTTCAAATCAAAATTTTCCACATTTATTCTTGTTGAATATTTGAATTTTTTTTGTAGCCATAAAAGACCTAACAGTACACGCATGCTCATCAATCATTGAAGGCTTGCTCAAGTCAAACAAACTAGAGCTAGCAGAATTGAGTGATCTGAGAGAGAAATCCGTCACCAGGAAGTGGTGGTAAGTGACTAATTTAATAGTTCAACTAGAAGGCTTATCTGGGTCCTATACAATTTTGCTGTTATTTGTATCCTATGATGTACAATTTTGCCCTTATTTGTATCCTATGATGCAACGACACTTGTAGAGGTTGTTGTGTCTGCCTATTTGTGTATTGGACAAGGGGACACGTATTGGACACATGGACACGTGGCGTGTCCATTAAATTAAATTATTTTTGGCAGGGAGACACCTGTGGGACACGGCATGGACACGTGTGTCTCAACCACGAACTCTTATATGGTAGTAAAAGAACCAAAAGGGTGCATGGTACACTTAATGAACAGAGGCGGAGGGAAGGTTGGACCAGTGTGGGCCTGTGCCCACACTCAACTCTCTCTTCTTCTAATTTTTTTTTCTTTAAACTTTTTTGTTATAAACTGTCTTTCATTAGTTATTTTATTTTCAATCACTCTTATTCTAACTTTTAATTTCAAACTAGAACAATTCCACTACACTTGCGAAATAAGATGTCTAATGCAAAAGCTAGTCACCGCTTGCGATTTGAAACTCTATGCATTTTTTTTTTAGAAGAATTCATGTATTGAAGAACTGAGAAACAATTACAGAGGATAATCTTTTGAAAGAATGGACTCAAAATCGGGGTGGAATACAACCCGTAGGAATACCATCTAAACACTTTGAGGCTAGCCAATGGGCAGCCCCATTTCCAATCCTGCTAACCCACTGAAACAACCAATTTTTTCCTTCTGTCCAATTCCTAATGTCTTCAATTATACTTCTGATCTCCCATGGCTCTTGGGTACTGTGGTCCTTTAGGCAATTTATAAGCGTCAGACAGTCCGACTCGAAAATTACCTCCTCCAGGTTTTGCTCTAAAGCGTGTCTGCAAACTATTCTTAACGCCCAAGCTTCAATGAATAGAGCCGAAGGTGCCACCACTCTTCCAAAATGCCAAAATTGAGCTTGTCCACTCTTATCTCTGGCAATAACACCAAATGTAGCCATGTTGTGAGAGGAAGAAAATGCTCCATCCACATTAATTCCACCCTGACCGTGGGGGGACCCATCGCTCGCCAGTTGTTTGTCTAGCATTTGAACCATTTGGTTTGGTGCCAATAGCTTGAAGGTAATCGAAGTTAGCTGTAGAGGCTCTGATCATTATGCTCTCTGGCTTGGGCATTATACCATTGAAGACACATTCGTTCCTTCCCTTCCAAATTGCCCAGCAAATTTGGAAAATTTCGCCCACAACTTCTTTGCAAGTTACTTTGGACAATTCTCCACAAATGAGGTCTTCCATCCATCTATATGCTGACTCAATAGGTTTATCAAATATCCAAAAAGCTTTCCCACTACCGTACCATACAGCTCGTGTCCATGGGCACCGAAACAAAGTATGCTCTATGGATTCGTTTTCCTCTTCGCAAATAGGACATAACGGACTGTAGCCACATTTCCTACGATATAAATTTTACTTACAAGCTGTCCAATTTTTCACAACTTTCCACATAAACAAACGTACTTTAGGGAGAGTGGGGATAGTCCATAAGCGAGACCACATGGATTTTGGAGGCATATAGGAGCTTGAGGGCCTATCAATGTTTGCTTGGGCTGCCTTTCGATCTTGAAAGTATCCTGATTTGATGGATTTTGGAGGCATATAGGAGCTTGAGGGCCTATCAATGTTTGCTTGGGCTGCCTTTCGATCTTGAAAGTATCCCAATTTGACTGAGTATTGTCCAGATTTTGAGTGGTACCAAATTAGTTTATCTAGACCATTGCTAAGGCTGATGGGATTTTTTGTAATTTCAGTCACTTTCTTCACTAACGTAGCCTCTCAACTTTTCCACATCCCACACCCCTTGATGTTGGAGAATGAAATCTGCCACTTTAACTTCTTCGCATCCAGGAGGCATGGGGGAGGTAATTTTATTTCTGTCATGATTGGGTAGCCAGTTGTCTACCCAAAACCGTATAGCTTCGCCGTTTCCCACCGACTATTTTAATCCTCTTTCCATCAGCTTTTCCCCCTCTAAAAGACTGCACCAAACCCAGGATGGGGTGGCTCCTCTACCAGCATGTAGACATGAACTATTAGGAAAATAAAGTCCTTTAAGCACCTTTGCCCACAGCGACTCCGGGTTTTTTTTATCAATCTCCAAAACTGCCTGGCCAGAAGAGCGGTATTGAAAGAACCAAAATCTTTAAAACCCATTCCTCCCAAAGCTTTCTGATCCATCATTTTAGACCAGCCTCCCCAGTGCATTTACCTCCTCCCTCCCCGTTCTCCCACCAGAAGTTTTTAATAATTGAGTTCAATTGGTCACAAGTTGCCTTCAGAGCTTTAAAGCACATGAAAGGGTACATCGGAATCGTTTGCAGAACTGATTTGATAAGAACTTCTTTCCCCGCCTGGTTGAGTTGTTTGTTCCCCCACCCTCGCACCTTTGCCACAATCCTATCTGTGATGTGTCCCAAAAATTCTTTCTTTGATCTTCCCCAAAAAGCTGGCAAGCCCAGGTACTTCGTAGAAGTGTCCATCTCTTTCATGCCCAGAACTCCTAAGATCTCCCCTTTCAATTCAGCACTCGTGTTTGCTGAGAAACAAACGCTAGATTTAGGAACGTTAATGGATAAACCAGAGGCCTCGCTGAAACTTTTAGCAATCTGCATGAGGTTCGAACAATAGAGAGGGTTTGCCTCCAGAAAAACCAGAGAATTGTCTGCAAAAAGGTGTGAAACCCTTGGGCAATTCCTTTTCATCTTGATACCCTCCAGAGAATTGTTGCACACTGCCTTATTAATCAAAGTTGAAAACACATCAGCCACCATTAGGAACAAATATGGGGCCACCATTAGGAACAAATATGGGGACAACGGATCACCTTGGCGAAGCCCTCTATTCGGATCTACATTTCAAGACTGCCTACCATTCACATGGATCGAAAACTTTACAGTACTTACACATTGTTGAACCCAACACTGCCACTTTTTGTCGAAGCCCATCCTATCCAACAATTTCATCAGAAAATCCCGACACACCTTGTCATAAGCTTTGTTAAGATTGAGTTTGATTGCTACCGCAGCTTTAGAACCTTTTTTCTTGTTCTTTAGGAAATGGAATACTTCATGTGCTACTATAATGTTGTCTTGTATTTGCCGACCTGAAATGAAAGCGGATTGTTGCTCTGAATGATCCCATTTATGAAAGGTTGCAACCTATTAACCATAACTTTTGAGATGATTTTATAGATGAACCGACAAAGGCTGATTGGTCTAAATTGGCACATAGATTCCGGATTCTTGACTTTGGGAATAAGAACAATATTTGTGTGGTTAATTCCCTTAAAGAACGTACCTTCACTGAAGAAGCTTTGGACTGCCTTTGCAACCTCCTCGCCCACAATGCCCAATAATTTTGAAAGAAGAGTCCTGGAAAGCTATCCGAACCTCGTGCTTTCAGAGGGCTCATTTGGAACACTGCAGTCTTTACTTCTTCCCTGGAGACAGGCTTTATCAAAGCAGCATTGATTTCCGGAGAGATCACGGGTTCAATGAGACTCAGAAGAATGTCCTCTAAGTTCCTGGAGCAGGGGCTACTATACAGCGTTTGAAAGTGGTTCTTAACAATGCCCCCAATAGATTTAGAATCCTCCATCCATTCACCATTCTCATTTTTTAATTTCTTTATCAGATTCCTTTGCCGTCTTTGCAAGGTTGTTAGATGGAAGAAACGAGAATTCATATCTCCCATTTGAAGCCACTTTACCCGAGATCTCTAGTGCGAGAACATTGCATCCTTTTGCCATAAGTCTTCAAGACTATCCTTTAGTTCCCTTTCAAAGGCAGCAAGGGTAGGATTGAAACCACCTTCCAACTGTTTTTGCACATCCAGTAATTTATCACTTATTGCTGCAATCTTTATTCGAATGTCACCATATTTGGCACGATGCCAGGCTTTGAGTTTATCCTTGCATCTTTTCAACTTCTTGCAGACACTCCCCATATGCGCACCATCCGTTTCTTGCTGCCACATCTCTGAGATAATCTCTCTATATTCCTCATCTGTAGTCCAAAAAGATTCAAACTTGAACGGCCTTCCTGTAGTGTCAAGGGGAGAATTAGTATTGAGAATCAATGGGTTGTGGTCTGACCCAACAGCAATGTCTACAAATACCAAGGCTTTGTCAAAAAGCTCTCTCCATCTCAAGTTTGCAAAAGCCATATCTATACGTTCCATTTTGAAATCAGCTCCCTCCCTATTATTGCTCCACGTGAATTTTGGACCCTTGAACTCTAAATCCACAAAACCACAAAACTTTAACATGCTGTGGAAAGAAGCAAGTCTAGTAGGAGAGGGACAGTTTCCTCCCACTTTGTCCTCCAGACTAAGCACCTCATTAAACTCCCCCATGGAGAGCCAGGGGCGACTTTCAAACCTTGCAATGTACTTCAACTCGTCCCAAACTTTTTCTCTCTCAGACCTCACTGGGTTGCCGTAAACAAAGGTCGAAGCCTAGCACTTATTACTAACTTTCTCCTTAACAGTAGTATGCACCAGATTTTTAGAAGCAGACTCAACGTCAATCTTTTCTTCATCATTCCACCATAAAGCCAAACCTCCCGCTGACCCTTCAGGATTAACATAAAAACTGGAGTCGAACTTTAACCTACGGCGAATGGTCTCAACTCTGACCTTATTGTTTTTTGTCTCCATCAGAAAGACGATGGAGGGGCGTTTTTTGCACACTAAATTACCTAATGCCTGGCTTGTCACGGTATGCCCAACTCCTTGACAATTCCAGGTTAGGATCAGCATGGGTAATGTGGCTGTTCTGGGCCAGCCACACGCCCTTCATCAATTGCTTTATTTGCTCCATTCTTGCACACATTGTCATAACCCAGCCGAATCACTTCAACAGGAACCATAGTTGTTTCAGAAACTAGAGTACCCCCATGATTTTGCACCTTAACTTCACAGAGAGTTCCCATCGTAGGGACTGAGTTGCCAATTTGGATGTCATGAACCTTAGACCTGATGGGGCTTCTATTCCCAAAGTGGCTCGATTGGGTAGGGCGGCGGTGTTTAGGTTTTATTTTGGGATTAAGTTTGGGCGTGGAGGGGTGGTTAACCTCAATTGGAGCACAGAGACTGAGGATCTTTGATTTGTCGTTAGGTTCTAGGTCATTTTTGAGTTTTCTTTTTATGGACAATTTTCGGAAGACAGTAAGTGTTTGGTCTAGGGAGATGGTTGAGGGGAGATTTGAGCTTTGAATATTAGGGATAATGGTTGAAGGGGAACAAGTTTGGCTATCAGTGGGTTCCGGACTTTGATTTGGTTTGTTATGAATTGGGCTTGAATGGGAAGGCTGGTCTTTTGTTTGGGAGTAGAGAGAGGGCCAAGAGAGGGAATGATATGGGTTGGTAGAATTTGGGCTGGTTGGTTTTGGACTTAGAGCAGAAAGTTTAGGATATATCGGGCTTTCAACCACGGGGCCCTCTTGTATGGATTTTGGGATGTTTGGCTCAGTTACAAAATAAAAAACGTTTCGGGTTAGGTGGTTCTCTAGGAAGTGGGCTAGGTCCAATTGATTTTGGGAGATGAAGGTTAGTAATTTGGCTGCAACCCGCCCCATTAGCCATATCAGGAATAGAAAGCCCTAAATTATCTTTCACGAGTAAACTTGGGGGGGGGGGGGGGGGGGGGGGCAAAGGAAAGTTACCAGAACAAGGGGTGCTACCTGTACCTCCTGAATGTCTACCTGGACCTCCTGAATGTATGACACCTGTCTCCTGAGATTGTGCCTTTCCATTAATGTGGATTGGGAGCCTTGAAGGGTACGGAAATTCACGTGTTGATTCGATGATTCCCCTTCACGCGCCACCATCTCTTTCCTCAGGTTGACTGAAATTTGCTCCACCACCACTTCTTCTCGGCTTCCCTCCCTGATTTCTTGCTGTGGAAATTCAACCAGCAAAACATCTGATCTTTTAGCTCTACCCGTACGAAGATGAGGGATGTAGCTGGAGTTGGATCCTTCTTCTTTAGACACAAGATTGCAAACCCTATTATCGTGACCAATCCTGTCGCACCAGTAGCAAAAATCTGAAAGTTTTTCATATTTGTAAGCAATCCGTAGAGCTGGGGCTACCCCTCCTTTTCTCCTCATCCAAAAACCTTTCGGTAGCGGCACATCAGTGTCAATCTCTACCTTAACACGTAGAAAACTTTGATTTAGTAATATTCCTTCTGGGGAGCTTTGAATAGCCAGAAGCTCACCAAAACGTTTTCCTATAAATTCTGCATTGCCTTGAGTCATCTTTTCCACTAGTAGTCCATG
The DNA here is from genome assembly GCA_963854785.1 of Vaccinium vitis-idaea. Taxonomy (NCBI): domain Eukaryota; kingdom Viridiplantae; phylum Streptophyta; class Magnoliopsida; order Ericales; family Ericaceae; genus Vaccinium; species Vaccinium vitis-idaea. Next base: position 25,029,059 of record OY978220.1, read on the forward strand.
AACCTGGACCCAAAACGGGCAGTGAGTGAAGTTCAGCTCAGACCCAATCCCGTCTTGGAGAGCCTTCAAAACCAGAAGGTAGTTCATCACCGACCATGGTCCCTCATTAAGAATGGCTATCTTGTCCTCTTCGTTAGCAAACTTGAAGAGGAAGGTGTTAGAATTGCTCCATGGTGTTACTCTGACTGGATTCCTAGTTTTCCATGTTGTATATTTGTAAGGCCGTTTAGATTAAGAGGTTTGTTGGTTAACACTTTCCCCATTAAACATAGACTGGTAAAAGCTTCTGATTCACCTGACCCTTCCTCGAGGTCCAGGATTTCTATTTCCGCCATGGAGGTGAAAAAGAAAAAATGTACGAAGAAAAACCCCAGGGAGAGTCGGAGAGAGAGCAAACATGGACAGCGTATGATGGTAGAGAAGAACAAGGGTGGAGAGAGAGGGTAGCAAAGGGAATCAGGTAAGGAGAGATTGGATTTGGGAGGGCCAGGGGTGTGAAAGGGGGACGAGAGGCAGAAATTAGGGATTAGAAAGGGCGAAGACAGAGCAACCACAGAGGGTAGGTCTCTCACTTAGAGAGAGAAACTCTCATTTTGAGAGAAAGTTTCAAAGTTTCAAATGTGGCTAAACCACAAGCTGTACTTCAGCATTTGTTTACCCTTATTAACCATTATTAGGATAGTCATGTTTCCTTATCTCTCTCGATAGAACCCACAACACAATTCAAATTTTGAGATTTTGTAATAACAATTGGAAAAAAGACATTCTTTCTTATTAGAGTAACATTGATAAATATTGCATTTTATTTATTTATTTATTTATTGTACTGAATTGCTCTTAAACTTAGTTCCTTGATACAATTCAAGCAATTTATTATGTATTGATAATTTATGTTCATAAGTTTCTCAATATATATGTTGGCTTTTTTTTTTTTATTGGTTTTACGCAAAAAAAAATATTCGATTATTGTAGCATTTCTTTTCACAATTTTTTTTTTTGAAGTTCAATGACAAAGGTGCCCTCGCTAACGTTGTTTCCTGGCTACGCCACTGTTAATAAAGTCAGAACTAGTTGGGTTTGTAAGAAAAGTGGGAGGAGTATGGATAATGAGCTCATGTATAACAGAGCTTGAGACCCTAGGCCATTTCCATCTTCCATTTGCAATGATTGAACGTACCTTAGCATTAAGAGACCTCCCCCACAATATGACTTGATGCTATCGTCACCAACGGATGCGAGACAACTGTTCATAAAAAAGTGTTAAAAGCCCATTTCCAATCACATGTAGGATCCAAGGCTAAATCACAGCTCTAATTTTGAGCATCTTTGTAATAGTCCAAGAAGCATTGCTTGGACTTTTCATGGACCAAATACATTTACCCTTTAACACATAGGTATGAATCCATTTGACCCAAAGAGTGTCAGCCTTTTGGTGCATTGCTTGGACTTTTCATGGACCAAATACATTTACCCTTTAACACATAGGTATGGATCCATTTGACCCAAAGAGTGTTAGCCTTTTGGTGGAAACTGCCTTTCCATTCCCGGAAGCCCAAACCTCCCTCTTCCCTAGGTCTACAAATGTTGCTCCATTTAACCTTGGTACAGTGGTCTCTAGTTCAAGGCCATTCCAGAAAAAGGCATCGGGATAACTCTCTACTTTCTTCAACACTTTCTGGGAAGGGTAAACACTGAACTCCAGTACACTTGGATACTAAACATAACACTTGGATGCTAAACAAAGCTGCACTCATGAGTTGAGCCTTGCCCCCATAAGAGAGACCAAGACTAAACTCTATTTAAAATTTTCTCCAGCAAAATGCAGCAATCTTGGGCCTCAAGTCTGGTGGTGGTGAGAGGAACACCAGGATACTTCACACGTAGAGACCGTTCCGGAACACCCAATATATTTTGAAGCAAGAGCTTAGCTTGATTAAGCACACCAGCAAACACAATAGAACTCTTCTGTAGATTAGGAAACTTGTGAAAATCAATAAGAAGCCCCTAACCAAATGAAAAGATCTGCTATCAGCCCACAAAGAATGAAAAGGTCGTCAACAAATATAAGATGTGTAATAGTAAGATCTTTACACTTGGGGTGTAAAGTGAGAGCTTATGATTAAACATGGAGGCCTCCATTACAAGCAAAAAGAGGTGAGGGGAAAGAGGGTCCCCCTGTCTCAGACTCCTCCCTCTTCCCTGGAAAATACCTTTGCAATTCGCCATTTATAACAATGCAAAGATCAAGTGGATAGAACAATGCGTATCAACAGCTATGTTATTAGTAACTAGGACTAAACCTTTCACATTTGAATTGAATTTTTCCTTGTTTGCTTGTTTTGCAGGAACGATATGGATGATTTGTTCACCCATCCGGTATTTTGGACCTCGGAGCAACACGTAGGTTTCCTTGTAAAGGTTCACACTCTCATGAGGAAGCCTAGGGACAAAAGTGGCAACAAAAAGACAAGGTTGGATGGACTTGATGATCTGGTGTCATTTTTAGAAGAGGAGTATAAGAAGGAAAAAAAGCATTGGGGTACAGATTAGGTCTGTCCTCACTGATGCCTTTTGGCTTTGAATGCTTCAATCATGAATCAACACCACCAACTCTGAGTCATGATGACAATTTACAATTTTCACCACTATTTCTATGATTAAGTCAGCCCTCTTTCCTTCAAGGTCACAGATGTAGCACATCCTTCAAAGCAACATCCCACCCAGTAGTATTCAATTTACGACGTGGTAAGAAAAGTGAAACAACAATTTGAAGCAAAAACAATAACATGCATGAATACTACTGGATGGGACGTTGCTTTGAAGGATGTGCTACATCTGTGACCTTGAATGAAAGAGGGCTGACTTAATCATAGAAATAGTAGTGAAAATTGTAAATTGTCATCATGACTCAGAGTTGGTGGTGCTGATTCATGATTGAAGCATTCAAAGCCAAAAGGCATCAGAGAGGACAGACCTACTCTGTACCCCAATGCTTTTTTTCCTTCTTATACTCCTCTTCTAAAAATGACGCCAGATCATCAAGTCCATCCAACCTTGTCTTTTTGTTGCCACTTTTGTCCCTAGGCTTCCTCATGAGAGTGTGAACCTTTACAAGGAAACCTACGTGTTTCTCCGAGGTCCAAAATACCGGATGGCTGAACAAATCATCCATATCGTTCCTGCAAAACAAGCAAACAAGGAAAAATTCAATTCAAATGTGAAAGGTTTAGTCCTAGTTACTAAGAACATAGCTGTTGATACGCATTGTTCTATCCACTTGATCTTTGCATTGTTATAAATGGCGAATTGCAAAGGTATTTTCCAGGGAAGAGGGAGGAGTCTGAGACAGGGGGACCCTCTTTCCCCTCACCTCTTTTTGCTTGTGATGGAGGCCTCCATGTTTAATCATAAGCTCTCACTTTACACCCCAAGTGTAAAGATCTTAATATTACACATCTTATATTTGTTGACGACCTTTTCATTCTTTGTGGGCTGATAGCAGATCTTTTCATTTGGTTAGGGGCTTCTTACTGATTTTCACAAGTTTTCTAACCTTCAGCCTAATCTACAGAAGAGTTCTATTGTGTTTGCTGGTGTGCTTAATCAAGCTAAGCTCTTGCTTCAAAATATATTGGGTGTTCCGGAACGGTCACTACGTGTGAAGTATCCTGGTGTTCCTCTCACCACCACCAGACTTGAGGCCCAAGATTGTGCATTTTGCTGGAGAAAATTTTAAATAGAGTTTAGTCTTGGTCTCTCTTATGGGGGCATGGCTCAACTCATGAGTGCAGCTTTGTTTAGCATCCAAGTGTTATGTTTAGTATCCAAGTGTACTGGAGTTCAGTGTTTACCCTTCCCAGAAAGTGTTGAAGAAAGTAGAGAGTTATCCCGATGCCTTTTTCTGGAATGGCCTTGAACTAGAGACCACTGTACCAAGGTTAAATGGAGCAACATTTGTAGACCTAGGGAAGAGGGAGGTTTGGGCTTCCGGGAATGGAAAGGCAGCTTGCCACCAAAAGGCTAACACTTTTTGGGTCAAATGGATCCATACCTATGTGTGAAAGGGTAAATGTATTTGGTCCATGAAAAGTCCAAGCAATGCACCAAAAGGCTGACACTCTTTGGGTCAAATGGATTCATACCTATGTGTTAAAGGGTAAATGTATTTGGTCCATGAAAAGTCCAAGCAATGCACCAAAAGGCTGACACTCTTTGGGTCAAATGGATTCATACCTATGTGTTAAAGGGTAAATGTATTTGGTCCATGAAAAGTCCAAGCAATGCTTCTTGGACTATTACAAAGATGCTCAAAATTAGAGCTGTGATTTAGCCTTGGATCCTACATGTGATTGGAAATGGGCTTTTAACACTTTTTTATGAACAGTTGTCTCGCATCCGTTGGTGACGATAGCATCAAGTCATATTGTGGGGGAGGTCTCTTAATGCTAAGGTACGTTCAATCATTGCAAATGGAAGATGGAAATGGCCTAGGGTCTCAAGCTCTGTTATACATGAGCTCATTATCCATACTCCTCCCACTTTTCTTACAAACCCAACTAGTTCTGACTTTATTAACAGTGGCGTAGCCAGGAAACAACGTTAGCGAGGGCACCTTTGTCATTGAACTTCAAAAAAAAAATTGTGATAAGAAATGCTACAATAATCGAAGATTTTTTTTTTGCGTAAAACCAATAAAAAAAAAGGCCAACATATATATTGAGAAACTTATGAACATAAATTATCAATACATAATAAATTGCTTGAATTGTATCAAGGAACTAAGTTTAAGAGCAATTCAGTACAATAAATAAATAAATAAAATGCAATATTTATCAATGTTACTCTAATAAGAAAGAATGTCTTTTTTCCAATTGTTATTACAAAATCTCAAAATTTGAATTGTGTTGTGGGTTCTATCGAGAGAGATAAGGAAACATGACTATCCTAATAATGGTTAATAAGGGTAAACAAATGCTGAAGTACAGCTTGTGGTTTAGCCACATTTGAAACTTTGAAACTTTCTCTCAAAATGAGAGTTTCTCTCTCTAAGTGAGAGACCTACCCTCTGTGGTTGCTCTGTCTTCGCCCTTTCTAATCCCTAATTTCTGCCTCTCGCCCCCCTTTCACACCCCTGGCCCTCCCAAATCCAATCTCTCCTTACCTGATTCCCTTTGCTACCCTCTCTCTCCACCCTTGTTCTTCTCTACCATCATACGATGTCCATCTTTGCTCTCTCTCCGACTCTCCCTAGGGTTTTTCTTCGTACATTTTGTCTTTTTCACCTCCATGGCGGAAGTAGAAATCCTGGACCTCGAGGAAGGGTCAGGTGAATTAGAAGCTTTTACCAGTCTATGTTTAATGGGGAAAGTGTTAACCAACAAACCTCTTAATCTAAACGGCCTTACAAATATACAACATGGAAAACTAGGAATCCAGTTAGAGTAACACCATGGAGCAATTCTAACACCTTCCTCTTCAAGTTTGCTAAGGAAGAGGACAAGATAGCCATTCTTAATGAGGGACCATGGTCGGTGATGAACTACCTTATGGTTTTGAAGGCTCTCCAAGACGGGATGATTGGGTCTGAGCTGAACTTCACTCGCTGCCCGTTTTGGGTCCAGGTTCATGGACTACCAATGGAAAAGATGACTCAAGGCAATGCAGAATTTATAGGAAAACGTTTTGGTAAGCTTCTGGCTATTGAAAGCTCCCCGGAAGGAATATTACTAAATCGAAGTTTTCTACGTGTTAAGGTAGAGATTGACACTGATGTGCCGCTACCGAAAGGTTTTTGGATGAGGAGAAAAGGAGGGGTAGCCCCAGATCTATGGATTACTTACTAATATGAAAAACTTCCGGATTTCTGCTACTGGTGCGGCAGGATTGGTCACGATAATAGGGTTTGCAATCATGTGTCTAAAGAAGAAGGATCCAACTCCAGCTACGTCCCTCATCTTCGTACAGGTAGAGCTAAAAGATCAGATGTTCTGCTGGTTGAATTTCCACAGCAAGAAATCAGGGAGGGAAGCCGAGAAGAAGTGGTGGTGGAGCAAATTTCAGTCAACCTGAGGAAAGAGATGATGGCGCGTGAAGGGGAATCATCGAATCAACACGTGAATTTCCGTACCCTTCAAGGCTCCCAATCCACATTAGTGGAAAGGCACAATCTCAGGAGACAGGTGTCATACATTTAGGAGGTACAGGTAGCACCCCTTGTACTGGTAACTTTCCTTTGCCCCCAAGTTTACTCATGAAAGATAAATTAGGGCTTTCTATTCCTGATATGGATAATGGGGCGGGTTGTAGCCAAATTACTAACCTTCATCTCCCAAAATCAATTGGACCTAGCCCACTTCCGAGAGAACCACCTAACCCGGAACCTTTTTTTATTTCGTAACCGAGCCAAACAGCCCAAAATTCATACAAGAGGGCCCCGTGGCTAAAAGCCCGATATATCCTAAACCTTCTGCTCTAAGCCCAAAACCAACCAGCCCAAATTCTACCAACCCCTATCATTCCCTCTCTGGGCCCTCTCTCTACTCCAAAACAAAAGACCAGCCTTCTCATTCAAGCCCAATTCATAACAAACCAAATCAAAGTCCGGAACCCACTAATAGCCAAACTTGTTCCCCTTCAGCCATTATCCCTAATATTCAAAGCTCAAATCTCCCTAGACCAAACACTTACTGTCTTCCAAAATATATCCATAAAAAGAAAACTCGAAAATGACCTAGAACCTAACGGCAAATCAAAGATCCTCCGTCTCTGTGGTCCAATTGAGGTTATCCACCCCTCCACGCCCAAACATAATCCCAAAATAAAACCTAAACACCGCCGCCCTACCCAATCGAGCCACTTTGGGAATAGAAGCCCCATTAGGTCTAAGGTTCATGACTTCCAAATTGGCAACTCAGTCCCTACGATGGGAACTCTCTGTGAAGTTAAGGTGCAAAATCATGGGGGTACTCTAGTTTCTGAAACAACTATGGTTCCTGTGGAAGTGATTCGGCTGGGTTATGACAATGTGTGCAAGAATGGAGCAAATAAAGCAGTTGATGAAGGGCGTGTGGCTGGCCCAGAACAGCCACATTACCCATGCTGATCCTAACCTGGAATTGTCAAGGAGTTGGGCGTACCATGACAAGCCAGGCATTAGGTAATTTAGTGTGCAAAAATCGCCCCTCCATCGTCTTTCTGATGGAGACAAAAAAACAATAAGGTCAAAGTTGAGACCATTCGCCGTAGGTTAAAGTTCGACTCCAGTTTTTATGTTAATCCTGAAGGGTCAGCGGGAGGTTTGGCTTTATGGTGGAATGATGAAGAAAAGATTGACGTTGAGTCTGCTTCTAAAAATCTGGTGCATACTACTGTTAAGGAGAAAGTTAGTAATAAGTGCTGGGCTTCGACCTTTGTTTACGGCAACCCAGTGAGGTCTGAGAGAGAAAAAGTTTGGGACGAGTTGAAGTACATTGCAAGGTTTGAAAGTCGCCCCTGGCTCTCCATGGGGGAGTTTAATGAGGTGCTTAGTCTGGAGGACAAAGTGGGAGGAAACTGTCCCTCTCCTACTAGACTTGCTTCTTTCCACGGCATGTTAAACTTTTGCGGTTTTGTGGATTTAGAGTTCAAGGGTCCAAAATTCATGTGGAGGAATAATAGGGAGGGAGTTGATTTCAAAATGGAACGTATAGATATGGCTTTTGCGAACTCGAGATGGAGAGAGCTTTTTGACAAAGCCTTGGTATTTGTAGACATTGTTGTTGGGTCAGACCACAACCCATTGATTCTCAATACTGATTCTCCCCTTGACACTACGGGAAGGCCGTTCAAGTTTGAATCTTTTTGGACTACAGATGAGGAATACAGAGAGATTATCTCAGAGATGTGGCAGCAAGAAACGGATGGTTCGCATATGGGGAGAACGGCGAGGGAGGAGGTAAGATGCTGGAAAAGATTCTAGATCCTTCTGAGGTCAAATGTCAATTTAGAGAATGATTTTTTCCGTGCTTTTGTTAGGAGTCGAAAGTCTATTTATGGGATGATAGCTATGCTTTGACTAGGATAAGATTTACCTTAATTTACTCCTTGATTGGGTAAATTGATTACAATGTTAGTTTCCTATACATAAGTGATGCAGCGGCCTATGGCCTCAGCATTTTATCAAAATTGTGATGTTATTCTGAATAACATCAAAGAGTTTCCTCTATTCTTCCCATGTGAATTCTAGGGTTTCAAGGTTGAAGGCTTCGGCTTCTTCCTCTTCGCTTCCCACTACGTTACTATAACAGAAGAAGTAACTTTTTTAACTTCATTAATTTTCATTAACAAAAGTTATTGAAATTTCAATAATTCTGAAATTTCACTAATAGCTAAATTTCACAAATTTCTGAAATTTGAAACTACGGAAGACCCCCCCAAGTGAATATTATTAGGTTCGAGCTCGAAATCAAAATTAAAAGGACCACCCAGTGAATTTTCATTAGTTTTGAGTTTGCGAATTTCACTAGGGTTTCAAGGTTGAAGGCTTCGGCTTCTTCTTCTTCGCTTTCTGCTACATTAGGTGGTATCAGAGCTTGGCCTACACGGGTCTGATGTCTAGCTTACATGATGGTGGCAACTGGCAACCCCTCGGATGATGAGCCTCATGGAGGAAGAGCTCTTACAATAGCTGATCTGTAGTTCCAAAGGGAGACTCTCGAGGTGCTTCAAAGATTGATGACTACAATCGAGAGGTTAACTTTGGAACCAAATCCAAATTGTGGTTTGAACAAGCCACACGACCCGTCTGTTCGAGAGCCTATTCCAGTGCTCCAGAACAGGCAACAACCCTGTGAAGAGCATTCCAGCAGCGATGAAGACATTCCAGCAGCGATGAAGACATTCCAGAGTTGTTTGTTGGGAATGCCGCTCAAAGAAACCTTGGTCATTATGAGCAGGGGCGACTCCACATAGGAGTTAGGGGGTCAGCCGACCCCACGGCGGAAAAAAAAAATACTACTACTATGTTAATTTTTTTTAGGAAATTCATAAATGAACCCCATAAATTTAGGGTTAACACCACTGGATAATTCCCCAACTTTCATCCTCCCTATTTGTGAGGCTTGTTTGAATCCTAGTTACTTGTTTTGTTCTTTTGATATGGATAGGTTGATCTGTCTTGGTAAGGAAGTACTCCTACCATCCTTAATTATTGCTCCTAGTTACTAAAAAAATTGTTTATATCGTCATATTTTTAATGATTTATATATCTAATATAGATCTTGTTTGATGGATCTCAATTAATTTTATCAAACACATATTTTAAAATCATAGAAAAATTGTAGATTATAAAATATAGATAATTGTTTGAATGATTCAAAAAGTGAAGCAGAAGCAACAATTTGGGATGGAGGGATTATTTGATAGTATGTCGAGACCACGTCGAATGCAATTGTAGAAGTTTGTGTATTTTTTTTTTGTATGTGGCGAAAACTGTAAACAGAGAAAACTGTTTTATGCTTTTTAATGATATCTTTTGTTCATTAGGTTGAGCTTTAAATGTGATTTTTGTTGGAAAAATTTTTTAGTTGCCATTACTTTGATATTTTCTTTGATTTATGGTTGGTAAAGGTATTTGATGTTTATAATGACCCCCCACTTCCGAAATCCTAGAGTCGCCACTGATTATGAGCAAGAATCAACAGACTTCCGTATGAAGGTCGATCTAGCTAGCTTCAATGGTCACCTTCATATTGAAGACTTCCTTGACTAGATCGCAGAAGTTGAGAGGTTCTTTGACTACATGGAGATTCCTGAAACCAATAAGGTCAAGCTCGTCGCATACTGGCTAAAAGGGGGAGCTTCAGCTTGGTGGGACTAGTTAAAGATGGGGCGAGCACGTCAAGGAAAGGTAGCAGTTCGCTCATGGCCAAAATGAAACAAATTTTGAAAGCCAGGTTTCTCCCAATTGATTATGAGCAAACTCTGTTTCAGCAATATCAAGTTTGTGAGCAGGGAGAGCGAACTGTTGGAGCTTATGTAGATGAGTTTTACGGACTATCCTCTCCAATGATCTGCGAGAGACAGAGGCCCAACAAATCTTCCAGGTTTATTGGGGGTTTAGTACAAAAATACAAGATCAAGTGGTGTTACAGCCGGTTTATACCCTGACGGAAGCTATCAACCTTGCAACAATGGTTGAAATGCAGCTTCAAAGGTCATTGGTGAAAGTGCCCATGAATACGAGGAGATTCAAAGAACCGGGCGAAGCACAACTTCGAGAAACCAGCCGCAAGAGAACACTCAACAGCCATCAACAAACCAGCAGTCTATCATGCAAAATACAATGCCGGCAAAGGGCGCAGGAATGGCTACATCATCTAGCAAAGGCAATTCGGGAAATCCTTATGATAGGCCAACAATTGACAAGTGTTACCGGTGCAGACAACCAGGACAAAGATCCAATCAATGCCCTCAATGGGGCACAATCAACTTGATTGAACCAGAAATTGAGAATGGTGGTGATCCGGATGATGAGGATGGCAAGGACCCTTTTGGGGGTATGAGGGGGTTGAAGTGACAGGATGTGATGATGGAGATCGACTCTCTCTTGTGGTGCAGAGGCTGCTGCTCACGCCCAAGCAAGAACACCCCCAACAACACAACATCTTCAGAACCAGATGTACTGTCCACCAAAAGGTTTGTGATGTCATAATGGATAGTGGCAGTACCGACAACATTGTTTCCAAGGCCATGGTGACAAAATTGGGACTACCAACAGAACGACATCATTCTCCTTACAAGATTGGCTGGTTAAAGAAGGGGGCAGAAACAACGGTTACAGAGGTATGCAAAGTTCCTTTTTCCATAGGAAATAGGTATACCAATGAAGTATTATGTGATGTGGTAGACATGGATGCTTGTCATATGATCTTGGGGAGGCCATGGCAATCGGATGCTGATGCCATCCATAGGGGAAGGGAGAATACTTATATGTTCAAAAAGGATGGTCGAAAGATCATACTTGGGCCAATCCGCAGGGGAGACTTTTAATGTCCTTTGTTTCAATGACCTTTTTTGACTATCATAACAAATCTAGACTTTTAATGTCACCTCCAAAGATGACAGTTTTAAATCTGTCATCTTTTGTGATTCATGACACCTTTTAACTGTCATGGTTTAAGGTTTTTGTAGTAGTGACGGGAGTCTGGAAGTGAGGAGAAACTTATATATCTGGGCGGCTCTACAGCCACCATTCAACGGCCAAATGACCACCCAATAAAAAAAAAATCGCTTAGAAAACATGTACAAATTATGAGTTAACGTTTCTTTAAATGCCCAACTCAAATATCAATGAACACCCTATTCTGATAGTCTTGAACACCTAATCCAAAATGAATTAAACACCCAACCCAAAACAAATTGAACACTCAATCACAAAACAATTACAGTCCATCGATCTAAGTAATTTATATTTGAACACCTAAACATTACCTCAAATAAAGCTTAGTCATAATGAAAAAAAAATGGAAATAGAAGAATCTATTGGTGTAAGTATTATATATGCTCTGCGTTCTCTCTCCATCTCTATTGTTGATGGTCTAAATATATTATTAATTTCGCATTCATGACAATAATATTTTTTTTTTTTTGTCTAGTTAACATATAAATTACAGGCAAAGCTTTTAAAAAAACTTCATCTACATTGCAAATCTCATCATGTCATCCTAAAGAAAAACATTAGAGTATTTTCGAAAAGGTCAGCCCTAGCATACTCTACAATTTCTTTCAAAAGGGTTTTAGTAGATTAATAAGCCAGTTAAATATTAACACAAAATATGAGAATTCATCTATGACAACTGTAAAAATTTACTCCCTCCATTATGAAAACACAGTTTATTACGCAATACAACAACTTTCAAAAAAAATTATTTTTTTGTTACTTATATATTAAGTTTTCATTTCATTTCACCTCGTAGTTAATTTTTCAGAATATACTCCCTCCATCCCATTTTAAATGCTCCCTACGAATATCCGTGCCATTTTCAAATGTCTATATCTTTTTATTGGTAATGTTTTCAAAGGTTTTAAAAATTTTGTCTAATAGAACTAATTGAGATCTATAAAATAAGATCCATATTGCATATAAAATACATTATAAAATAAACTATAAGAGTTTTAAAAAAACACGCATAACCGTAGGGAGCAATTAAATTGGGACGGAGGGAGTAGTTTATATTTTTCGACCGCACTATTTATACTAATATATGAGATTTTGTAAATATGTTATTGGTTAATAGATCAGTGAGTGGACCGGTAATTTTTGAACACCCTTCCATTAATTCCTGGAGCCGCCACTGTATATATCGTATAGACAAACTACACCAAATCCCTTTATGTTCTATTACCACGACACTAAAGGATTTAAAATTTTGAAATCACATCATTTACCTGCTGAATGGTCTGCTAGTCAATTAATCGCGCCTTATGTCCGATTAATTGGCAAACCGCCGACAAACACCTAGACACTCGGGCATGATAGTGGATCACCACCTAGCGCTTAGGCGCCGATTAATCGGCCGCCTCAGGTGCCTTTTAGAACATTGAGGATGTTAAAGAGAAACTTGTAAGGAGGAAAAGATTAAGAAGCAGGAGAGTTGAATGGAACACTAAAACAGATTTTTCTCTTACACAAATGGCTAGACACCATTCCTATTTATACTACTCAATGGATGGTTCTAGACTAAATATATTTCTCACAAAGATATTTTTTATAGTAATTCAACACATGACTAATATCTAGACTCTTCCAAACAAAATATCTAGATTTTTAGAACTACTCTTAGATTCTTCTACACAGATATATTTTGAGTTTCTAGAGATTATGTAGAAAATTGGCTTAGACTTGAATATTTACATTTGGGCATGGTGTATGGATTGGGTTAGAACACTAAATCAAATTTATGCCCCAACACTGTTAAGTATGAAAAAAAAAATTATTCTCATTCACAATTTGTTAATCACTTGTTGATTGGTATTTATTTTGATTTAGAACCTGTCAACCATTTTTTCCTCATTCTTCCTAAATATTAAAATAGTCATTCTGAAGATGTTTAGAACTAAGATACCTTTTACTCATGAGTTATCTATTTCATTTTGGTTGAATTTTCATATTTCATTATAATGTAAATAAAATATGCTCAAGTCTTTAAAATGATACTCCCTCCGTCCATTTTTAAGTGTTTAACTTTTCATTTTGGGTTGTCCCTAAATAAGTGTGTGGATTGAAAAGTTAAGGGAAAATTTTATAAAACCCCCCAAACTTTGACCCAAATATCAAAAAAGCTCCCAAACTTTCATAAAACTCAATCGGCCCCCCAAACTTGTCTTCCGTTAGTCAAATACACCCCCACCATCTCATTTCGCCAAGCAACTAAATGAGATCGATGACATAGACAATAATGTCCGTTTGCTGGTTGATTTTGGAGGGAAATGGAGCACGTGACACTCACGCCCCCCCCCCCCCCCCCCCCCCCCATAAAGCCCCTTTTTTCCTTTCTCAGTCTCTCACTTTGACACTGAGAGACAGAGACAATACGTAGAAAAACTAGGGCTCCACCATGAGCGATTGACAACATTAACTTGGAATCTACTACAAACCGAAGGGATTAACGTGGTAATCCTGCGCATTGAAGATGGTTTGGCGTGTTAGAGAAAGTGGTGGTCCTCCTCTGTATGGTAAAGCTCCAACTTTTCCGTTGATGTTTTTTGTAGGACCCAATGTAACCCCCCATTTCTTTAATCTAAATGGTTGTAAAGAGTATAAAGGGATGTAAAAGTGTTGTTTTTTTCATTCTTTATCGGTTGTTTACACTTTCAAGAACTAATCCCTTCTTTAATTGATTTTTTTAGGGTTTGTTTCCTTCTCTCTCTCTCCCTTTCACACTGACCCAGTGTTGTTTATGATTATATTTTTAGGGTTACCCCGTTGACCCCTTTGTTATTTATTTGTTTGCATGTATTCTGTAAATATGCAGATAGGTGTGAAGCCCACTTCACAATAAAAATGCATTATGCCGGTAGGATTGACGGTTCAAAGTATTGGGGGGGGGGGTATGTTTGGGTATATTGATTACTGTCATGAGGATGAATTAGGTATTATGGAGCTCTGTGGTATGCTAAAAGAACTGGGTCAGTCTGTTTGTAATGATTACTACTTGAGAATAAATGGGGATTTCAGATTGATAAAGTCAGATGCTGAAGTAATTAGAATGTGTCAGTTTGTTGATATAAATATGTTGGTGGAACTTTATTCAGTGTGCAATGTAGTTGATGTTATTGCCACACAGGGTAGTCAAGTTGTCAGTGATAGTGGGAGGGGAAACAAGAGTAAGCAAGTGGTAGACAACACTAAAACAATGAATGAGGAAGTGAATGATAGTGATACAGATGATTATGATCCCAATTCTTCTTCTTCTAACTCCGAATATGAGGACTTTGATGAGAGTGATTGTGATTTGGAGGAGGATGATGCATTATTTGAACAAAATGTGGACCAAGAGATGGAAGATAGTGGGGTGGGAATCACTGGAGGGTCTGATGATGAGGGCAGTGATGAGTTGGGAGAATTAGATGACGAGGATAGTGATGAGTTGGAGAGCCTTAACAGTTCTTCAGAGTCAGATGATGATAATGTGAGGAAAACACATAAGAAGAAGAAGTACCCCATTTTTAATGAAAAGACTGACATGGCTAATCCTGTTTTTTCTATTGGAATGGAGTTTAAATCACATTCCTTGTTTAGGGATGCAGTGAAGGAGCATTCCATAAAACTAGGAAAGAAAACTAAATTTATAAAGAATGATAAAATGAAGGTGAGTGATGTGTGTGTTGGTAGAAAAGGGTGTCCATGGTACATATATGGAGCCTATGTGAAGGGGGATGGAGTTTTTAGGAGAAACACTACATTCCTTAACCATACATGCACTAGATCTTACAATGTGCCTTGGGTAAGTACCAAGTGGATAACGAATAGGTACTTTGAAAGGATTGCCAAGAACCCTACATGGCCAATTCAATCACTTGCTGATACAATTGAAGGTGAGTGGGTTGTCCATGTTGATAAACAGAAGGAATTCAGAGCTAAGAATAGAGTACTTACTAAGGTTCAGGGTACTGCTGCAAAGCAGTTTCTGCAATTGGTTGGGTACATTGAGGAGGTTAGGAGTAACGATCCTGGGACCACAATAAAGCTGACTTATAAATCAGTACCCGGATCTGACAATGAGGTTAAATTCAAGAGGCTTTACATTTGTTGGGGGTCATTGAAAAGGGGGTTTCTGGGAGGTTGTAGACCTGTCATTGGGCTTGATGGCTGTCACCTGAAAGGCCCACATGGTGGAATAATGTTAACTGTTGTTGGACTGGATGCCAATAACTGCATATATCCCTTTGCCTATGCAGTAGTGGAGAAAGAGAAGAAGAAGACTTGGCTGTGGTTCCTAGAATTGTTGAGGGATGATTTAGATGTTCAAAACTCACACTGTTACACATTCATGACAGATAAATAAAAGGGTCTGGTTGATGCAGTGGGGGAATTGTTCCCAAATGTCGGGCATAGATTTTGTGTGAGACATCTATACAACAATTTCAAAGGAGAGTTCAAAGGACTTGTCTTGAAGGATATCTTGTGGAAGGTTGCAAGGGCCACTACAATTCCAGCATTTAACTCTACCATGGAGGAGATGAAAAAGGCTGACCTTAAAGCTTATGAGTGGCTTAATGCAAGGCCAGCTATTAATTGGAGTAAGAGTCAGTTTGACACATTCCCCAAATGTGACATTCTAAATAACCTGTCAGAGAGTTTTAACTCTGCCATTCTTCTTGCAAGAGATAAGCCCATCATCACAATGTTGGAAAAGATTAGGAGCATTATTGTGGAGTCTACAAAGAAAAGAAAAGCTGCCATGTTGAGATGCAATGACCCAATATGCCCAAAGATAAAGAAGAGACTTGATAAACAAAGGAATGAAAGGGGGTGGATACCTAGATACTTTGGAAATCAGTTGTTTCAAGTAGAAGGACCAAATCAACAGTTTGAAGTTGATTTAAGAAAGAAGACTTGTGGATGTAGGAGATGGGAGTTGACTGGTATCCCATGTGTGCATGCCATTGCTGCCTATAACAAGTTAGAGCTTGACCCCATGGATTATGTTGATGATTGGTACAAGGTTGACACATACTGTCCACATATGACAATTTGCTTGGTCCAATTAATGGAAGAGATTTGTGGCCTACAACTAATGGACCCAAAATGTTACCACTTGATGTAAAGAAGAGGGCTGGGAGGCCTAAGAAGGCTAGAAGAAGGGAACCAAATGAGGAGGTGCCAAACTCTACAAAACTAAGCAGGAGGGGTAAAAATGACATGCAAGCTATGTGGGAAAACAGGCCATAACAAAAGGGGGTGCAAGAGGACAGCAAATGAGGTACATGGTGAAACTAGTGGGCCAGCAGAGAGAGATGCAAATGATTAGTCAGCTGTTTGTAATGATGAAACACCTGTTCAAGTACCTGCTATTCATTTTAGAGGGCATAACAAAAGAGGATGCAAGAGGAAAGCAAATGAGGTGCATATGTTTATTAATTTCAGTAGTGCTTCCCTTATTTTATGACCTGCATATGTTTGTAATCACTAGTGTTTGCAATTGCAGGTGCATGGTCAAACCAGTGGGTCAGCTGCACCAAATGTTCAACCACCTTCATCTACTACTCCATTTGGTTCATACTGCATTTGGTTCGCAAAGTGCATTGACTGTAAGTGTATTTATTTTCAAGTGAGCATTAACTGATCTCACAGATGTTGGTAGTTTATATCATTAACTGCATTTGTGTTTTGTGGCAGACTGAGATTGGCAGTACTATGGGTACAGAAATGCAAGGTGGAACTCAAACCTCCAATAATCCTGGTGTAAGTGTTGTTGATATAGTGAGAGTTGTTACCTAGATACAATGCAAGTAGTGTTGATTCAGATGATAATACACTGTTGATACAATGTCAGTTTTTCGTAAGCAGGTTATTGAGAGGCAGAGCTTGTATTGGAGGGGAAGGAAAGTGTATCTCAAATCCTCTTGGAATGCAGTTGGTTCCAAGAATGGACAGGGAAAGTGAATGTAATGAATGAAGAACTACTTTTTGGTGCATAACAGTGATCATATAATTTTTTGTTGGTAAATATTTGTTAAAAACACAGTTGTTTTTGTAAATGCTCAAGTGGGAACTCAGAGAGTCCAAATTATTGCATTTTTGTAATCTGTGTTGGTAGGATTGGGAAATGATGAACTATGGCAGTCTCTCACTATGCTATTAGCTGATAAATGTTTCATAGCCAATATTTTTGTGGCTTGTATAATGTAATGACATTGTAGCCAATATTTTGTGGCCTCTATAATGTAATGACATTCTAGTGTAATGAAATTGGTGTGGCTTGTGAATGCAACATTATTGTGGCTTCTGTAATATTTGTCTGTGATGAATTATGGCAGTCCAGAAAATTGATATGCGCCAAATGACTATGTTACCCCTTTAATTACTTTTTTATATTAATTATGTTATTTATATTAATTCATTTCTTTATATAAATTCATTTAATTATTTAATTCATTTCTTTAAATTAATTCATTTAATTATTTAATTCAGTTTTTTTAATTATTTCTTTATTTATTCATTCAATTTTTTATTTAATTATTGCTGATACCCCATTTTGCCCCGCCGCTCCGGATTAACAAAAAAGGCCTACTATTTTTAAGTCCGATGAAGCGAGACGCGTGAAAAGACATCGGCAACCTCGTATTGTAAAATACTCGCCACTACATGAAAAATAACATATCCTGGGATCCGATCGGACAACATCGACCGTTTGTTTGAGTCTATACACTACATCGGAAATATTGGTAGAATGGGGGAAAAAATACTGTCACTTGGCAACTTAGCACATTTATCCACTACACCTTTGTTTGAGTCTATACACTTTAATACTGGATCCCACAAATGTGTGGTGGATAACGGCTTAACACCACTTGGCGGTGCCCCAAGACTGAATAATTTTTTTCAAAGAAAATATGTCTATTTCTATACTTCTACTTCTATAGTTTTTTTTTTTTCACACTAATTTAAAGATTTCTATTTGCACCCCAAAAAACTCTCAGGTGTTCCACCAACAAAAAATATTTTTTCCAAACACCGATACATGTCATTCTCTCACAACACATCACATAAAAAACCGTGAAAAACTAGTTTATTCAAAAAACTGGGTTAGTGGAACACCCAATGTTTTTAATCGGTGCATAAGCACGAAAGTTCTTCAGTTTTGCTACCAATTAACCACTCAACTTTGATAGATTGAGAAATACTATATATGAAACAAGAGGGAGTACACTGCTACTAAGGTTAAAACAACCATCTATTCCAATATGACGAAAAAGAAGTAAAGGAATCAATTAATCATAGATAAGTTTTGGACGGCCCAGATTTTTAGGGGTAATTTTGCTACGAGGGTATTGCCACGAGGTGTTCGGCATCCCCCCGAGCCGTCCAGACATATTTTGGACGGCCCAGATTTTTGGGGGTAAATTTGCCCCCAAAATATACCCAAAATTTTCTCATGAAGTATGGCCAAAACAATACAACCTGCAAAACGCAAAGCACACGCATAATATGGAGGGGAGAGAGTCAACAATTTTTTCACCACACTAATTAAATAAATAAAGTTAAAAGAAAAAAGAGGAAAAAAAAAAAAAGAAGAAGAGAAAATTTGGGCCGAAAGGGTGTTTGGGTTTTTTTTTTTTTTTTTTTTTTTTTTTTTGGGGGGGGGGGGGGGGGGGTATTGAGGGAAAGGAAGGTGGGGCCGGTTTGGGGGGGATTGTCAGGGGAGGGGGGCGTAACACCTCCCCAGGTCCCAAAATATGCTATATGTTTTTGCATTTGCACAATTTTACAGTGAAAACATTACAGTGCAACCAATAGCCAAAACATTCCATTCCACTGTGATTAGCCTCCCATTCGTCATGATGAAGCTGCTGTTCATTGTGCGTCAGTGGGAGATAGGGTTAGATGAACGAGGTGCGAGGGTGAGAGAGAAGGGAGATACAAAGGAGATATGGAGGAGGGGAGAGAGAGAGAGAGAGAGACCTAGATCAGAGAAATGGTGAAAGTGAGAGACTGAGAAAGGAAAAAGGGGCTTTATGGGGGGGGGGGGGGGGGGGGGGGGTTGAGTGTCACGTGCTCCATTTCCCTCCAAAATCAACCAGCAAACGGACGTTATTGTCCATGTCATCAATCTCAGTTAGTTGCTTGGCGGAATGAGACAGTGGGGGTGTATTTGACTAACGGAAGACAAGTTTGGGGGCCCGATTGAGTTTTATGAAAGTTTGGGAGCTTTTTTGATATTTGGGTCAAAGTTTGGGGGGTTTTATGAAATTTTCCCAAAAGTTAATGTGTAAAAGTTTGTACAATTATCATTTTGCCCTTTTTAAAAAGTTAGTGGGTAAAGAGTTAATGGGTAAAAGTGAAGGATAATTATAGAAAGTAGAGGTAAAAGTTGATGTGAAAAGTGTAAAGTGGAGGAAAAAATTGATGTGAAAGGTGTAATAATGATACTCCCTCTGTCCCTTTTTAAGTGATCCATACGGAAATACGTGCAATTTCAAACTCCTTAAAAACATATTTCTCTATATAACTTTTTAATTTGTTTTATACCAAATTAAAGTGCTCATTGAGTATTTTAATTTGGTGCAAAAAAAATTTAAAAACGATAAACGAAAGTACATTTTTAAACGTCCGCAAAAATACACATTTCCCAAGTGAATCACTTAAAAAGGGACAGAGAGAGTATTTATTTAATAAGTTGGATTTACGAAGTAACATATTTAAAAATGAACGGAGGGAGTATGATTAATTGCTAGATTAATTATTAACTGTGGAAGTAGGTGTTAACATTTTAGAGGATATTATCCTGCATAGATGCAAAAGTTTATAAATCAATCTCGTAATTCTTGTATCCTCTAAATCATAGACAGGGGCAGGGCTCCGAGCCTCGAGAACCAACCCACATATGTTGTCATATAAAGCTACAAACTAGTATAGTTATGCGGCTAGGCTTTCATTTTTAGAATGAATATTTAGCATCTATATGCACATATCCTTTTTGTTATAGTATACATTTTCCTATTATGTGCAAGTGTCTTTAATAAAAGCATACGATCATAAATAAATAATAGAAAACAAACTTTAATATTGATTTAAGCTTCAATTTTAGTACAATTTTACAATGTAGGTGCATATATACATTTTCCATTGGATTTTGAAATTTGGGTTGAATCATTACAATTTACGATTTGATTTGATTTGATTTTGCAATTTACGATTCCTTTTTTCATTTACTAGTTGACTTTGTGAAATTTTAGGCGGCGAACGTAGTAGCCCCCCAGGCATGCTCCTTGTACAACAAAGTGAAGAGCTTTCTCCATCTTCCAGAAACCTTTCCTCCCACAAAGTCCAACTATGACTTGTCCCATGGTATAAAACCCCTCTTGTTTGTCCTTCACTGGGATTCTAAATGAATACACCTAGGTTAGGTACACATGAATTCATTTCTCAAATATTACATGTATTCGAAACAAAAAGAAAAAAAAATCGGGTGTTCAAACCCTTCAGGGTGGAGCCACCCGGAAAGGTTAGTATTTTCACCTTCTCTAATTCCTTCCCCATGAGGTGAGTAGTTCACAACTGAAACCATCAACCTCCGGAAAAACGGAGCACATCTCAACCAACTAATATTGATCATGGTTCATGACGATGCAAATTCTTGAGCTTCTTTTCTCTATAAAATGGCCTTCAATGCCACCCACAATCTATTTAAAGGAATTCAGTTCGACAAAGTTGAAGTTTAACTGCAACCGCAAACTATTGTGCTGATATAGTAGGAGCTAAAAGGAAATGGAAAGCATGCATTTCAGATAGTGATTGAAACTTGGTCAATGATGTAAACAAGCAACTCCTCTGCAAGATCGCGGTTTCCCTGATTGTGAGGCAGTCTCCATGGCATTTTTGTAAGGATTATCATTCTTAGACAATGCCATGGATTGCTTACATCTACCTGCTTTTTTTAGAATGCTAAGGACGTTTGTGAAATCAGACTCCCCTAATAGGAACAAGTACAAAAAATAAAGAGACAATTTACAACTACCTTCTGGGCAAGTCCAATCTGATCGAAGCTATCATGCAAGGCAATATATTCTCGTAATCTGTCATAATCTTCTTCCTCTACATATATTTCATTCAAAGCTTTATTCACCGCAGTCGCATTATTGCTCTGAACTACAACCATGTATGGCTTCATAAGAAGCAGGTGACCAGCCTGACACAAAAAACGAGAGAAACGTATGTTACCAAAAGTGAGCTTCCAAGATTTCCGTGCAATGGAAAACTTAAGTAGCAATAATGTGAGAAGCATTCCAGTCGAACTGCAAACCTTTCGCATTTTGTCAAGCACACGTGTGTGATCCATGCAAAGAACAAGTACATTAAGAAGATCATTTGAACTGCTTTGAAATACAGCTCCACGTCAGCAACTTTGACTGCATGTGGTCGAAAGCTTCTGAAGAGTGATTCATGATGGTAGTTGAGCATTATCAAACTCATCATACTCAATGTACAAGTAAGTGAGTTCCTTTCAGTGTTGTTGTTCATTGCAAGCTCGAATGAGCTTGAGAATGTTGAGATGAGTTGAAAACAATTTGATGTGTTCCATAAGCTTCTCATACCGATATCTAGCATCAAGGACACCAAACTCGGTAAAGCTGCCCATATGAGCACATCCCAATGTCAATCCACTCTCCATAAGCGATATTAACTCATTAAAGCATCCTCTATTCTGATAATATTCACTAACCTCCTCCAAGTCATCCACCTGCAAATTCATAGCAAAACCAAAACATTATTATAATAACGAAAATCCTCTAATTTTCTACTCTGAGCAACATAAAGCAATAAAAAAATTTAGCATGAAGCCTGCACCAAGGGCAGCACATTGCAAATGGCAGCATCTCTAAAGCATTCAGAGTAGAATCTCTGAAAAAGAAGAAATCGAAACTAAGACCTTATCCAAGTTAAAAATTATGAAACCTCCAAATTTTTATCTTGAAAAACAAATGAAAACAATGCATGATAGTGTTGAGACCACATATTTGGGCTAAGCGGAACACCTCAGCATCAACACAAGCAATTCATAGTGAAGTTGGTTGTTTGGTTGGAATAGGGAATGTGTAGGAATTCTTATAACCATGTTTGTTTTGATTGAGAAGTGTGAAGGGATTAATGTGATAATGTATCACGTGAGACTAATCCGGGCATACTCGACTATGAACCCCTGCCTTTGCTAATCCCTTGGGGATTCCCAGTCCGGGCGAACTTCTAGTTCAGCCCTTAAAAAATGCAACCAAACACTAGATTAATGGGCTCACAAAATTCACAGTCCACCTGTTATCAAACATGGCCTCGGAGTTTTGACAATTATACATACCCTAAACGGGGTAAATATTTTATTGATGCAGTAGGGAAGGGAAATCTTCACAAACCTGAAAACAGCTGTAAAAAAACTTGTGCGAGTTTGACAAAGAAGTGCTACAGTTTCATACTTTCGTTCAACCAGAACAAGGAAACCCAAGAAAGGCAAATAGAGCAGCACACTGGGCTGCTTCTCACTTGCAGGATTATTTTCATTCTAGTTGGGTTTCTAACATTCATCCTGATTAGCATGTAATTCTGTTTGGGAATGTAACTGATGGTCCTTAGATCCACATGGATATCTATTGTTCAGAAAAATAGGAAAAACCCCTCGCTGGTGTGTTGACGATTACGGATTATCTTCAACTAGGCTTCTTACTATCTGCGAGATCATGGTAGAAAGGCTATTAACTCAACTCAACAACAGGTCTTGTCTATTTTTTATCACCCGGTAAAATGTTAGCACGTTAGTACGTTAGATTACAAACCACTCCACCTACGCTCATGATTCTGGGATAATAAAATCAATAAGTTACGGATCTAACAAATCCACCCAGAACGGAAATCAACGTTTTCAACAGCCAATTTGGACTGGTTTTCAACAGCCAATTTGGACTGGCGGCATGGTACTTCAGCGGTTTGGCCGGTGCTACCATCACCTTAATAGCAAGTTTGATGGTACAACCTCAATGCCGAAAAAGGAGAACCTACTAGTTTTCCAGAAACACAGGCCAGGTGGTATGTCCCACCAATATTGGCCAGCCATTTGTTCATCTTGCACGAAGAAAAGGAGAAAGATGAAACCATGATTGGGCACATCATGCCTACTTTGGTCTCAGAAAACTGAATTATTTCTCCGAATAAAAAGACAACTAGAGGAGAAAAGTTAAACTGTAAGGAGTATCGCTGGCATGAATATTTTTCTCACCAAAAAACTGTATGATCCATTTCACAGCAAGTGTTCAATTACAAGAGGGAAGTCAATCGACATCTGGAACCTGAATCATTATTTGATATCTAACGGATGAGCCTGCATCCCAGGGACAATTTTTTTTAAAAAAAACTTTCCCATAAAAGAAAGAATTACAAACAGAATGAGTTTCAAAATTGCTGACAAAGAATATAGATACAAAATTCTGAATAGTTAGTTTATATGCAGTAAACTAAAATTCTGAATAGTTTATATGCAGTAAATTACAAAATTCTGAATAGTTAGTTTATATGCCTCCCTTGACATCGGACGCCTCTCAGGGTTTATCTCAAGTAAGTTAAGTCCCTTACAAAATTGATAAATCCAATATGAGAACCAGCATGTGACGTTCCAACTTCCAAGGATGATTCCTCAGGAACTCCGTATCCTAATTAAAGATATGAGTTCAGAAAAAGAATAAAGTTCACAGAAAGTCCAAACTTATAATTTGCTGATTGTCAAGGATTATCACCTGTCCTTATCTTTCTAAAAAGTGCATTTGAAGTATGTTTTCGCACATTGTAAGAGCGGTAGACGGTTTAAAGTGCAATATTTTGAAAAAGAATGATGAAGCAGCCAAGCTAGAGAATACATATGATGACTGAATCATTTAGAAAAACCCTTTTGAAATTAGAGTTCATCTCGGCTACTAATCATGTAGGAAACTGAACTAACCTCAGGAAGCTGATAATTTTGTGCATGAAACCAATGGAAAATTGAAACTCACAAGGTAGTTCACTAGTAAATGAGAAACTATGCTACAAAGTTCTTTTAACTTCTTTTATAGCTTTCTCCTACTGAGCCCAGGAAAAGAGAACCTAGAACTAGAACTACCTATGTACTGTCAACAAATATCAACCAGAGACATAAGGCAAGTTACCAAACTGAAATAACAAGTTCAAAATTTACGCTAAAAACATTGGACAGTAAAGCACGCAAACCTCATTTCTGAGATAAAAATCATGTTTCTTTTGTAAAATATTTGTGGGTCTCCGGCCCTTCCTCTAACACCTCCATATCAATTGGACCAAGCATGCCAATCATGCGAGCAAGCGCCAACACAAGTGTGTCATTTGGGGAAAGTACCTAGTAGGGACATAAATGATGAGCAGAATACACAAATTGAAATAAAGGTTGCAAAATCAGATTCCAACTCTTTCGGATATATGAAATCAACAAATCTGTAGAGTAACTATTCAGATTTCAAGATGTTTGCACTTTCAATCCATGGAGATGGCAGGTCTCTCAAGCCTAACCCTAGGAAAACTAAATAAACAGGACCATTCAGGAATAACAAACAATGTAAATATCTCTTCATTCCATTTTGAGGTGGGCCAACACAAGTGTGTCATTTGGGGAAAGTACCTAGTAGGGACATAAATGATGAGCAGAATACACAAATTGAAATAAAGGTTGCAAAATCAGATTCCAACTCTTTCGGATATATGAAATCAACAAATCTGTAGAGTAACTATTCAGATTTCAAGATGTTCGCACTTTCAATCCATGGAGATGGCAGGTCTCTCAAGCCTAACCCTAGGAAAACTAAATAAACAGGACCATTCAGGAATAACAAACAATGTAAATATCTCTTCATTCCATTTTGAGGTGGGCCACGGCGGTGCTTCGGTGCAGAGCTTGCTAGGCTAGAACTCTCCGTCTTCCTTCACCACCACTCAGTTCAGGTATGTTTAGTAGCTACATTGCTCTAAATGTGGTTTTGAGATTTGGAAAAACACAGTTAGAGCAATCTAGCTACTAAGCATAATCAGGGGCATTTAGAGCAATCTAGCTACTAAACATGAGTTGGTGTTCTTTTCGGGGACAAGGATACAAAAGTGGTATCCCATCATTGTGCAACGCCTGAATCTACCAAAGTAGAATGTAACTGAGTATGGGGGTCAGAGAGAAGAATGTAGCAGAACTCTTTTTTTTTTTTTTTTTTTAAATGTTTGGTAAGATACTTTAAAAAAAAAGAAGAAATGTTATCTTTTTAAGTCATGCAATGAGATGAGTAAACATATTAGTGAATAGTGCATACATATGTAAATGGATGACTTTAATTGAGTTGAGCTTAAATTATCATTTGCGTGTAGAAATGTATTTCAACTGCAGAGCACAACGGTCAATATCAGGAGTTGGCAGTTGCTGCTTTTGCCATTTTCAGTGGAGATTTACAAAGACAAGTAACTACAAAATGGACTCTCTGAAAGTAGGAATGAATGTAACCTGAAAAGCTATATAGAAATTGGGAACCAGAAAGAAAGATAATGAGCATCTTGGGTAGATATCAGTACAATCAGATCCCAAAGAACTGATAGGCTATTTTTTCCACCTTTCCAAATGAACAGATTTCTTGCATGTCTTTCAGTTCATATCTAGCAATCTAGATACTAACCGTAGTCAGGTCAGGTGCATTTGATTACAGTTGGGTCCCAGCAGAAGAAGATAAGTTGGTGTTCTTTCGACGACAAGCATGCAAAAGCTGTATCCCATAATCATGCAATGCCAGAATCTACAAAAGCTGAAAGCCAGAGGTCGGTAGGGGATTCAGAGAGAAAGCATAACAGAAGAAATGTTCTTTTCATCATGCGATAAGATAAGCACATAGGAGTATATATTAGTTGATCTTGTATATGTGAATGAATGATTTTAATTGAGTTGAGCTTATATTACCTTGAGAACCCCAAAAGTTCAAACTAAATCCTTGAAAAATAATTCACAGGAAATATAGGTGAAACTGTGAAAGTGGAATACTGAAACATATCCTATAAAGAAAATGTCATTGACAGCATGCCAGACTAGCAACAATGTGATGTAGCTAAATCCATTGTGGATTCAACGAAAGCCAAAAGAAGCAACATAATGCGACAGTTGCAACGTACTTAATTTTTGAATAAATAAATAAAGATGAGTAAATTTATTCATCTTTCAGTTATGCAATAAGATGAGTAACTATTAGAGGAGTGTGCTTGCATGTGTAAATAGATGATTTATTGAGCTTAAACTATCAGTATTCAGTAGTGCAGAATGTATTACAGAGACTTAAATATGTCCACTATGTTACTGAGCAAAAAGAGACGAGACTACATACATTTCCCAATACACAAAAATAGTTCCAGTCATCAGATTATTTAGAGACAACCAAACCAAAGAAAAAGCGTTTGCAACCACTTTTTTTTTGTAAAAAATAAATCCGGTTGTTTATAGATTGCTATTTGTTTGCCACAGGCCTACAAGTAATGGAAGATGGCACGGAAACCACATCAACATCTAGAGTTGAAATTTTAAAGCACACACAAGTAAAATGAAAGCATGCAGTGATTGTTGATTATTTTCAAGTTAAAATGGTCTACACAAGCATTACTTGTTTGCCACAGGCCCACAAGTAATGGAAGATGGCACAGAAACCACATCGACATATAGAGTTGAAATTTTAAAGCACACACAAGTAAAATGAAAGCATGCAGTGATTGTTGATTATTTTCAACTTAAAATGGTCTACACAAGCAATACAAAACTTAAAGCAGGGAAACCAAACACTATCCACCGTACAATAAGCAGGGAAACCAAGCACTGTCCATGGTACATAGAAACATAAAGTGAAATGTTCATTACCTGATTGGACTCCACGAGAGAGAGAGAGAGAGAGAGAGAGAGAGAGAGAGAGAGAGAGAGAGAGAGAGAGAGAGAGAGAGAGAGAGAGAGAGAGAGAGAGAGAGAGAGAGAGAGAGAGAGAGAGAGAGATGCCGGAATGGTAGTGTTGATATTTGTAAAACTGGGTACTGCAACGGGTAGAAACAGTTCTCTAGTGTGCCAAAAATTGCAATGGGAAATCAACAATAAGTGAAAATGTTGTGTGGAGGACATGGTCGTCCAACAAAAACTATCATCTACTGCTCGTGTCTTCTGGCTGTGAAACTGTTGTAGTAGAAAACTTCAGTGAACTTTCCTTTATTATCAGACCAAACTAAGGCCAGGAACTTTAGGCGCATTTCTTTCATCCATCCATGTCCTCACATTCTCGGCATCTGCAAACCTACCAGAGCCAGCAAATAAGTTGGACAAAAGTACATAATCACCACCATATTTCCTCTCCATCTCTAATATCTTCCTCATAACTCGCTCTGCCATCTGTACATTTTCATGGAAACTACAAGCTCCCAACAACGTCCTCCAAATCACAACATTTTCTATCTCAGGAGAAATCTGCAAAGCCATCTTCTCTGCTTCCTCTAACCTACCAGCCCTCCCCAACATATCTATCAAGCACCCATAGTGCTTAACATCGGGTTCAACTAGGCCCTCATTAACCATCTTTCTGAAAAATTGAAGACCCTCTTCGACCAACCCTCCATGACTGCAAGCACTTAAAATACTCAAGAACGTTACCCGATTTGGCTTCAAACATTCGTTTTCCATACTTTTAAAACTATCCACTGCTTGCTTTCCCATTCCATGCATTGCAAACCCAGAGATAACGGAGGTCCATGAAACCAAATTCCTTTTCTTGGCATCAATAAAATCAAAGACTTTTACTGCACTCTCCATGCACCCACACTTGGCATACGCATCTACAAGCGAATTCACAACTCGAATATCTGAGTCGTTGAACCCGCTTTTCTCACCATAACTATGAATTGATTGGCAAGACTCAAGACACCCAAGATTCCATATAGCGGGAAAAATTGCCAGGATTGTAACTTGAGTTGGTTTAATACCCTTTCCAACCATTGTCCGAAACAAGGACAAAGCTACCTTGTGTTGGTTATTCCGTGCGTAGCCATCAATAATACCAGTCCACGAAACAACATTCTGATTTGGCATTCGGTCAAACAGGGTACGTGCCAAACCAAGCTTTCCCCACTTGATAAAGCCAGTAATCAAGGCATTCCAAGTGACTGAATTCCTATCAGGCATTTGGTCAAACACTTTCTGGGCTTCGACTAAAGACCCAAAGTCAGCATACATGTTAACCAGAGCAGTTTGCACATAGAGGTGGGACTGGAACCCGGCTTTTATACTGAGGCCGTGGAACTGAGTACCCAATTTGTTTTGCTGCAATATAGCGCATGCTTTGATCAGAAACGAATAGGCGTAGCTGTCAAAAGAGAGTGGAAGGTGTTGTTGAAGCTGGAGCTGTTTGAAGAGCTGTACGGCTTCTTCAGGGAAGGAACCGAGAGAGTAGTGTCGGAATAGAGAGTTCCATAATGTTGTTGTAGTTGTCGTAGAAGGCAGTTTTTCAGAAGCAATAACTAGTTGCGCGTGAATTTGTTGAATGGCTTCGCGGCTTGCTATGTGTTTGAGTACCAGAGATTGCAAATAGTGCCCGTCTCTCATGGCGATGACACAGAACCATACAAGAAATCTGCGGTGTACTCCTTTGTGAAGCGGTCACAAGAACCCAAGCAAAAGACGAGGTGCTGTATAGCATCAGCCTTAAAGCATTTACCCCTATTTCATAAGACTGGCTGGATTTCAGTTTCTCTGCCCGCGAAAGTAAGCTTTTGTTTGAATTCAGAAAAGTAAGGGGTGTGTAGTTTCCCTTCCCGATGAGAGAAGAGAAGAAAAGAGATTGTTTTTTTCTCACCAAATCTCACCAAATGTCGTGTAAGGAGTGGGCTAATTCCTGATTCTCACCATTTCTACAGTCCCAGAATTTGAACCTAGAAATGCATTTTATGAGGCATTTCTGGGTTCAAATTCTAGGATCAAACACTTTCCCTTTCTTACTCCTACCCACTTTTTTGGCCATCCAAACATGGAAGTGCAACAACATCATCTCCCTTTTTTTTTTTCTTTTGTCTTGAAAATCTTCAATCCAAAGGGGGTGAGAGGAGAATGTTCAAAAAAATTCCTCTCCTTTGTTTGGTTTGAGAGGAAAAAGAAAAAAATTAAGTAAATAGAGTGTTAAGAATAGTAAAATTTTCTCACACTTTTCTTCGGACAGAGGGGGTGTTGCGCAGTGTGCTCTGCGGCATCTGCCACGGCCGCGCCGTTGTCGGTTCAATGATCAGAGTCGTCCATCGCGTAGAGCACGCGAGTACTACATGTGTACCAAAAATTAACTCGATCGGATATCATTAAGTGCGTGATCGGAACACATATAACTTGAAAAAAATGGAACACAAATAACTAGAAACACAGGATGAAAACTATTGAATCCATTTTTTCCAAGATATTTATGTTCCGATGACGCACTTCACGATATCCGATTGAGTTAATTTTTGTAACACTTGTAGTACTTGACGTGATCTACACGATGGACGTCTCCGATCATCGGACTGACACCGGGGCGGCCGCACCGAGTGCCGCACAGCAAGTTGCGCAACACCAGGCTGTGCAGCACTGCCCCTCTGTCCCTTTTCTTCTTCTTTATTTTCCTTTCCTTTCTCTCATTTTCTACAAGTTTCAAACAGAGACCGTTACCGGTTATGTTTGGTTGTATTTTTGGGAGGGGTGAAAAAAAAAAACTTGACAAAACCGAACCAATCGCAAAAAAAAAAAAAAAAAAAAAAAAAAACCATCAAAACAACTCATTTGGGCCTTGTTCTCGAATGGATTTTATGAGATAAAATCTAGTTTTGTTTCGAGGTGTGATAAAATCACATTGTTTTCCCAATGGATTAAATCTAGGGTTAATAAAGGTGTTTTGTAAGGGTAAGTTCTCCAATGGAATTTATCAAAATTTGATAAAATCAAACCCTTGATTTTATCCATTGGTGAAGAGAGTTGACAAAATCTGTAGATTTTTGCATTAAAAAATCTCAAAAATCTACAGATTTTATCAACTTTCCTCACCAATGGATAAAATCAAGGGCTTGATAAAATCCATTGGAGATAGAACTCACCCTAAATGATATTGTGAGATAAAATCTAGTTTTGCTAAAATCCGTTGAGGAT
Source organism: Vaccinium vitis-idaea (assembly GCA_963854785.1). NCBI lineage: Eukaryota > Viridiplantae > Streptophyta > Magnoliopsida > Ericales > Ericaceae > Vaccinium > Vaccinium vitis-idaea. Next base: position 25,059,472 of record OY978220.1, read on the forward strand.
GTTAGATTTTATCAAACTAGTTTTTATAAGATAAAATCCATTGGAAAACTAGTATGGTTTGATTTGGTTTGGATTGGTTTTTTTGAGCTAATGCTTCAGTTTGATTTTTGATTATGAATAAAAAAAACTGAAAACAATTTTTATTTTATTTTATTTTTATTACCAAAATTTGCCCAAAAAGGCTACACAACAGAAAGAAAATCTCTAGCTACGACAAAATTGATGGGGAAGGACAAGAAACCCAATTGAAAGGCAGCTCTCCCTTCTTTAAACTAGTAGCCACTTCATGTGCTAGCCCGTTTGCTTCCCTTTTAACCCAGGAAAAACTCAAGCCCAGCAAATTGCGGAAGTATCTGATGTCGAAAACCAATGCCATCACATCCCAAGGAGGGTCCTGCTCAGACACACTAAGTTTGATGGCTTGCTGGGAATCTGACTCAATGGTTGCTTGATTAATCTCCAGAGAAGCAGCCATCTTGCATGCCATTCTAATAGCATGCAGTTCTCCTTGAAGAGTTGATGCAATTTCACAAGAACCAGTAGACCCATTCACCAAAGATCCCTTCCAATCTCTAATAACTGCAACTATCTTGCCTTCCTTTCCATTGTCTACAACAACAACAACATCACAATTAAGCTTGTAACTTCCGCGGTTTGGAGCCCTCCACTGAGAATAACTGTCCACAGTTTGCGGGTTATCCATAGGGACCTGCTGAGAATCCAAGATGGACAAGAATTCACCATATGCCTCCATAGCTCTTAACATGGTGGCCATGGGATTAACAGGAACTGATTCAATTATGAACTCATTCCTAGATTTCCAAATGTACCAAGCTATAAAGACAACCCTATCCAATAGAGATTTAGATTCCTCAACAGGCTGAGAGTGTAAAATCTGAGATGTCCACTTAAGAATCGAAGAATTAGACTCGCAATTCACATCCAAATTAATGTTACACCCAAACCAAACTGCTCTAGTCCACTGGCACTTAAAAAGCAAATGCTCAATAGATTCATCAAACTGAAAACAAATAGGACATATCTTTGATCTGCCACACTTCCTTCGAACCAAGTTCTCCTTTGTAGCCAAGCTATTCCGACAAGCTCTCCACCAAAAATTACGAATTTTATTCGGAACTTTAATCTTCCGGATAGTACTCCACATCTTCTTGTTTGGAATAAAAGAAGATGATGCAGTTTGAGTATCTTCAGAGAGCTTGGCTTTGAGAGCAAGATGATATCCCGATTTAACCGAAAAAACTCCATTTGTTGTGTAATGCCAAACCAAAATATCTTCTCTTTGAATAACTGGAACTTGAATTGCTAAGATGGCTTGAACTTCTTCCTCAGAAAGCAACTGTTGTAACACCTCTTTCTTCCAACTTCCTCTACTACTATCAATCACGTCGGAAACCCAATTTATCTCACAATTATCCGGTTTCGCAGATGACACCACAAAGGAGGGGAGATCTGGAATCCATCGATCCTCCCATAATTCGATTTTCTTACCATCTTGGACCTGCCATCGCAGCCCCTTAACCAGAAGGTCTCTACCATGAAGGATGCTCAACCAAGCCCAAGAAGCTCTACTTCCCCTCCTCGCATTTAGGAAAGAGGAGTTGGGAAAATAGAGGCCTTTCACCATTTTAGCCCAATAAGATTGAGGGTTCATCAGCAATCTCCAGCCTTGCTTCGCAAGAAGAGCTTCATTCAAAGCCCTAAAATCTCGAAATCCAATACCTCCATCAGCCTTAGAAAGAGTCACCTTATCCCAACTATTCTATTGAATTCCTCTCCCTTCCGGATCACCCTTCCACCAAAAATTTGAAACGAGCGAATTAAGCTTATCACACAGTTTTTTTGGCATTAGAAAACACGACATAGCATAACATGGGAGAGCTTGAATGACTTGCTTGATCATAATCTCTTTTCCAGCCTGAGAGATCAATCTATTCTTCCAACCTCGCATCTTATTTAAAGCTTTCTCTATAAGGAACATGTAAGCCTCCGATTTTGATTTCCCCCAAAAAGAAGGGAGACCCAAATACTTAGAGTCTAATTTCATAAGAGGGACCCCCAAAAAACCACAGATATTTTGTTTTTCACTCTCTTTGACATTTGAAGAAAAGCATATATCTGATTTTTCAAAATTTATTCTTTGACCTGAAGCTTCTCCGTAGGCCGTGAGAATACTTTTAACCACATCACAACTTTGAGTCTCCGCCTTAAGAAAGGAAGGGCATCATCCGCGAAGAAGTTATGAGACAGGTGAGGACAGTTTCTATTAAATTGGATTCCCCTGAATTGATTTTCTTCCCAAGCCCTTGAAAGCATTTTTAATAAAAACATCCTTCACCAATACGAATAGATAAGGAGAGAGAGGATCGCCCTGGCGAAGACCTCTCTCCGGAATAATCTGCGTTCTAACTTCCCCATTTGCCATAATAGAAAAACGAACTGTTGAGATACATTGCATAACCCATTGGACCCATTTACAATTGAATCCCATCTTTAAGAGAAGCGCTTCAACAAAATCCCACTCCACTCTATCATAGGCTTTATTAAAATCCAACTTGAGAGCCATAAAACCTTCAGCACCCTTTTTCTTCAACTTCATAAAATGGAAAGCCTCATGAGCCACAAAAACATTGTCTTGAATCAATCTACCTGGTACAAAAGCTGATTGATTTGGGGATACTACAGATTGGAGAATCCCTTTTAACCTGTTAGCCATAACCTTTGTAATTACCTTGAGAACAAAATTACAAAGACTAATGGGTCTAAATTGGGACAAATTTTCAGGAAAGGGAACCTTTGGAATAAGAACAATATCAGTTTGGTTCAGTTCTTTCAACAAAAAGCCTGTGGCAAAAAATCTCCGAACTGCCTTGCATAAATCAACACCTACTTCAGCCCAATACTTTTGGAAGAAAAACCCCGGATAGCCATTTGGACCCGGAGATTTTAAAGATCCCAATTGGAAAATGGCAATTTTTATTTCTTCATCCGACACTACTCTCGTTAGGGATGTGTAGACACCCCAATTTTGAACCTGAGATACGCTCGTGCATGTCCAATGATGAAAGGGATCAATCATAATTACCTGGAACTTGTGAGAATGACTTGAATTTGATCAAAATCAACCAAACACCACCTAAACAGCCAAAATAACCCAAACCAACCCAAGCATTGTTGAACCAAAGCCAAACCATCAATCTGCCACCAAGAACATTGAGCGCTCAATTGGGGTACCTTGAGCGCTCAAACCCCTGAGAAGCACCTTGAGCGCTCAAGCCCATGGCCTTGAGCGCTCAACTCTGATCCAGTCAGCAACTTGCAGAGTATCTCATCATGAGATTTCTTGCATGGGAGCGTCTGGGATGATTCTCTACGATCTCTACATGTATAATACACTCCACTAACTACAAAACTACACCTAAAACTACCCCTAAACTACAAACCCATTTCCTCTCTCTCCTCTCTTCCCTCCCACTCATTCTATAAAACCATCCAACATCTCTGGTTTTGAGGGACGAATTCTCACTCTCCAGCATTCCTAATTCCTCCAGAAAATAATCCATTTCCCTCTCTCTCTACAAAACCACTCATCCATCATCAAAACCGTTGATAAAAACCACTCTTCAAATCCTAAATTCGATCCTAAACCTTCAATCAATCACATACATTGTCTTACCCAACCACAATACCAATCAAAGTATTCACAATCTTCCATCATCAAGCTCGAAATCAAGTTCAAGTTACAATCATTTCCAAAAGGTAGTTAAACAAGTGATAAACTCATTGTTTTGATCCTTCTGAGGAAGGCTAGTGAGTTCAAGCAAGTCCAATATACTTGCATTGAACCCACAAAGGCCTAAAAGTTGTTTAAAATCATTTTTAAAATCTGTAGTTTCAACAGGGGTTGAGCGCTCAAGCCTTAGGCCTTGAGCGCTCAAGCCCAATTCTGAGCAGTTTCTGTTTTGTTGAGTTTTGTGCTTTCCTTTGGTTTTGATCATTATTTAATGGTTAATTATGCTCATGTAATCCATAAAACAGTTTATTTTACCTCAAAATCACATGCATGAGTGTAGATTAACATTTTATGAGGATTAAATATCAAAAACTTTTGAAAATCTTATGTTTGAGGGCAAAACAGAGACTGTTCAACCTCATAAATCTTCATTTCATGTATTCATGATCATTATTGAAGTATCAAAAGTTTGTTTAAAGGTCAAAAATCAAAGAGCCAGATTATGGCTTGAGCGCTCAATGTCGTTGACTTGAGCGCTCAAGCTGTTCTTGGGCAATTTCCTGATTGTCTGTTGTTCTGATGATAGACTGTGATTTAGTATATTAATTATGTGCGTGAGTTGTTGTTGTTGTGTTCAGGACCTGGATTCCTCCCTCATTTCTCTATTTTCAAACATTTCTTTGTTAATTCATTGAAATTACATTCTTTTTTCATCTTTCTTTAAAAGATCGAACAGATTACTCTTATCTGTTTCTCCTGGAAAACCCTTGATGAATGTTTGATCTCAAAAAGAAGTTGTTAAAGGTGTAATTTCACAGAGGCCAAGGATTGGTTTGAGCGCTCAATTCAGGAGCCTTGAGCGCTCAAACTGGTTGAGGAGGTTGAGCGCTCAACCTCACTGGTTTGAGCGCTCAATCCCTATTCTGGGATCCAGTTCCTGAAGCAGCTTAATTAGGCCTTATGTTCATAAAAATTCCTGAAATTGTTATATATTTTCTGTAATTTATTATTCCTTGTAAATATTTGTATCATTTCACTTTACTATCATCATCATTTCTCATATAAATCATGTACACAAGCATCCACTTTAGATTTACATTTTGTACTCTCTTACTGTTTATGTGATTCCCGTCCCCGATCCCCCTGTTTGTGTGAATAAATTGAATTTCAAATGTTTCTAAAATCCCACAAAATGTCGAGTAGAGACCGGTTCACGGACCGGGCGAGAGGGGTGCCGTAAAACCCTTCCCCTCTCGTAACCAAACCCCCGAATCCGAGAAATCTTTGGTTCCGCCATGATCAGTGAAATCTTTTTCGAATGGGCAAATGAGTCATGTTTTTTAATCGGTTTCTCGGGTTCGGACCTTAAATCCGGGTGGCGACTCTAACAATCACAATCCATCTTTCTCGCACGATCCAGGTGGGCCGTCCACAGGATGCATTCATCTCATTGGAAATACACTGATCAACAAAATTAAGAACCTCCGAAAAATCCCTATTCCTTGAACGAGAAAAAAGGCCAATGAAATATTCATTGATAAGGTCATTAATACCTTCTTCGTCTGAAATCCAATCCCCATGGTTCGATTTAAGGCTTACTATATGGTTTCGTTGCCTCCTTTGATTGATAGTAGCGTGGAAGAAAGCTGAGTTTTTATCACCATAAGACAGCCAATTAATGCGCAATCGTTGATGGAGATGCATTTCCTCTCTCAGAAGTAAAACTTCAATCTCAGCAACCAAAATTTTTTCCTTGTCATGATTCTCTTGAGAAAACGAATTGGATTGCAGCTCTCTCAGCTGATCTTGGAGCACTTTCAACCTCAATTTGTCTTTTCCCATCGTGCGTTTACTCCATTCTATTAAGGCCCCCTTGCACTTTTTTAGCTTTTGGACTATTCCAAACATATCTGAGCCCCTTTGCCTAACCTCCCAAGCTCTTGAAATCACCTCTTGGCTCCCCTCATGAGTCGACCACTTAGATTCAAACTTGAACCTAGATGGGACTTTTTTCAAAGGAACTTTGCATTTCACAACCAAAGGACAGTGGTTAGATCCCACCTTTAACTCATGATAAACTTGGGCCAACGGAAATAAGTTTCTCCATGAGACAGTAGCCATTGCTCGATCCAACCGAATCCAAATATTGTCTTCTCCTCCTTGATTATTGGACCACGTGTAGGCTTGGCCCTTAAACTCTAGATCCATGAATTCACAATCTGTCATCAGATTATAAAAATATTCCAGCCTTCCTCGACTACAAGAATTACCCCCTTATTTCTCATTAGGAGAGCTGAAATCATTTCAATCACCAATACACAACCATGGGTACCCATTCTCCTTAGCTATAGATTTTAAAAATTCCCAGAAAACTAAACGGTGATTCCACACTGGAGGAGCATAAATAAAAGTGACCAGCCATGGAGAACTAATTTGGGGCCATTTAACGACACACCTCAAAATATTCTTAGACTTATAACGAACATCCATACATACCTCATCTGTCCACCAAAGAGCAAGTCCTCCTGCCAGACCTTCCGGATCCACGTAACAACTGTTATTGAACTGGAGACTCCTTCTTATTCTTTCTAAGGTGCTCCTCTTATTCTTTGTCTCCATGAGGAACACCACTAGAGGGCGATGGGTTGTACACAAACCTCTTAAGATCTAGAATGTTAGGGGTCGCCCTATCCCCTGAACATTCCAGCTAAGAATTACCATTGCGTTTGTGGCTGTTTGGGGCCAACCACCAACGCCCTGTCTAAATTGTGAACCACTGTTGCTCCATTTCCTTCTTCAGAGTTTACTTCCCTGTTCTTGTGGGTCACCCCCTTCCTTGAAAGAAGTGTCCTTCACTCACCTCTACATCAATTAAGTTACACTCTTGGACTCGAGGAGATACACAGCTTTGTTTCTTTGAGAACCCACTTGAACGCCCCCCTCTTCTACCACGGCCCCTGACATTCACCCCATGATTGAGCTGAGGCAATTCCCTGAACCTTCCTGCTTCAACTTCCTAATATTTCACACCCTTTTTTCCATTCCCGGTTGATTCCCCATCAGTAATGAGCTTTTGTTTCTTTGCCCCATCTTTTTCTTCAGCAGATCCTGAGCCCTTCCTCTTCAGATTAAACGTTAAATTGAAAGCCTTCGCCAGACCTTCATCAATAGGCTTGAGAGTAAAACCCAACTCTTGAGTTTGGGCCTCATTAAGGCTAGCCCATAAAAGTTTAATCGATCCACTAATGCACTGTTAAAAGGATTTAGATTGGGCACCAATTGATTGATTCGTGGGCTATCCGACTCTTCTACAAAATATTGAAGCCCAACCACTTTAGGCCCATCCCCTATGGTCTTTATGGCCTTCTCTGTCGATTTCTCTCTATCCTTTGGCTGCGAAGATTCTCCCAACCGAATTCCCTCAGCATTTGTCCTTTTTTGTGACATGCCCCCCTCCTGCGAATCCGTATGTATGAAAGAACGCTCCACTACTCTATCCCCAGGATTTGCTCCCAAATCTGATTGGGTACGCAGCTGATAAGGTTTATCCACGCGCTGGCTATCATCTACTAAACACGCGCCACCCTTAGACGTATCCATCGCCATTGTTTGTTGAGTATTTCTCTTTGGGTAAATCAACTTTGGCCAGGGGTTATCACCATACTGAATGGTATCATTAACTGCATTTTCTGCCCGCAGACTGCTATTGTATAACCAGTTCTTTGAGTCGAAACTCCGTTTATCTTTGCATTCATTGACCGTGTGGCCTATTTTACCACATCCGTAACAATAATCGGACAATCGCTCATACCTAAAACTAAGCCACAGATCCTCCTCCTTAGGTCGTCGGAGAAAGCTACCCTTCTTGAGGGGCTTTGAGACCAAGGTTCTGAATACCGTATCGGCTCGAGTACCGGTTTTCCTATTGGTATGGTATGGTATGGTACCGGTACCGGTACCGGTCAATACCGGGTACCATATCAGATTTGCCGCAACTATATATATATATAAATATATATATTGAGAGAGAGGGTTCAAGAGACACAAAATTTATCACAGAATATGACATTTTCAATCCCATTTTCTTAAAAACCAAGGTTGCCCCCTTAGACCCACTTAATCTATGTATATTTAGTACATACTTGTTGTATTTGATGTTTGGCAGTGATAGAAGTTGAACCCATGCATCACAAACCCTTTTTAAAAAACATACCCTTTTTTTTATAATCTCCCCGTTCAGAAATCATAGTTTTTGGGTCACACCGATACCAAATTAGAAAAAGTGTGTAACTACAATGTTGTAGATCTTGAAATTCTCTTAAATTTTGATATATAACTTGCCTTGATTGGAGTTCGGAGTATAAAGTTATGGCCGGAATACGGTGACAGTTCTGTCCGATATTTGCCCGGTATTTTCCGGTACCGGCCGGTATTCCTGATATTTGCCGGTACGGCCGGTACCCGCCCGGTATTGAACACGGTATGGTATTGAAGGTCCTTGGTACCGTTTTTATACAAAACCGGTACGTACCGGCCGGTACGGCACGGTATTCATACCCTTGTTTGAGACATTCACCCAGACTCTAACACGTATGTAGCTTGCTAATTTCCCCCATTTCCCTGGATCTTCAACTGCTATGACGTCTCCCAGAGATTCTGCTATGACCTTCCCACTCTTAGTATTGATATACCCCAAGGGTAGTCCATGGATTTGTACCAAAAAAGGGCTGAAGGTGAAATCCAACTCACTGAAAGACTTCTTGGAATCCCATCTTCTTAACACCATCAGAGAGCCCATCACTGACCATGGTCCGTTGCCAATGATCTTACTGAGATCTTTCTCGTTCTTGAAGCCAAAAGCATAGATGTTATCCTTCCAAGGAGAAATAGAGAAATCCTCCTCAGTACGCCATGCTCTCTCTATGATTTTCTGCACCCCTTGTTTGTTGAGGGTTTTGGTGGCTAGAATTTTCCCTACCAGAATAAATTGAGCTGTTCGGTTTTGGTTTTGATAGAAGGAAACCGAAAGAAAACGAATTGAACTGAAATATATATGACTTACCATGACCCTGGAATTCTAACTCATTACCAAGTAAAAACTACTACAGTAACTTTGGAAAAGGCTACACTACATACCCCTATTTGGGTGTGTATAATAGACATCCCTACAAAAGTTACGATTTTTTTTTAATAAAAGTTACGAGACACACCAAAATGTTATGAATCATAGAAAAAGTTACGAATCAATTTGCTGAAAAGTTACGAAAAACTAAAAAATATTACGATTGTTAATGAGGTAGCACAATCTGGACCATACAATAGATGCATATGGTACACACTTTTAGTTGGCGTGTATTGTAACCATTTCCAACTTTCATTACCATGACATAAGTTTAGTCTTTTTTCAAATTGGGTTTGATAGATTTTCGATCTGAGAAAGCCATTTTCTCGGTACTAACTTGGACGGAGGCGGTACTAACTTGGTACTAACAAGGGCACACAGCAGCTGCTGTGCAGTGACGAAATGACAGCGTTTCGAGGCCAACACGCGGGAAAAAAATGAAAGGGCCAAAACAGGTCGTTTTGGCTCTCATCCAACGGGACACCAAAACAATCGATCTGGAAGAAAAAAAGAAACCCTCGACAGTTGACCGCATGGACTTCCACAGCCCCCTATCGCCGTCGTTCCTCCACAGCCGCCGATCGCTTCCACTTCATGCCAATCTTTATTTCTGCTGCACATTCATACTTCTATACATGTCTGAGACTTCGAGGATTAATATATGATACTGTATTTTTAGCTCAAACACCAAAACTTGAATCTTGAAAAAGAAAGAGAGCTGGGTATAGATGCACTCAAAATTCTCTGTAACCCATCTTAATTCATGGCCTAGCCTTCGTATTAGGGGTGTCTACGAATCGGTTCTGGCCGGATCAGTTCGGTTCTCGATCCGATCCGCCCGTGACGGATTGTCATTTTTAAGATCTGCAACCGTCCGTGGGTGACATACGGATGGATCGGTTCGGTTGCGGATTTGGCAGATCAAAGAAGGATTATTAGGCGGATTGGGCGAATCGAGCAGATCGAACCCGAACCGAACCGAACCGTATCCGTCAAAATAAAAATATTAGGATCCGTATCCATCCGTAACGTACCTCGGGTGAGTAAACGAACGGATCGGTTTGGGCGGATCGAACGGATCGGGCGATGCGCTGGATAGCCCTACTTCGTATTATACCCTACAACCATGGAAATCCCTGTGAGATCAAGTGTTGTGCTGGAAATTCTCCTCCTCCTTCTTCAGACCGCAGGTTTAAGTTCAGGCTTGTGGGTCAGTATTGGGTTGATAAACCATTCTATTGAAGCTCAAAATAACACGCAGCGTTTTGGCTCGTTTTTTCGAGTGCTATTTTTTCAGCGTTGTTGGGCCACGAAACGTCGTCGTCCCTGTGAGATCAAGTGCTATTTTTTTTCCGCGTACAAGACCACGAAACAGCGTCATTTTAATTAAAACAAAACGACGCCGTTTTGGCTCTTTTTTTTTTTCTTACGTGTTGGCCTCGAAATGACATCGTTTCGTCATTGCACAACAGCGGTTGTGCGCCCCTTGCACAGCAGCATCCCCGCCTCCAACTTGGACTCCTTTGACAAAAAAACCAAAAACTGGTCTATTTGTTGTATTTATTATAAAAAAATTACATTTGTTAGTTTTGCACCAAGTTTTCGTGGTTTCTTGGTTTCTTTCGACAAGACGAATCTAAAAAGTATAGAATTATGGTCAAAACTAATTTTTTTTTTTAATAAAGCCAAAATTAGTATAAAAAAGGTTTATTTTTGGCTTTATTAATTATACTTTTTGGATTTCTCTTGTCGAGAAGAACTAATAAACCACGAAAACTTGACGCAAAACTAACAAATGTAATTTTTTTTTAATAAAGACAGCAAATAAACCAAAAAACCAGTTTTAGAGTTTTTTCATGACTTTTCCTCATCATATTGAGTGGAACACTAACAAAAAATAATTTTTTTCAAAAACCGAGACATGCCATTATCGCACAATACATCACAGACAAAATCGCGAAAAGCCAATTTATTCAAAAAACACCCTCAGCGAAACACCTTCTCTTAAATTAGTGTTTGGAATGAGTTATTCTATCTATTCATACTTGTTGGCTCATTAGACTGTGTTGTAGGCCCAAAACAGAATAAACCGAGTAAACTGGACCAAACCAAACTAAAACCGAACTTGCTTGGTCCATTTTTGTTTTTCAAAACTTCAAATCGATGAACAAGTTCGGTTGTCAAAAATATGATCAAACCGGACTGATTTCATCCCTAGTTTGTGGAGATTTCACCCCTAGGAGATGAGATTTTAAGATAAAAAAAATTATAAGACTTGCATATTTTTTCATCTTTAATCAATTCTCTTAGTATCTTAACTATTTTTTTTTTAAATTATCGAGTACATCTTGACAAGAAAAATTATCTAGCTTTGACTTTTTTTGAAATTTTTTTTGGTTTTTTGTGAATTTTTGTAAGAGGTTACAATTTATTTTCACCTTTTAGATAGGGTACGCTATTTATACTCAAAACTAAAAATAAATAAATAATATAATTTCATAAAAAATTACTAAGGATGAAAAAACATGGATGATGAAGCAATAAAAAACATTCGAGATAAGTTTTTGGAGAAGGGGAAGAATTCAAATCCACTCACTGTGTTTGAAAAGGGAACGATAATGGCACTAGAAGGGTGGCTATGAAATTCAATCTCGTTGCCACACAAAACACAACTATTAGAATTGGGGCCGGCTCTAAGTTTTCCGGAGCCCGATATGAACATTTTTAAATGGGGCCCTTTATAAAATTCACAGGACCATAATAAAAAAATACTTTAAAGAAAGAAAATACTATAAGTATGCAATTTAAGAAAATAATACAAGTATTCAACACCATAATAACAAAAAAATGGATAATCATCCTATTGGTTTGAAATGTATTACGTATTTGAACATCACTCTTCTTGCATTTTTCAAGACAAAAAATAATAATTAATCTTTTACAGTCAAGTATAGCCGCCATATCTTTTCAATGAATTATAGCTAATTCATTCAATCTTTCTTGCAAAATAGTTGACTGAATATAAGATTTAACCAACTTTAACTTCAAAAAGATTTTTTCTTTGGAGACAACTATAACTAATATAATCAACTATATTTAACAAGCAATCCATGTAACCTATTTATTTCAAATAGTTGAACACTTCTTTTGACTTTCTTGATTCTTTCAATAAAACATCCTTCAGGAAAGCTAGGGTTTTGATAAACAAAGTTAGGAGACTTACTATTTTTTATTTTTGGTAGAAGAGAAAGAACTTCATTGATAATAAGAAAAAGAACAAGAAATAGACCTATAGGGAGACAACCATAACAAAAACAAAAAACAACAACAAACAAAACGCTTGCTCCCAAACAGATTGAAAAAGCAACATAAATTACAAACACATACTGGAATAATAAAAAAAAAGGTAAGGGAATAATGAGCGAAAAAAAAAAAGAAAGAATACTAGTGTAGCACACGACGCTGTGTTACTCAAAAACACGTGAGGATCGTTGCAAGTATCTTCAATGGTATACGATCGTTTGTGCTTAGGCCTTACATATCTTATGGACGACCATCATCAAGATCCTTGAACCTTGATTTCTGCCTAGGATCCCTGTGCTTGCTTTGACTAGCCATATAACGGCTTCCAGCCTTAGAAATGCAATCCTTTAAAGCCATGATTTGCATGGACCTGAGATACCTAATTGTGCTATTGGTTGAACAAGCCATTTGATGAAGGTTCTAAAACTCCCTAGGCACTCCCAGGGCGGCCGGGCACCTTCAAGCTTCTACGGCCGAGTATTCAGCGCTTAGTTGGGCTAGTCGGCGAGGGGCCTTCTAGCGCCTAGGCAGCGAGTACTCGGCCTTCTAGACCTTCTTTTAGAACACTGCATTTGATGACCTCAATCCTCATAATCATTGTCCCTAAACGACATGATACGCTTAGGCTTGAGATTCCTCACACTTGAACTCTCAATAGTAGTAGTGGAAGTGTTCGACACAATATCATGGTAGAGGGCATCATCAGAATCATTTTCTCTAAAAGCCATGGTTTGCTTATACCTCCGATTTCTCACACTTGAACCCTCAACTGTGGCGGAAATATTTAGCGTAATATCCTGAGAGTCACAATTCATAGGATCCTTCGAAAGTTCGTTGTTGAAAAATCAAAAGGGCTCATTAGTTTTCAAGGATGACTGAAGTTTTCGGTCAATGAGGAGGAAATCTTGTCCCAAAATGACTGGATATTTTCTCTTCAAATACTCTTTAAATTATAACCTTGTTTTGTGCCCCTACCTATCTATCTTGTCTGCTTTGTGCCTGAGTCTTGCTAGGTTTGCCTCTCTGTTAAGCTTGTTGCTATCATCTGTATATTCATACCCTTCCCTACCACGTCCTACCGTACTTCGTCGAAATGGCAGTCGTAGGTCCTTGTGAGCTCTTGTATTGTTGGAAATAGGCTCATTTTTTTTAAAATACGATACGGTCATAAATTTTATTTTGATCAGCATTTCTTTACCACCGTTTTTAGGGCCTTATTAAGTTTTATTGGATATTTTTCTTCTAAGTTATATACAATTATACATATACATAAGATATGGCCATAAAAACTTCGGAGTCTCAAAAAATAGAAAAAAATTGGGGACCCGATGCAGCCACGTGCATGCCTAAAGCCGGCTCTGGTTAAAATCAGCAATTCCCCCGACTATATGTAAACTGTCCCTTGTCGCCAACCTCCCAAATAACTTTGTACCAATCCACTTGAGGAGCACAGCAAGGCCCTACCAACATTCCATGAAAGATTGAACCAAGAAAAGAAAGTGACCATCCAACAGTCTTCAATCTTGGAATTAGCAGCTCTTTTTAAAGTGTAGACGAACCTCTATATCACCATAACACTTAAAAGGATGACCAAGTGAATGCCAATTATCCCGTTCAAAAAAAAAAAAAAATGCCAATTATCCCATCAAAGAAAGGTGTTAATCCCATTTACCAAAACAATGTATTCAATCCACGGCAGCACAAGGGGCCTAAGATGAGAAATTTTCTTCATCGTCCATACGAACAATGCAATTTTTGGGTGGTGTTAGATTATGGTAGAAAGTCTATTAACTCCGCTCAACTCAACTCAACTCAACAGGTTTTGTCTTCTTTTCATCACCCGATAATATGTTGGCACGTTCGAGATTCTGGGATATGAAAATCGTTATGTTACGGATCTAACAAAAGCGGCATGGTATTTTGGTTGGGCCGCCTTAATAGCAAGTTCAATGGTACAACCTCAAACCCGAATAAAGGATAACTTAGTTTTCCAGCAACACAAGCCACGAATATTGGCCAGTCATGTGTCTATCTTTCACGAAGAAAAGGGACAAGATGAAACTATGACTACAAACTATTGGTTGTGCAAATCATGTCAGTATGGTACCGGAAAGCTGAATAATTTCTCCGAAAAAAGAGACAAAGATGTGCAGAAAAGTTGTACATAGCCGTCATGAATACTTTCTCACCAAAAAACTGTATGATTCATCTCACAACAATTGTTCAATTACAAAGTGGGAAGTCCATCAACATCTGGAACCCGAATCCTTATTCGATATCTAATGGATGAGCCTGCATCCCCGTAACAACTCAAAAAGACACTTCCCCAGAAAAGAAAGAATTACAAACAGAACAAATTCCAAAATTGTTGGTAAAAGAATATCTATGTACAATACAGAATAGTTAGTCTATATGCAGTATGTACCGACCAGACCAGCACTTTGGGATCAGAAATAAAAACATCAAATGTTGTCCTTTGAGCAGAAAGAAGGCTATTCAGCTGAACATCAGCCTCAGAACTGATCTAACAAGTCCGTAGAAACAACCATTTCTTTGTAAATTCAGCAGGCATTTGACTCGTACTCGTGAGAAAGCCAGGGGTGCTCTAGGGCCTCCCTTGCAGTCAGACGTCTCTCAGGGTTTATCTCAAGCAAGTCTCTCACGAAATTGATAAATCCAATGTCAGAGACGGGCATGTGATGTTCCAAGGATGACTCCTCAGGAATTATGTACTCCAGTTGGTTTGTATCCTAAGATATGAGTTCAGAAAAAGAATAAATTATAGAGAAAGTCCAAACATATTATTTGTGGATTGTCAAGAATTCTCACCCATGTTCACACAAAAAAAAAAAAGGATTCTCACCCGTCCTTACCTTTTAAAAAGTATTTTGAGTATGGTTTTACACATCATAAACCATAAAAAGTTTGACGCAAAACTAACAAATGCGAAAAACATTTGAATAAAGATGTGGGGAGGAACAAGGCCTGAATCATATAGAGAAAAAAACCTACTTATTTGAAATTGGTGTATATCTCGGCAACTAATCACGTAGGAAACTGAAATAACTGCAGGAAGATGATAATTTTGTGGAAGAGACCAATGCAAAATTGCAATTCACAAAGTAATTCAGCAAGTGAAAAATTATGCTACAAAGTTCTTTCAGCTTCTTTTATAGCTTATTCCTAGTGAGCCAGGAAAAGAGAACCTAGAACTAGAACTACAAAGGCAAGTACTTATATACCAAATGGAGTTAACAAGTTCAAAATTTCTAATTATCCAAAAAAAAAAGTTCAAAATTTCTACTAAAAACAAAGGACAGTTAAAGCAAGCAAACCTCATTTATGAGATAAATATCATATTCTTCTGTGAAATATTTGTGGGTCTCCTGCCCTTTCTCTAACATCTCCATATCAATTGGACCAAGCATGCCAATCATGCGAGCAAGCGCCATCACAAGTGTGTCATTTGGGAAAAGTACCTAGTAGGAACATAAATGATGAGCAGAATATACAAATTGAAATAAAGATTGCAAAATCTGATTACAACTCTTTCGAATATATGAAATCAACAAATGCATAGAGTAACTTTTCAAAACTATTCCAAGTCCAGAATAAATAGAACATAGCCATTATAAGACATACTTCCCCAGAGCATAGCTCAGCCAAGATACAGCCAAGAGACCAAAGATCAATCCTCTGGTCATAAGGGAGGCCTAGGATGACTTCAGGAGCCCTATAGGAACGAGATTGTACATAGAGGCACAAGTTGTCTGTCAGAAAGCAACTGCTTCCAAGATCAATAACCTTTATCTCGCATCTGCTGTAACTTTTGATAAGAATGTTCTCTGGCTTAAGATCACAGTGAATAATCCCCAAGTGATGCAAGTATTCCAAGGCCTCCAAACATTGCCGTGTTATGAGCTGTGAAAGGGAACATCGTTGTTAAAGGGAACTAATCTCATTTCCATGCAACAGCCACATGATTCCGTGACGGTTAAACAAGATACTAAACGGATGAGTAACAAGAAACACAATACCTGCAGTCTGCTCAGCGTAAAGTAGCACTCTCCACCAGATTCTGTATTATATTTTTGAAATTCATACAAGTTTGCCCGAAGAAGTTCACAGACAATGAAAAGGTGCTCCTGCAATGTTTATAACATGGGGGAAAGATCATTTCCAGTGCCTGAACACTACATTAGTTGTTAACCAAGACAATTAATAAAAAATAAAGCACTTGCAGCTTGATTTTAATTGGAATCAATTTCGAAGCAAAATTAACATCAAGGCACCAAAACAAAGTAAATAATAACCATCTAGAAAGTTAGAGCTCTAATCCTCCGATAGTACTTGAAAATTAAGCTTTAGTGATGCAATTTAGCTCTCTCTAATAGTAGAAAGTAAAATTAGATTTAGGATAACAAGCATGACACCAGGAAAGCTTTCAGGATTTCTCTCATTATGAATCCACAGATTGCCACAAGGCCCACATCAGTACCAATCCTGTTAGATCAAGTAACTGTGATCTAAACAAACACTTTTCAAGGCATAGAAACCAGGAAAGCTTTCAGGATTTCTCTCATTATGAATCCACAGATTATAGAACCAAAAGGCCGACATCAGTTTAATGAAAGATTCTCTGAAGTTCTTGTAATGAACTATAACAGTGATAAAAGCATTAATGATTTCAATGCTTCAAACTTCAATTCCCTATACCTGATAGTAGAAGTAATCATATAAACGCAAAATGTGGCGTTCATCACCAGGATCATGCTTATTCACAAACTTTAGAAGTTTGATTTCATCTAAGCTCTGATCAAAGAAGTCCTTGTCATTTTTTATGATCTTCAAGCAAACATCCATTCCTGTGTGCAGATCATGTGCCTGAGCAACTTTGCTGAAAGCAGCTGAACCCAGGTATTCTGTAACATAATATCTTCCCGCTATTATACTATTGATTACTATAGGCAGATCCTTGTTCTCTTCAAATCCAGTCCTGTGCAGGAAAAAGTAAATTGTTACAGTTGTTCTGCTAGAAATCAACTTGCCATACACAAGCTCAAAATCTCAAACACAAGACACAATTCCGTATCTCGGTCGTTTTATATAGGGTAGTCCAACCTTTCCAAAGTCATAACAAGTCAATGAGGTCTCAAGTGCCGAAATTGAAAACAACTCCCAAAATTATATCGGCCAACCGAAAAACTTTTATCCACATCTCTTAGTAGCCAATACCCAGATCTGAATAAAAGTAAAGCAAAACTTACCGATTTTTCCGGTGGATAATTCGTAGATCGAACACTTCATATTCATCTTCGTTAGTGTCAAGCATCAAAAGCTGATCATCAATGACACCGTCTTCTTCATCAGCATCAACCTCTGGCTCATGGGAAGTTACAGCTACTTTTGTTGCATTTCCACCTCCATAGTCATCTTTTTCATGTGGGAGGAGATCTTTCTCAGCAACCGAAACGTGCAAGTCAGCAGTAACTTTAAACTCTTCGGCGCAGTCATTGTTGGAGCTCCTCTCACAGTTATTTACGTCATCAACTTTCAGACAACCAAGACTACGGTCCTTAGGATCTGTTCTGAAAATTCCAGCTTCTGGACAGCATATAAAATTGGGGGCAGAGCAGCTATATAAAGTGCACTCTTCTTTCCCATTTTCAACACTTCTTTCATTTTGGACAATTTCATTCAAATGGTCACATTCCATGCATTGAACCCCATGTACGTCAGCTGTGGAGGAAACAGTAAAAGGCCAAGGCTTGTCCAAGTCATTACTTCTTTCTACAGTATGAAACCCTTCTGAGATGTTATTGAAATCCAACTGGCTGTCAATTTGCTTCCCGGTCTCCAAAGTCATGACAAACTTGTCCTCACTCGGGCAGGTAAAGGAGTCTGATCTGCCAAAGTGGGGAGGCAAAGGGTAGTCCTCGTCTTTCTCATTGTACCACCAAAGGTCATTTTGCATATCAAAATCCTGGTATTCACGAGCTGTACCAAATTGAGATAATCTATCTGATGAAGCTTGGGAGCTTAACCCGGTCATGGTGTGAATTCCATATGGATTAGTGAACTCTGCAACAGAAATGCAGAATTACTAAAAAAACATGGGTTAACAGCAAGTTTGCAAATGATGTCTCACCAGTCCAGTAAAAGTTCAGAATGAAAAAATAGTTGGTCTTATACTCTTAGATAAACAATGCATAACCTGACAACATGGTAGTATTAGCATTAGTCTATCAATCTTGCCACACTAGGGGCTATAGTTGCAAACAACGCGAGATTCAACTAATGAAAGACGGGAGAATGCAAAAAGACAGCAAGTTTCGACTTTCAAGCAAATCCATCAAAATGTCAACTTAAGACTTTAAAGACTCATGGCCAGGGATGGAGCCGGGGAGGGGCCAGTAGGGGCGGTCGCCCCTGCGAGGGGAAAGAAAATGTCTAGTATCATATAGAAAAAACAAAATTTCCAATGAATTATATAGGTTCGCCCCTGTCTCGAATACATATTCGCCCCTGTGTAGTGAAGTTTCTGACTCCGTCCCTGCTCATGGCCCCGTTTGATTACCCAGATAATAAATGAGTACATAATCCTATATCACGAGTAATCCACCAGACCTTTTTTTTTGTTTTTTTGATCCGATCCACCAGACTAATAGTGATGGAATTACTAATACTACAATCCCTGTGGTATTTTGATGCCCCATGTCCGGGCCTCGTCATGCAACGTATATGTAATCCCTCCACTGTTGGTTGCTTTCAAATGCCATAATTGTGATTCCATGGGATTTGTAATTGTAGTCCAATCCAATCTGGCCAATCAAACAGGCCCAAAGAACGTCCCTACGTAATTAAGCTAAAAATCAAGTTAACTTAATGATCAGCTGAATTAACTTCATGCATTTTGCAGCGAATAAATTATGAACAGCACAAACAACAGAATGGTTCCACTGAAAGACACCACAGTAGGTGAGAATTGTGAAAAATCTATTTTTGCCAAAAATTAAAAAATCTTGAGCCAAAGAGATCTGTACTCCTATTTACTATTTACCAATCTTTTCTTCAGTTCTCCGTCATAAATTTTAAAAGCCATCATTGCTCTCAACCAGAGGAATTAGAAAATTAGGGTGTGTTCCACTGAAAAAAAAAAAACATTGGCTTTTTGGCTTTTCACGGTTTTTTATGCCATGTATTTTTAGTTCTAAATTTTTTTATTTTTAGACTCATTTGGTCATCTACGAATCATTTGACGGATATTAATATATTTTTTCTTGGGATATACCATTACTTATTATCCTCCCCGAGGTTAGCACTTTCCTTGATGGGTAAAAAACAAAATTAGGCGTAAATCCAATAAAAATTCAGAAAAGGCGTACTAAAAATACCATAATACAAGTAATAATCTAGCTAGATGTAGTACACACTAAAAGGTTGGAGTGAAGAACGAACAAGTGATTCGAATCTGAAAGCACTACAATACCCGAAGAACACAAATCAGTGGTGGAAGAAACCAAGCTGACAAACTCTTCAGCAGAACCATCGCTCGATTCACCGCCGCCGCCTCTATCATCCGCCTCCGCCCGCCTTTGCAACGACGGAATCTTCAACGGCGGCGGCGGTGGCGGGAGCATCGGGAACAAAAACTTCTCCAAATCGGCGGACCGCAGTTCGTCCTTGTCAAGCAAGTCTTCCATGAGCGCCGATTCGGCGTCGGAGAATCCGTTCTTCCTCATGAATTCCACCACTGCTTCAATGTCGGAGATTGCCATGAGCAAGAGGAATCAAATTGAAGAGGAAGGATTCATGGGAGTGGAGGGCAGTGGGACGGTCAAGATAGTCAAAATTGGGATTTATTTGAGGAAGAGCAAGATTTTGCATGCCTGTAGAGAAAGAGAGAGAGTAGAGACCGGAAGGATTATATATATCTATACACAGAGAGAGAGAGAGAGAGGTGCTTCACACTGCTGTAAAACAGCCAGTGGAAAGATCTCTTACCAACTTTTGAAAAGGTCGATGGGTCGGGTTCAACGGGTATTTTGTGTATATGGGCACAAATGACACGTGTAAATATCTGATGGGATATAATATTAATATTGGGATATAATATACAGTATATATACAATAAACTTCCAATCAGGTATACCTGATGGGCATCCCATCAGGGACTGCTACAATTCTCTAATTTTTCGATCAAATTTTCTTGATCTGAACCGTCCAATCTGTTTAAAATGTGTTTTTAAGAGTCTCCGCGAGAAATTAGTGAAAAAAATACAGAGAAGGGCTTGATCCGATCAATTTTCGATAAAAATGTATATATAGTTTTTTATCAAAAATTGATCGGATCAAGCCCTTCCCGGTATTTTTTTTCACTGATTTCTCTCATGAACCCTTAAAAACACCTTTTAAACACATTGGACGATTCGGATCATGAAAATTTGATCGGAAAATTGGAGTCCCTGATGGGAAGCCCATCAAGTATACCTGATTAGAAGTGGACTGTACATATATATATATACAATTCACTTCACCTCCAAACTCCCGGATTTTTGTAAATTCCGGACTTTTCACGCTGGCCGTTGGATCTAATCCAACGGCTGAGAATAGAAACGGCTTAAAACGGATCTCGCGGGTCTAGGGTACGGGTTAAACGGTACCGGGTCTTTTAATCGGGTCACTATAAGAGGAAAAGACCCACCTCTTTCCCCACATTTCACGCAAAGAGAGAGGAAAGAGAGGCGATTCAAAATTAAGATCGAAGAAAGAGAAGAAACCCTAGATCGATCTAGAAGAAGCCATAAAAAGCCATCGATCAAGGTCATCTCTCTCTCCCTCCATCCGACTTTGTCCCTTTTTTTTTTGAAGAAACCCTAACTTTTGGGTAGCAGGTCGAAACCCTAAACGAACGACGAAGACGAAGCAGGTCTCCATCTCGATCTACAACCAGGTCTCTCTCTCTCTCTCTCTCTCTCTCTCTCTCTCTCTCTCTCTCTCTCTCTCTGTTCGATCCTATGATATTGGGTTGGAACCTCGCGGGTAAAAGCCCTAGCTTTTGGGTCTATTGAGCTACCACGTTGAGTGATTATTTTTAAGCTTCTATGTAACATTTATCAATGCATCATGTTTTTTTTGGAAAGAAAGTCATTTGTCTGAGATTTTTTTAAGGAGTAATTATTGGATGATTTGTCTGTAACTTTTTAGCCTTGTGTTTTCTATGATTTGTTTGGAGGATAGAACTTTATCGCATGGCTAACATTAAAAACATGTATCCGGTAGCTTGAGCTGGGATTGTGATGGTTTCCTAGCCTTTGATTTTTAGCACCAATTAAGTATCTCACTGATTTCAGTTGGGTCAGTTGAGCACTATGTGTTGCTATTCGCTAGTACACTGGTTAATGCTCCTAGTTATTGTGTGTTATTATTTCCATCATGAAGATGTTATAGGTACTTTTTTCTTCCCCAGCAAGGGAATGAGGTGTTTTTCAGGATTAAAAACATTACCCATCTAAAGAACCTTATGACAGCTTATTGCCCATCTAAAGAAGCTTATGACTACTTTTCATGATTAAACAACCCATTGCAGTTAGCTTTTCATTAGGTTTTGTTGATGGATGGAGGATTCTTAACTCAGTGTTTATATTCTGTCCCTGTGTTATCTTATTTAGAGATTTTTTTTTCTTCTGTAGAATGGATTCTTTCGAAGATACAGAAATATGCTCACCGTCACCATGTCCACCACCACTGTGTCAATCATCTGCCAGTTCTTGTCAACAAGTTTACACTCCCCAAGTTAGAAATGACTTGATACAAAAAATTGGGCAACATTTTGACACATTAGAAGAGGTTCAGACTTTCTACAGCAACTACGCTAGAGAATCAGGATTTGGTACGAGAATTAACTCTAGCAAAAAGAATAGGGACAATGTTGTCATTAGGAAGGAGTATTGTTGTTACAAAGAAAGGTTGAGAAAACCTAAGGCAAACAATGCTGAACCTAGTACCCGAAGACGAGGGATTATTAGAGAGGGTTGTGGGGCAAAACTATCAGTTGTGAAAGACAAAGAGGGTGCGGGGTTTGTTGTCTCCCAAATTTTCAAGGGTCATAACCACCCCCTCTTACAACACCAAGGAGGGTGCATTTGTTGCATTCTCAGTATTCCGATTAAAAGACCCGGTACCGTTTAACCCGTACCCTAGACCCGCGAGATCCGTTTTAAGCCGTTTCTATTCTTAGCCGTTGGATCAGATCCAACGGCCAGCGTGAAAAGTCCGGAATTTACAAAAATTAATCCGGGAGTTTGGAGGTGAAGTGAATTGTGTATATATATATTTATATATATTTGGTCCGTACGCATTTGTTTTTATTTTTTATATTTGGGTGTTTTACAACATAAAATGTGTCACACGCCCAAACGGGATGAAACCAATCCATTTTAAGGCGGCGGGTACTAACAATCTAACACCCATAAAAAACAGTTGGAAGCAGCTAGGAGAGTAATTACTGGACGCGTTCATGAAACTACCTGGTATACGCTACGTAAAATTTCATCTTCTAAATAGTTGGCGTTTATTTCGGTACTCTTTAACATTACCCTCTCTTATTTGTTAAAATGTTATATGTCCTACTAAAAAGTGAAGTCATTCTTATAAAAAAAAATATATTGCAAGGGTGAGACTTACATCATTTTAACAAATAAAAGGAATGATAATGTTCATCCTATTTTAAAGAAGATGAACAAAAAAATCGCATTCCTAATAATACCAGGATAATTGAACTCGCATGTCCAAGACGAGAGCAAAGTGGAAACAAGTCATGTAGTTCGCATTTGTAGTACTACTGTTTTTTGGTGCGAAGTCATGTAGACTTTGCGACTTTGGAACATCAGGGGACCACTTCGGTTGCGCGATCGAGACGGTGTCGTTTTCATGTGATAATGATGGCGTTTTGACAATTTGCGGGTGCTATACCCGTGGTTAATTGAGCATTTCTTAGCATTTTATCTTATACTGTATTTGTGAAGAAATATGGATATTGAATTTTCTCAGGAACTCCAAGACTCTGCTGTAAAAATACGAATATTCATCAACATGTGGATATTCTAAAATATGGATATTAAATTTTCTTATGAACTCAAAGACTGTCTGTAAAAACACCATATTGATTTTTTTAAGTACCGAATCTCTTCGAGCGTTGTAGTTGATAGAATTGAGATCTTGTATATATTAGCAGAAATCATTAAGTTTAGTCATGTAATTACCTTCTAGTTAACTTCTGTTATCTGTCGTTTAGGAGTAACTACTTGTAACTGCTTAGCTTTCCATTTATAGCTCTTTTCTGTTAGAGTCTGTTAGTGTCTGTGAAATGTACGTCATCTTCTTAATAGAGTTCAACCGCCCTAAAGCTAAGTATAAACAATAATGATACAGCCACACATTGCCAACCACACTCAGCCACACACAGTGCACTGTTCCCGTGGGCCCCACCCATTTTACCCAGCCCAAAAAAAAAAAAAAAATTTTTTTGAAATCCCCAAATCCTCTGGGTTCATATTTTCGCTCTCTCCTATTCCAGATGAGAAAAGCGTGAGAGAGAGAGAGAGAGAGAGAGAGAGAGGACGAAGACGAATCACCCAACGCCGTCGACCACGACCACCAGCGACCCAACGCCGTCCACTACCAGCGACTCCACCACGACGACGGCCAATCGAAGAAGACCTACAACTCAACCATTCGACAGACGTATGACTCTCTCTCTCTCTCTCTCTCTCTCTCTCTCTCTCTCTCTCTCTCTCTCGATTTGTAGATCTGTAGAGATTAGGGATTATTTCCCAAAATTTAGGGTTCCAAATTCGAAAACCCTAATTTTTTTGAATTCCAAATTCGTACGCAGCGTTCCAGATTTGTTGATTTTGATGGTATAGAAGTGGGCAAATCCTGATTCCTCCATGCCGAACTGCATTCTTTTCGTGGGTGTTTTGTGCCACATCCTGGTTGGTCACTGTAACTGTGACTAAAACTCAAAATTTTGCTGTTTCCAAATTGTGTTGGCACAGATTGTAACTCAATTGTTGTGCCTATGAATTTGGTCGTGTAATTGTGTTGGAACAGATTGTAACTTGTACTTTTTGATGAGCGCATCCCAATTGTTGTGCACAGATTGAAATTGTGTTGGCACAGATTGTAACTCGTACTTTTTGATGAGCGCATCCCAAGCAGTCTCAAAATCTTCTACTGTCAGTGAATCATAAACTGCGGAGCGAAAACGGTAACTAATTTTTTCATAAGCTTCGTATCCTTTCAACTTTTCCGGCACCTTCTTCATAATATGCCATATGCACCATCGATGTCGGGTATTGGGGAATATATTCTCTATAGCATTCCTCATGGCCGCGCATTGATCGGTAATAATTGCATTGGGAGCACGACCCGACATGCATGTCAACCAATTCTTGAATAGCCACGAAAATGACTCCGTATCTTCATGGGAGATAAGTCCACATCCCAATAATACCGAGCTACCATGATGATTGACGCCTACGAAAGGAGCAAAAGGCATGTCATACTTGTTGACGAGGTATGTTGTGTCAAATGTCACAACGTCACCAAACTCCTTAAAAGCTGCCCTACTCCTTGCGTCAGCCCAGAATACATTCCTTAATCGACCCTCTTCATTCAAATCCATTTCAGAAAAGAAGTCTCCGTTGTCAGCTTTCATTCTCATGAAATATTGATTCATTGCCTCAGCATCTCCTTCCGTAAGTTGTAAACGTCGAACGTTATCCAAATAATTCCGACAATCCCTCGGCAAATATGGAACCTTATCAGGTCCACCAGCTTCAATTTGAAGCGAGTCAATACTCTTATTCAACCTGATCCCAGCTTTGTCATTCATCACAAGAATCCTTTTCACACTTGAATCTAGTACCCTATTGCTCTTAAAAAATCTAGACTTTCCTGGACTTTGTTCATGATTGTGCTCCAAGATAACCCGACTTACCCTCCACTTTCCAACCTGAGTTAAACAACAATTAAGGTGAGCCGGACATTCCGTTTTTGATTGTGGACGTGGCTTGGCGAGGTTGCTTCCTCTAAGCCTTGCCTTTCCACCTTTGCTGCATTCAAAAATTACATGCCTCAAGACTCCGTCTTTTCCCTTTGTCGAAGATCTTTTAGCCACTGCAAACCCCTTTTCTTTCGCAAATTTTGAGTAATACAAATAAGCATCGTTGGGGCTGTCGAATTCCATTCCCATCTTCGGATCCTCAACTGTATCTTCAGAATTCTCAATTGCCGCTTTACCATCACCACCCTCCTTTATTGGAGAACCATTCGTAACCTCTTCTTCTTCTACGTTGTCTCCAATCCATACCTCTTCCACTTCTTCGCCCCTTTCAATTTGGGAAGATATAGGACACATCACCGATGGATCAGACTCTGGCGAGGGTAACTGAAACATCACCTGCAGATTAAAAATAAACAAGAACAAGTGAGTATAACGCGGAAAATGAAATGAACTCGTTAATGTGTAGACTTGGTTATGCAAGACTATGAATCTAGTGTGTTGAAGATTCAAACTGTTAAAATACTAGGTATCTGGCCACTTTCTCTACAAATCATGCAACTTGACCTTGTAAAATCTAAACGTGACCTTATTAACAGAAAACACCCAAAGTAAAAACTCTCATTGCTCATCCCAGCAAAGTTTTCAAGTTCAATTTAGGTGTTAATTTTATCGTTTGGGAAATCAGTTAATTAGTTTGCACTCGGTATTTTTATTATGAGAATTTTTAGAATACAAATTATCAAATCAGTTAATCTATACGAAGAAAATTAACACAATAACTTGTAGTCTACAAATAATGAATATACCCTAATAGAAACTCAGCCGGAGTGAGGCGTATTAATTCAAATACTCAAAATCTCATGCATGTACCTCTTTTTAATGCTTCCTATCTATTGATGAACAGGTGAAAATGAATACAAAGAATTAGAAGGGAAATTTCAGGGTTGGAGTATCCAACAATGCATGGCTCCAATTCTTGAGACCCATCTTTTCCTAGCTAATTACTCAACTCGATAAAAAATCTCTCCCTAATTCCGAGCTAATCTGTAACCAAACGTAGCTACTGGTAAACATTTCATAGATAGAAAATAACGACTTGAAGTAATGAAGATGCACGATACATGAGCTTATAATGCCCAAATGCTTGAGATTATAATCCTAGGAAAGCATAACTCAGATGTTTTTCCAGGAAAGCAAACAATGAACCACGAAAATAACGCCCAAATGCTTGAGATTGCAAAACGTCAAAATCGTTATATTCACAGCTGTTTGTAACAAAAATAGGGGATTACCTCTTTCGTCTTCTTCGTTGATGGCTACAAAACACGTACACCCTTCAAATTTTATCTTCTTCTCCCGTACTCAGCTGCAGTAGCAATAATGGATCTCAGATGTTTGATCTTCTTCTCCCGTACTCAGCTTCGAATAATGGATCTCAGATGTTTGATCTTCTTGTTTCTTCTTCTTCGTTGATGGCTCTCTCCCTCTCTTTCTTTGTCCCTCTCTCAGATGCCCGCCAAAATAAAACCCAGACGAAGAGGATTTGGGATTTTCAAAATTTTCGTTTTTTTTTTTTTTTTTTTTTTGGGCTGGGTAAAATGGGTGGGGCCCACGTGAACAGTGCGCTGTGTGTGGCTGAGTGTGGTTGGCAATGTGTGGCTGTATCATTATTGTAAAGGGGGTAACTCTGGCAGTCTGTAATCAAGCAAGAAAGCAGTCAAGAACATTTCTACTTTACTAAATCTTCTCTTCTCTCTTCTGCATTTCTAGTATATGATTGATTTAAGAAATTCCTTTAATTACATGACTAAACTTAGTGATTTCTGCTAAT
This sequence comes from Vaccinium vitis-idaea, assembly GCA_963854785.1. NCBI lineage: Eukaryota > Viridiplantae > Streptophyta > Magnoliopsida > Ericales > Ericaceae > Vaccinium > Vaccinium vitis-idaea. The sequence goes on from OY978220.1 coordinate 25,086,548, forward strand.
AGTATATACTTAGTGACACACATATTGATTTTTTCAAGTACCAAGCACTTTTATCTGTACATACACCATATTCTCAACATGTAGAGATTGTAGACATACATATACATTTTAACATTTTCAAGCTAGTGGAGATTGTGAAAGTAACTTCAACGTTTGAATCGTTTAATGTAATGACATAATTACCCCTTTCTAAGTAAAAAAGGGAAAACAAAAAAAAAAGGTTGAGTGGGTCATTCCCGTAAAAAACGTTAAGTACGGACTACCGAGTCATTGAAATCGATAGAATCCACATCTTATATATCCAGTGACAACTTAATAATTAAATTCCGGATTTTATATCCAGTGACCAATAAAAAAATTTCTTTTTAGGGGGTCATAATGAAACTTGAATGTTGCCAAACCTATTCATAATGTATTTTGTTACCAAATTGATGTACACACCTTTGGAAAAAAAAAAAAGAGCAAATGCACATGATACTCGACAAGTACATATTACTTACCATAATTTTTTTTCATATATTGATATAAATATAAATATAATCATATATGTATATCATGAAGATCCATAATGCTACATTATCAAGGGATTTAAATAATCTCTTCCAATGCAAGTAATTAGCCTAATCATTAATTCTCTGGATATTCCATTCAGTGTCGTCTGTGGCATAATAAGGTAAGAATGGTTTTACACTCTATATTGTTAGTGAAGGCTAATAATTAGCATTCAAGTGGGATGAACTAACCGAGCAAGTTACATAATAACAAATGATAGAACGAACTCTAAAATTAGTACTTACAAGATATAACAATTTCTTTAGGACAGCCTTATTATGTATTAATCTACTAATAAGATAACTACAATTTTTTTATTTTTTGTTACTTTTTTAATAAGCTTGTTCATGTAGCAATCTTTTTACCCCTAAATAGGGTTGCAAATGAACCAAGTCGTTCGTGAGCTCTGCTCAGTTCGGCTCGAAAAGAGCTCATTCAAACTCCGTTCGTTGAGTTTTTATTAAGGCTCGGCTCGAGCTCGAGTTCGTTAAAACCTTAACAAACAAGCCTGAGCATGGCAAAGCTCGGCTCGGCTCGGCTCGATAAGGCTTGTTTACATTTTAGATGAATAAAATAATATAACTTTCTATTCCAATTTGATATCCTAATGCACTATCTTTTCAAAACCTTATTAAATTTCACTATTATTTTGAAATTGAGACTATTTTCATGTAGAGTATATAAATATAAACCACATATATATACACAAGTAAACTTTCTTTGTTGTTTTAAGCCCATGTGAGTATGTAAATATATTTTTTCAGTGGTTCGTTAAGGCTCGTGAACAAGCTCGAGCTCGAGTCAAGCCTAAGCCAGCTCGGCTCGAGCTCGGCTCGGTAAGTTTTCACTAAGCTCGAGCTCGAGTTCGTTAAAAAGTTAATAAACAAGCTTGAGCACAGTAAAACTCGGTTCGACTCGGCTCATTTGCAGTCCTACCCCTAAAGGACTAGATATCTAGGAAAGGTTAAAGCAGAAAAAGAGAGATCCCCATATGTTAAACTAAACTTCTCCCGAGAGATTACTTGTCAAGATATTACTGAAGAGTGAAGAAAAACTATTCTCGAGAAAATTATAGTACAATGAAATAAAGGAAAATGAAAAGTATTTACCTCTATACGATCATTTGATGTAAGAGATTTAAGATAAAATTGGAAAATAATTATATTAATTATGTAAAAGCTGGTGTAGAAAATATATTTCACAGGAAAGCTAATTTATCTTAATTAGTGAGAAAGTTGAAGACATGATTCCCACGACATTTCTGTTAACTAAACGCATTACAAATACAAGAAACTTGGGATTTCTCTTGTTTGTTTCACTTAATATTGGTCAAGACCTTATAATTTAATCATTATTAAAGAAAGTAAATCAAACATCCTCCTATGAAGGAGTTTGTCTAGACTAGCTTGTGGGACAATGTCTCAATAAAGGGCCACCACAAATATGCGCAGAGCGAATATAATTTTAATAGGGCTCGTAATGTATGACAGAGAAGAATATTATTGGGGCATTGTCCGAGGAGTATTCAACAAACTTTCACTCCAATCACTACTCCACGAGCAAACGTAAATTTCATTGCTTAGTCTGAAAATTATGAGGAGTAAAGAGACTAATCATCATTTTTTATTTAAAGCTAGAGTTTATAGTTTTCATATAGGTAAAAGTTATGACTTATAAGTATCAATCCACATGATGATTCAAAAGATATTGCATGCCCGGCATAATTTGTGGGAGTACCACATAGAAGACTAAATTACCAATATGAAAATAACGTTGGACTTTATGTGTTCGTGGCATTAGCATCAACCAAATATGAGAAAGTGAAGAGGGTTGAGTAGCATCCCACAAAAGGAATTAGCTTGGAGGGCTAGATCCAAGTTTCCAACTGTAATTGGGACCTGTCGGAATACTTTTTCACCATCTCTCCTAAAACTATTTGGTGTTAGAAAGAGTTTTAAATAAGTCATTTATGGAATTCGACATCGCACCCGCAAATCTGTTTTTAGAACAGTCGCAGAAAGTGGCATTGTGTAACCAAATTCACGGAGGCACTCCAGACGAACGTGACCATTTAATGGCTCAATCTTGTGTAGGTATTTATGGATTGGTTTAATTACTTTGTTGGTGCAACCTACTTTTCATGGGAAGCATGATGAGTAATTAGTACAGCTCACCTCACCTCACCTCACAGGCCACACCATAACTTTGTTGGCACACAATCTTTTTCACTTTCTCAACTTCTTTTTCATGTGGGGGAGAGAGTAAATAAAGGATGACAATTAGGTGGTGGTTATTCATATAGTAATTTTCTTGAAAAAAATTAGTGGTGATTTGGTTCTTTCAAATCTGAATTTTGTGCCTTACGATTAATGACTTAGGCCTGGTTTGGGTAAATTGAAAAAATTGGTTTTTTTGGTTTTGTCCTTATTCAAATTTTTTTTGCATTTGTTAGTTTTCGGTCGATTTTTTATGGTTTCTTGGCTTGTCTCGCCGAGAGGAATCTAAAAAGTATAAAATTATTAGAAAAAGTATAAAATTATTAGCCAAACTTAAAGTTTTGTGAATAAAGACGAATGTGACATCCAAAAAACCGGTTTTTTTGGATTATTTTTCGTCTTTATTCACAAAACTTTAAGTTTGGCTAATAATTTTATACTTTTTAGATTCCTCTCGTTGAGACAAGCCAAGAAACCACAAAAAATCGACTGAAAACTAACAAATGCAAAAAAAAAATTGAATAAGGACAAAACCAAAAAAACCAAAAAACCAGTTTATTTGTCCATCTTCCCTTGAATATATTACTAGCAATGATAAATATGAGTTGAATATATCATGCACGAGCACAATAAATGGGATGTGACTTTAGTGATCATCAAATTATTAAGGTGGAACTTTCAAATCACCGAGCTTAATATTGGTGTACTGTACACCGTGTACATTATCACACTGTTAGAGCATCCTCATCAACCTCAACAAATTTTGGACCAAATTTAACCACAAAAACACATTTTACAATTTTGCAAGTCACTTTATCAAAAACTCAAAAAATAAGACTCTTTATCCAAACTTTACTTTATTAAACTATTCCCCTCAAATCTATAAAAAAAAAAAAAAAAATTCTCCCCAATTTTTTTTTTTCAATGTTCTCCCCCAACAAAGACTAGCCACGTGTTCAACCCCGCCCCCCTCCCTCTCTCTCTTCTACCCATTTCTGACGCATCCGGAAGAAAAAAAAATAAAAAAAGGCTAACCCATGAACAGTGACTCGTTGGGGAAGTAAAGACACTATAGCAATTATATTTTGACCCAAGGAAGTGGCGAAACTGATTTTCTTGCATTTCTTGCACTTCTACTTGGTAGTTTAGCTTCAAAGCCAAAGTAGCAATCCTGATGAGGATGCTCTTATAGAGAACTAGAGGTGGGGCAAGTGCAATACAAGTGCAACGTAACTCAAATCCTAAGAACAATAACTTGAGGAGCCATGTGTTTTGGTTTTGGGTTTAGGTTCTCAAAGGCCATAATTCATGGGGCGTTGTGGTTAGGGCATATTACTAAAACAATTAATGGAAAATTCAAACACGCACTACAAGAAAAAATGTGGGCGAGTCTCAATTTTGAGTACGTACTAAATGAGTGTTCTCCTTTTATAAATATAAATAGAATAGATGTACAATTAATTTCAAGCATCTTTTCATGTGCTCTTAGTGCTAGAAATTCAACAAAACCCACAAATTATGGCATTAAATCTTATCATTGAAAGCTTTTCCACCAAAATTTATGGAAAATTTCTCAATTCCGATGATTAAAATATTCGATGATTAGAAGCATTTCCGTACCCTTTCTAGATTAGGTAGAGTTGGTGCATATAAGCTACCAAACATCAGAAAATGGTTACGAAAATTACATATTTAGGACATAATCAGATCTAAGATGATGGAGATGGACCACTACTGTTTTCAAAATTATGGGAAGCAAATGATTGAGTCAATTGTTTTGAGAGTATGGGGCCTGCAGTGAATCCTTTTGTTTTTGCAGAAAAAATGTCCTTGTGCATTTTATTCGTAAGACAGCATTCTTGTTATGATAATAAAAGAAAAAGAAACAAAAGTAAAAAAGAGAGAAAGAAAGTCTTGGGTCCATCTTACAAAATAAAAAATGTCTGGGGACCGTTAATGATTTCCAATTCTGAACGTTACAGGTTAGATGATACACTTTTTCCCCCTTTTTGTTCTCCTTCTTTGTTTGAATGGCTGGATATCAAAAGTAAAGCCAGCTTGATCATTGTTCGAACTTTGAAGATGGCCATTTGCCATGTCTCAACTAAGGTTGGCGACATGGACAACTCATAGGACGGAATTAGGATTCACATAGAGGGAGGTCGAAATTTAGAAGTGGTCATTTTGCATGTTTACACGGGTGTTGAATTTTTAAAATTTTCTTACGGGTGTAGTTTGTAATTCGAGTATGCTCTTAAGGAATAATATTCTATAAGAAAGATATAGCCATTTTCTATTCATATTCGGGAAAACATACATATATGCATATAAGGAAGTAAATTTTTCCAATATATAACCACTTTTAATTAACGTTATTTTTTGAAGTCTGGGGAGGCTGATACTATACATTGTAAATCCTTAATTAGAGCAACTTTAATGAGGTTTTATAACTGGTTCTGTATCCATAATATGGCACCAATTTTAAAAGTAGGAGCTCCAATGGTGATAAAAAAGAGATTGGAAAATGGCAAAGTTCTATAAGGATAACTATACTCATTCTTGACACCTCACCTATCTCAACTGCCATCTACTATAAAGGAACCAAAGTGTAGCTGAAATTCGCCGAAATCTACGAAGACTCTGGAATATGGACTGTGGGTTTCACGGACTCAGAGAGAGAGAGAGAGAGAGAGAGAGAGAGAGAGAGAGAGAGAGAGAGAGATCATTGTGGCGATGTGGAAGATCGGATCGCACATAGTGTGGTTCGGGTTTCAAACGGGAGTTGTCGATTGAGACACACACACATACGAGAGAGAGAGAGAGAGGTAAAGTAAAATTACCAATGGAAAAACGTAAAACTGTTGAACGGATAATTTTTTTTTGCAAGGGGTCTTTTTTCTCAACCCCTATAAATATAGTAAATATGAGGTAGAGGGTATGTATTTTATACTAGTACATATATAGTGATTCTAGCATTGTTGGGGGATTTTCTGCCAAATTAAGAAATGTGTATATGCTCATTTTGTAACTACAATTAAAATTGCTCTAATATGTAGTATTTTATACTAGTACATACATAGTGATTCTAGCAAAGTTGGGGTTTTTCTGCCAAATTATAGAAATTATAGTTTTGAATATCGGTTCATACGCACCGTATCGGCTAGTTCGTCTTGAGATTTGGAGGCTCTGATACAGATACGGACTATACCGTATCGGCCGATACGCTAAAAAGTTTAAAAAATTCACAACCGCTACACCCGATTCCTGCAATGTATCGTTCAATACGCCGATTTTCGATACACCGATACCTTGACGGATATCTCTATTTAAAACTATAACTATGCTCCCACCCTTACCTTCACGGGCTTCACCTCCTCCCCTGGTTGGACCCCACTTATAGTTGCTAGTCTGTACATGTCTGAATTAGTGCGAACGTAACCTTTTTTATTCCATGAAACTTTCTATTTGGGCATCTTATCTGTAAATGAGTATATTATTCATAATTTTTAAAATTTCGGAGGCGGGACTAGGAAAAGGTAAAGGCTGAAAGGAGTTGAACCGTCCTTTCAAAAAAAAAAAAGAAAGGGAGTTGAACCGAATTGAATAAAAGAAGAAAGGGACTGACCATGGCTATCTAGAAATTGTCAAAAAAAAAAAAGAAAAAAAAAAGGAATTAGGTAGTGATAGCTGCTGAATCACCAATTAAAGAAGTGACACCAACACTCTGAAGAGATAAATTACTATGAAATTATGTTCTGGCAAAATCAAATTAAATTACATTAAAAAATATCATTGCAAGCATTTTAAATATCCAGAAAAATTACCTTTTCCTTAACATACGTTATATGTTATACCAGAGTTTGTATCAATCAATCAATTAATCATACCTAATATAGATTTATTTTACTTATAAAAGCCTCCAAAATCCAAATCCTCAATTCTAAACCCTTTTTAAAAATAGTTTTTGCCCTCTTTCTCCTCTCTCCAACTCAACCCACACTCCTACTTTTACTCTTTTTTGCTTTTCCAAATTAATCCCACCTTTCCATTTACTAGCAAGTTTCAGAAAACTTATCCCATGTTTCCCTTCCACGCGACTCTCCTCCCTCCCACTCCTACTTTTACTCCAGTAGCGTTGTGTTCGTTCGATGCACGGGACCAGAAAAGAATATCAATGTGAATTTTTTTTTTTTTAATTGTCCTTGCCTTGGACGGAATGTTGATATTTGCTCAGATCTTGTGCATTGAAGAGACTTAACGATAGTAAACAAATAACATATTGGTGTTAAATTTGCAGTTTGTGGTGAGTCGAGGGTTACTATCAAATGATGGTTGGACTTGGAATCTCTCAGTTATTATACTATTTTTTTTTTCTTTTTTCCTCAGAACAAACAAAATATTTAAATCATTGGCAATGTTAAAGAATTTTTCTTCCATATGCCATAAAGTTCACATCAATTTATTAAGGACGCCTCAACAATATGGTAGGGGTCCTAGGGAGTAGGGGGCAACCACCAAGAAAATTTGTCCGTTGAAACCAAAATTTCAGCATGGTCTTGTTCTTGAATTGTCCCTGGCACATTATTATATGATACTTAGATTCTCATTTTCGTAAATAGTGGCAATTTGACCCTTACCGTAGATTGGGTACATGATCATATGGGATTTCTAGAACAACAGATAACCTCTCCCAGTGTATATAGTTTTTTTTCGGGATTACGTATAACCCCAATTTGAGCTACTTACGAAAGGTATCAACATCATCTCTGGAGGATTTGAACCCACGACCTTAGTGCACTCGAGTGCAGAAAGGCATCAACTTCATCTCCGTAGGATTTGAACCCACAACCTTAGTGCACTCGAGTGCAATCTCGGGTTCGAAAATAAAATCAGGGGCTGCTAGTGGGCTACAATAGGTTTTTGGTCCAACTTAGTCTATGACCATTTAGCTCAAAAAATTGGGTCCGTTAACCAAAGCCCAGGGTTCTCCTAAACTTTGGGCTTTATGTGGTGTGTTGTCCCTTACTTTTTGACTATGAAGCCTTGTATACTCAATTTAGGGTCCCAAGACTCCTAACAACTACGGACTATCGAACTTGAGGAGCCCTTTTCCTTCTCTCTTCTTTTCTTGCCGTTGTAAATCAACCGCAAGGTCCTTCGACTGTGAGCCCATGTTTTGTATGCCCATTATCAGGCTCATTATACGTCTTTTAACTTTATCTGAACCCTTTTTTTTGGCTCCCGAGGAGGTAACTCGTGAAAAAATTCTGTTTGACGAGACATTATTTATTAATCCATGTGATCGGAAAAACGTTTACTTTACAGATTACTTCTTAAAAATCATTCTAGATTTTATTTTTTCAAAACTAATTTATTCCGATCACATAGTTACCTATGTCAGTAGTAGGGGTGAAAATCGGTCGGTTCGGTTCGGTTTTCGGGACCAAACCGATCGGTTCGGGGTGATTTTGCCGGGAACCGATCCTGACCGAAAAAAATAGTTGACCGATCGGTTCGGGGTGGTTCGGTTTTTTCGGTTTTTTTCGGTTTTTTTCGGGTTTTTCAATTTTTTCGATCCAGCGTTAAAATTGAGATGGACGGCTGTGATTTGTTATTTTTTGCGGGGTCAATTTCAGGAAACCGAGATAGGGGTGGTTTTCGGTCCAAATAGGGGTGGTTTCCGGGTAATTCGGTCCAAATCGGGATGATTTTAGGGTATTTCGGTTCGGTCTGACAAAAATTCCGGAAAGCCGAAACCGAACCGAGATGCATTTCGGTTTTTTCGGTTTTTTTTTCCAGGCTAGACCGACCGAACACCGAACCGAATTTTTGATTTTTCGGTCGATTCGGGTCCCGTTTTTCACCCCTAGTCAGCAGGGTCGAAGTCGATTCGACCCTACAATAGGCTCAAAGTTCATGCACAGCTTAACCTTGCATGGGAGAGCAATATCCGAGATCTGGATTTGTAAAAGGATCCATTGCGTGTCATCCAACTGCAACAAGATTACCCTAAGTGGTCACCTGCTTCACCCTCCACCCGTACTACACCTCTCACTGCCCTCTCCACCACCACCTACCTCCTCTCCTTTCTTTTGCTACCCCAGACCTTGCTCTACCCAGATCTCTCTCTATTCACCCCTCCTCCATATTCTCTTCTTCCTACATCCCTTTTACCACTCTCTCAGCTCTGTTTTTGTTTGTTACACAACGTTTCATTCCATGGCAGAATTTGAGATTCTGGATCTTGAAGAAGGCTCGGGAGATACAGAGGTTAACAATAGCTTGTGCTTGGTGGGTAAAGTGTTCCATGGGAAGAATCTTAAAGCGCCAATTCTCACCAATATCTAAATGCAGCCTGGAAAACCAAGGCCCCCTTCCACGTTGATGAGTGGAATAACAATGTATTTCTCTTCCGATTTGAAGATGAGGAAGATAGGACGAACATCATCAAGGAGAGCCCCTGGTCAGTAATGAATAATTTATTGGTCCTTATTCCGTTAAAGGATGGTATGGTGGTCTCGGAACTGCGGTTTAACACCTCTCCTTTCTGGGTTCAAATACATGGTTTGCCAGTTGAAAAACTGACTAGAACCAACGCTGAGCTGAAATCATAGGAAAGCGTATGGGGAAATTATTGGCGCTTGAAGCAAGTCCTGATGGATATTGTTTGGCCAGGGGTTTTCTCAGAGTTCGAGTCGAAATCAATCTAGAACAGCCCTTACCAAAAGGTTTTTGGCTGCGTGGTAAATCTGAATCAAGTCGAGACCGATGGATTTCGTTTCGATTTGAAAAGCTTCCAGACTTCTGTTATGCGTGTGGACGGATAGGGCACGATAATAAAGCATGTCGTTTTGTTTCCAGAACCGACGGGGAGGTTTCAGGCTACGGACCGGAGTTACGCACGGGTCGGGCTAGGAAAAGTGCCATCCCAATTGAGATTATCCGAGCAGAGGTGGATGCGGTGGAGGCCAGAGTCCAAGACCTAATTCAGCGACGGCCTGTGATTCAGATTGATGAGCATGGTGCGCGTGTGATCAACGATAGAAGGGAGCATGTGGTTACCACGAACTGTACGGAGGGCAACCATGAGCATGAAGGAGTGGGATTGCATCGTTCTGTTATTCGTACAAGGACAGCTGTCCTGCAGGAGACAGATGTCAACCATTCTAGGGTGACAGGTGACTCTCTTATTTCCTCTTTGAGTAGCCCTCAAGTAAACCCTATTTTGATCCTAGATTCATCGAGTGGGTCTGTTTTATCAAATAACCCCGTTGTGGGATCTGTCCCTAATTCTATTGATCCAGAAATCCCTAAAACCCAAGCCCATTACTTTGTCACCGAACCAGATAGCCCCAAAGCCCATACTCCTCTCAACCCATTGCCCAACTCTCTTATACAGCCCACTCACATTTCTTTATTGGCCCAGGCAGAAAAGCTCCTCTTACCTAACATTAACAACTTAGGCCCAGCCTCAAATCTAATGCCCACTGATACTGAAAGGCCCTCACCCCCTCAAATGATCCTAACCCAACCCACTACGACTACTCAATTAACCCAATCACAATTACCATTTCTATCCAACACTACCCATACAAACCCAACCATAAACCCATTGCCCCAAACCCCTGACAAGTCCACAACCACTCAAGCCACAAATCCCAGATTTCCCTCTATATCTCCCACACACCCAATTGATAGCTTAACACGCACCACACAATTGAACCCCTTACGGATAGCCCCTAATCTCTTATCCTCTGACCAAAGCAAGCCTATATCCCCAAAATATCTTGATATCTCCATTTCAACTGTCTTTAATTCACTCTCCTTGAAGAGGAAACCTGTGGATGATGGATCCCCCCCTCCTCAGTCCAAAATTCCTCGGTTATGCTCATTAGGAACTATAAATGATGTTGTTACTCCTCTTGTGAATCCTACTCACGCTACTGGAAAATTGAGGAAGAACTTTTCCCGTAGTAGGCCTTCTCCAAAGAAGCTGAACTCCACTATATCCCAAGACTTCAAAGAAGATGGGCTCTATGAGGTCCAAGTTAATCAGTGAATTACGGAGTCAGGTGAGCCGAATTCTTATTTCCCGTCTGGTGTTGCTCAAATGCTACTGGATAATGGGTGTGTGGCTGGCCCTAAACAGCCACAATCGCCATGATAATCCTAACCTGGAACTGTCAGGGAGTTGGGCGTACCTTGACAGGCCAAGCTTTAGGTGACCTTGTATGAAAAAATTGTCCCTCCATCGTCTTCTTGATGGAGTCCAAGAACAATAAGGCCAAATTAGAGGACATTCGTCGTAAGCTGGGGTTTGATTATGGCAGTTACGTAGATCCTGATGGGCTTTCGGGGGGTCTTGCATTATGGTGGAATATGGAGGTAGAGTTAGATGTAGAAATGGCAAATAGAAATTATATGCATGTGATTGTTATTGACAAACTAAATCATAAAGTTTGGGCTGCAACTTTTGTGTATGGATGCCCTTCCAGAGCAGGTAGGAGCTTGGTGTGGGAGGAAATTCAGAGGATTGCACATTCTGAACTGTTGCCGTGGTTGTGCATAGGAGACTTTAATCAGGTCTTGTGTAGTACTGATAAAATGGGGGGAAACAGTCCTAGCCAAACTGCTATTTCCACGTTTCATAGAATGATCAGTGAGAGTGGATTAGTAGATTTGGAATTCAAAGGACCCAGGTTTACATGGAGAAATAACCGAAGTGGAGAGGACTTCATCATGGAGAGAATTGACATGGCATTTGCAAACTTTAGATGGAGAGAAGTCTATGATAAAGCGATGGTTTTCGTGGAGCCAGCCATTGGGTCCGACCATAACCCATTGGTTTTGAATACGGAGGTGCCGTTGAATAAAGTTGGAAGACCACTCAAATTCGAATCTTTTTGGATCACTGAAGAAGGTTGTAAAGATGTCATTGTTGACTCCTGGAGTGGACAACATGAGGGGTCTCTGATGTTTGCAGTATGTAAAAAATTGAAGGTGTGTAAGGATAAGCTGAAAGAGTGGAGTAGAAACTTTTTCGGAGATCTTCGACTCAGGATCGATTTTGCAAAAGCGCAACTTTCTGATATTCAACGTCAATTGGAGATGGGCTTTAATAGTGACCTTAGAGCGCAAGAGAAAAGAATTCTTCAAGTCCTCGAAGATCTTTGGCAAAAAGATGCGATGTATTGGCAACCAAAGATCAAGAATTAAATGGCTCCAAATGGGAGACAAAAATTCTCGATTCTTTCATCTCTCCACTCTCCAGAGACGGCAACGGAATCAAATTGTCAAACTCAAGGACAGCCAAGGTGTTTGGAAGGATAATCCCAAAGATATCGCAAGTATTGTCAGACACTTTTTTCGGGACTTGTATAAAAAGCCTCCCTCAAGGGAACTTGATGATTTGGTGGGTCTGATTGAGCCCTCTATATCTGCTGAATGCAACACCAGACTGACGAGGAATGTCACTAAAGAGGAAGTCCAACAAGCTGTTTTTCAAATGGGGGCCTTGAAGGCTCCATGATCTGATGGATTCTCGGGAGTGTTCTACCAGAATTATTGGGCCACGGTTGGAGATGATGTGTTCAATGCAGTGGAAATTTTTTTTCATGATGGAGTTCTGTTGAAGGAAATTAATCACACCAATGTCATTCTTATACAAAAAATACCCAACCCTGAATCAATGAACCAACTCCGGCCCATTAGCTTGTGTCGCTTTCTCTAAAAGATCATTTCTAAAGTGATAGCCAATAGACTCCAACCCTTCATGGATGGTATAATCTCCGAACAGCAATCAACCTTCATTTTAGGAAGACAAATCCAAGACAACATCATGGTGGCCCATGAAGCATTTCACTTTCTAAAACATAAGAGGAAGGGTCCCAAGACATATGTGGCTATCAAATTGGATCTTAACAAAGCTTACGATCGTGTTTGTTGGGACTTCCTTTTCAAGGTTATGGAGAAGATGAGATTTGACTCGAAATGGATTGGATGGGTAAAACAATGTGTATGCTCTGTTAAATATTCGTTTGTATTGAATGGAGCTTCAATTGGAAACGTCAATCCGGAGAGAGGTCTTCGACAAGGTGATCCATTGTCCCCGTATCTCTTTTTGATTGTGGCTGATGTGTTTTCCAATTTAATGACCAAGGCGGTTCAAAATAAAACGATAATGGGGATTAAAATGAAGATGAGGTGTCCGTTGATTACGCACCTCTTATTTGCTGATGATTCCCTAATTTTTTTGGAGGCAAAGGTTCAAAATTGTTCTAACTTTATGGATCTGATTGAGGAATTCAGTAGGGCATCAGGACTGTCTTTAAATGTACATAAATCCAGTGTGTTCTTTTCGGCCAATACCGAGGAAGGGGTGAGAAATGAGATTAAGGATGTACTTGGAATGGAAGAGATGAATGGTTCAGTGCAGTATTTGGGTCTTCCAGTTTTTTGGGGCAAGTCAAAGAGAGAGGCTTTGGGCTTTATTCGAGATAGAATTATACATAAAACTCAGGGTTGGGGAAATAAACATCTGAATCACGCAAGCAAGGAGGTGCTCATCAAGGCTGTGTTGCAACCTATACCCATGTATACATTGATGTGTTTCAAAATGCCACAATCCATAAGTGCGTGTTTGAATTCGATAATTAGTAATTTCTGGTGGGGAAGTTCAAATGTTGGAAAAAAGATCCATTGGGGTGCATGGTCTAAGTTGACGGAACCTAAAACCATGGGAGGAATGGGGTTTAAGGATTTTGAAGCCTTCAATATCGCTTTACTTGCTAAACAATTTTGGAGGTTAATTAACTATCCAAATTCACTGTGGGCAAGGGTTCTTAAGGGTCTGTACTTCCCTAATACGACGTGGACAGAGGCTGTTCGAGGCCCAAAACCTTCTTGGCTATGGGCTAGTCTCTTGGAAGGACGAAGTTTGATTCAAAATGGCTGTCAATGGAGAGTTGGCGATGGTGACTTGATTCGGTTTTGGGATGATAGATGGGTACCTGGTATTCCGGAGGGTGGAATGTCTCCTATCCAGCCTGATCACCGGGAGGAGCTTAAAGTGGCACACTTCATAAATCCAACGACGAGGAGATGGGATGAAGAAAAGCTTCAACAATACATCCCTGATAATCAAGTCCAGGAGATTTGCAAGATCCCTATTAGCATGACGGGAGGCAAAGACAAACTTATCTGGAGGGCTACGAAATCCGGAAGCTACACGGTCAAATCTGGTTACGCTCTTCAAAGGAGTAAAGCCCATGAGGTATCTAATTCGAAACCCTCTTGTTCTTTTATTCCCTCTAGCTTCATGTGGAAAAAATTCTGGACCATTCCTACATTACCCAAGATCCGCCTGTTTATGTGGAAAGCTATGAGGAATTGGGTAGCATGTAGAGCTAACCTTGTGCGTAGAAAATGCGGGGTTAATCCTTTATGTCCAATCTGTGAATCAGCGAGTGAAACAATAGAACATCTTCTGTTTCATTGTCGTTGGAGTAAGGCAGTGTGGTTTGGTAGTAATAAGGCCTACTGGATTTTTCATAAAGAAGTAGTGGCGGTTGACAAATGGATGGAGGATCGCCTTTGTGGAGACTTAGCTAAGGAAACGAGGAAAGAAGATGTAGGGGAGATTATGCAAATTTGTTGGGCCATTTGGAAGGCCAGAAATGATTTTGTGTTCAACAACAAGGCTGTTAATCCGGAGGAGGTAATTGAACAAGCTTCTCGGGCTAATAGGGATTACTTGGCTGCAGTTTGCATGGGTACTGGTAGAGTAATTGCTAGACAAGTGGGGTGTTCAAGGTGGGAAGCACAACCTCACTCTTGTTTAAAGATCAATTCGGATGGAGCATTTAATTCCTCCCGCGGCTTGGCCACCTTTGGCGTTATCGCTAGAGACAGTGGTGGGTCGGCTCATTGGTGGCACTTTGGCAGGGCGAGGGTATCTTCAGCTATTGCTATTGAGGCGTGGGCTCTTCGAATAGTTTGTGCTTGGGCGGAGGAAAGAAACATCAATGGAGCTATTTTTGAATCTGACTGCAGTAGCTTGGTAAACTCGATTAATGATACCTCTGTAGAATGCCCTTGGGAAATTGCAGTGATGGTGGAGGATATAAGAGCTAGGGCATCTAAGCGACAATGGACCTTCAGATGGTGTAGAAGGGAGTGTAACAAAGCGGCGCATTGGATTGTTAATTCTTGCTTAAAAAGTAATTGGTCTCTTTCATTGGGTTGTATTCCGCCCGCTTTAGAGTCTATTTTGTACAAAGATTTGTCTTAGCCTTCTTGGTTTTATCTATATACATCTCTCTTTCTGTTTTCAAAAAAAAAAAAAACTGCAACAAGAAGTAGATAAAAATTGTCATCCTTTGTTTTCAATTGATATTCGATCGCAGGTTATTGTTGAAGAGATTCCGCTCGAGCACTCTTTGGTATGTGTTCCGACAAGCTAATGGATATGCGGACCTCATCTCAAAGGAAGCTCTACAACTTGTCTTTAATTTATGTCCAATGTGTTGGTAGAATTTCAATTCAATGATGAAGATATTTCAGGGTGCAATATCCAAGAACTGTACTCGGCTTGTTTTTTTTAGAATAAAATATTTTATTTAGTACGAAATTAGTAATATCTTTAATGTTTAATTTTCTTTTATATTCCTGATGATTCTTTTTTTTTTTGGACACGAAAATGAGAAGATTATATTAATGAACGCCCAACGACACTTACAAAAACGGAATTCATTACAAAGATCTTGGACAAAGCCAAACTAATCATCTTAATAGAGAACAAGAAACGCACAAGGCAATCCTTGTGTTTTACCATAACCCAGACATGGCCTGATGCAAACAGTTGCACTTACTAGATTCATACCTAGAATCAGCATCTCTGAAGAGACTTAGTGCTAGTTAAAGATAAAAGACAAAGAATACCCAGACGATCGGATGGACTCCAACCAAACATGCTCGCACCAATGAACTCCCAAAACTACAGATCTTCAAAGTTACCACGAGTTGCCCTGCCAGCGATATCATGTCGGGTAAGAACATTGCTGGCACATATACCATTGTAAAGCAACCACGCCTGAAAGTACCCGATCTGTAGACGAAAATTCGTCCAAAGACGAAACTAACAACTCTCACAAAGCGAGAGATATAACCCTCTCAGATCAGACGACAAGTCATTGATCTGGAGAGACAATGGGTATTGAAACCCTAGGGGGAGAGGAAGGAGGAAGAGTACTATTAGTGGTGGCTAGGGTTTTTGGAGAAGAGAGAGAGAGAGAGAGAGAGAGAGAGAGAGAGAGAGAGAGAGAGAGAGAGAGAGAGAGAGAGCATATTCCTAATGATTCTAATCACCCTCATATACTAAAGATTTAATAAAATCACACTAATGACCCTATGCTTTCCTAATATTTCATTAAAGACCCTAATTACAAATTTCCTAACATATTAAGCCTATTTTCTCCTCCCTTTGATCACTATTACACCACCACCTTATCCCTTCCTATTTTTTGACTGCCACTAGCCCGTTTCAGCTCCATCCATCACATCACTCCTCTCACACTACCTTATCTCTTCCCCATCCATCAATTCCACCAACTCCCATCACTCCATCAACACCTTATCTTCAACACCACCACCACCACTACCCTACCACGTGCCAAACCAACCCCCTACCAACCTAATCTCTGCCACACCATGCCCCATCAACTCTTAATAAATTCACCTTATTTCTTCTCATTTTTCCCTCCCCAACAGTCATCCTCCCACCTTATAATCCCTGGTCCAGTTCACACTTTCCCCCCACTTTAAACACACTCCAAATCATAGAAAACACAAGGAAGAATATAGAAGGAAGGTAGATAAGAGAACTTACCATCCATGGAGTCCTAAAGAGATAAAAATGAGCATTGCAAAATGGGTTTACACTATACACCTCACCATATCCAAATCCAAGCTACACACAACCTAACCTACTCCCAGAGATCACAAAACTAACCATAAATCAAGTCAAGAACAACCGGAAGCCACACTTTTGCTTCATTTTCCTCAAAACTCTATGATTTTGCTTAAACGTAAAAAAAGAAGAAGGTAGAAATCTCTTTCCCATTACTTCTAAGTATACTATGTGTTAGAGTAGCATAAATATAATTCATTTGCAGTTTGTCTTGTCCGGATCATAGAAGCCTTCATCCGGATCGACATTACTACAAGCGTCCCTCGAGATTTTAAATGTTGAAATTACACTTAGTCCCCTTAACTTGCTATTTCCTACGGTTTTGACACTAA
Organism: Vaccinium vitis-idaea; assembly: GCA_963854785.1. Lineage (NCBI taxonomy): Eukaryota > Viridiplantae > Streptophyta > Magnoliopsida > Ericales > Ericaceae > Vaccinium > Vaccinium vitis-idaea. The sequence goes on from OY978220.1 coordinate 25,103,614, forward strand.
ATCATGTTTTTATTAACTTAAATGTTTAGTCTTGTGTGACATTTGAATTTTATTGTCTATTTATGATTAACTAATTATGTGTAAAACGAGGTAATTAATTATCATAACTTAAATAATGAAAAGAAAGGGTTTATGCATGAATACATCACTTTGGTAATAATTTTTTTAGACTCATACTTTAAGTTAGAAATGAACCTTATTTTGATAAAGTGTATTAGTTTTGAAAATTATCAAAACAACCTCCACCTTAGTAACCCCTTAGAATTATAATTTGCATAACATCATATATACTTGTTTAAAAATTATCAAATTAATCTCGCATTGTTAAAATTACTTAAACACCTTTAAAATGCAATATTTTATCAAAATACCCTTTGCTATAGTAAAATTACAATTTTATCCGTGGAGATTTACAATGTATAAAATACACACATACTTGTTATAACTTATAAAATTAATTTTGTAAAATAATAAAATTACATAAATACCATTTTAACTTGACATTTTACCAAGTTGCCTTCGACCTTGATTAAATTTTACCCTTTTACTTAGTCAAAATTTTGTAGACACCCCAATTTTGATTATTCCTAATTCCTAAGCAGGAGTCCAGATGTGTCCCCAATGATGAAAATGCTAATGACGCCAAGAATTTACTTTATTTGATTGATGCTTCGATTAATTAGGTCTTGCCCTTTTCAAATTCCATTGATCCAAACCAAAGCCCAATTGACCTTTTGCAAGCCCATATAAACCCATAAGATCCATTTTTAAACCAATAAAATTTTCAAGCCCAATCCAAGGCCTAAAAGAATCCCAAACCAAAACCCAAGTTCAGCCCAAAGCAAAAACTATCAGTGCCAACACAAAAAGTGGTGGCCTCCATGTTTGATATTCAAAAAATGGCGGCCTCCATGTTTGATGTAGCGGCTGCCAACTTTAAAAGTAGCAGCTGCCATCTTTTTTCTCAGATTCTAGACAATTATGTGTAGCTCGATATGAGCTCAGGCATGAAGTTTCAATGGTGTTTCATCCGATTTCTGGTGAAAATTTAAGGCTAGGGGTCTCTCCTATCCCTATATAAAGGACCCTTAAGCTCTCATTCAAAGACAACTTCAAGCTCTCATTCAAAACTCCACAAAAAATCCACAAGTAAAAAGCCTTGTTTTTTACACCCTCAACTTTCCTCTAGTATTTTTCTCTTTCCAAAAACAAACAAAAAAACTCTTCTTAATTAGCCTATAAAAGTCCCAAAAATATTATCCTTAAACCCATTTTCCATGCTCGAAGACCGTCCTAAACCTTGTTCCTAATTCCAAGTTTTCGAAGCATTAATCGAAGTTAAGTGCTTTTGCGGTGAAACGAATTATACTCGCCAAAATTCGTAATCTTGAGGGGAGCATCTTGACGTTGATCAAAGAAGTTCAACCTTTGCCATTTTATTATCTTTGGTAATTACTCTCTCTTTAATACTAGCATCATGCGTTAGACTAATTTTTATTATCTTTTTCCCTCTCCCAGTCTCTCGTATTTGATTAAATAATTTTGAAAACTATTTTCAAAATCTCATAAATTATGAGTAAAGACTAATCATTTTGGTTAGGCGGGATGGATGCTTTTTTTTAAATAAATATTCTCATCCCGTACTTAGCTCCCGAACCAAGATTATATCTGTTAATGATGGACCGGTTGTCTCGAACGATTGTACGTTAAATTCAGTTGCATGGTTAACCTTAGAATCAAGTCGCGACTCTAACTAACACAAATTTTCTAGTATTTTTCAACGTTTCTTGTGGAGGATTTGGGTGCCCATAAATTACCAAAATGCCCTTGTACTAATAAAAATTATTAAAACTACCCTAGACTTAACTAAATTACTATATTACCACCATATTTATATAATATGACATAATGGACCCTAAGATTTTATAAATTACACTTTCAATTCTCATATTTTATTAAATTACACTTGAGCTCTATGCTATAAAAATATTAATTAATTCATGATCTACGAATTTACTAAGCCACCCCTAAGGATTCTTTAATTCATAAATGAACTCATATGTTAGTTAACATGAACCTAAAAGTCACGAGGACCGTCATGAACGGTTCATGTAAGTGTTATTAGAAATTGTCATTATCGCTTTGCTCTGCTATTTTGTGTTTCGATTATCATGAAAATGCCGGATTATTAGAATAGACAAATAAGTTCACTGCGTTGGTATACGTATGTAGAAGATCATATAAACGAGTTAAGATTAATAAAAATTGAGAGGACAGGAGATGTTATAACGGGATGCGTTAAACCGTACTATGTCATAGGTCGTGCTCTACCTTGCGCTGTGTCACGTTCTCAAGTTAGGGATGTGGATGGGAACAAAGTGGATGTGAACATAAGCGGATGGATATGATTAGTTGTAAGGGGATGCCTTGGGTAGTGCTATGTCTTGGGCCATGTAATGTACTAAAGATAGGGGTGGCGGATGGGAACAGAGTGGATGAGAACATAGTGAATGAGATCATAGTGGATGGGAGAACATAGTGAATGAGATCATAGTGGATGGGAGAACATAGTGAATGAGATCATAGTTATGAAATTCGTATTTTCATAGGGAAAAAAAATGAAAAAAAGTTGATGCGCAGCACAGACCCAAGAAGAAATAATGGAGAGGAAGAACTAGGTTCGATCTCCACGAGCCCATTAATACTAAAATTCCTATTTAGGGTAAGATCCAAGGCAGAAGTATCACTCAGTCACCTACCCCTCAAAAGAAAATGATCACTTTTTTCCTTTATTTATTTTTTTCTTTTCCACGTCTCTATAATTAAGCTTTTACGTGAAAAAGAAAAACTTTTTCCACAGTTGAAGGATCATCATTTTTGGTTGGACCTTTCTCTTGTACAATTGGTCACACGCATCTCCTACCAAGGAATAGCATTCCCCACTTACAACGTTTGAGCTTTATTTCCGCGTTTGTCACAACTTTAACAGTTAGTTTTCTTTTATTTTATTTTTATTTTTATTTTTTGTGAATTTTGATCAGACGAATATTTTTTACCGACCTGAAAGCCTTCTCAATGTGAAACATTCATTTGCATATATGAACCCTAGGAAATGCAATAGCTACTCGGGTTATGAATTATAGTAAGAGTTTTTTTTTTTTTCCTTCTTTCTCTTTCGAAGATTTTGCCTTTAATTAGCTCAGGAAAGAAAATAGTCAAGGTGCGCTTCCATTGGTTTGGACGTGCTAAACTTTAAAAAAAAAATGCAATTATGATTTGATGTTGTTGACTTGTAGTGGTAGATTATTGCTATGTAGCTAGCTAGGCATAGTATGAATTCAAATATGCAATTTGAGGGTTTTTAGTGGAGGCAGAAAATGGTATGCAATAGGAGTACCAAATATGGAAAAGAAGACATAGGAAGATTCACCCACAAGTTGTGTAAGGTGGTCACTGGTGGATAGCACCCACTACAATATTACATAGCCTTTAATAATTGAGGGTGCTGATTTGAGCACCTTCCTAGCTCATTTCAGCTTCTGGCTCATTACATATATAATTCAAAGGTTAAAAGGTGGAGAAAATAGTTTTTGCACTTAAATTTTTTGTAAGTGTATTTTAAATTTGTCTTTAGTGTCCCTAATTTTTTTTTATTTTATTTTAAGAATTAAAAGACAAATTTAATTTGAGATGCATTTATAAAAAGGTGGAGTACGAATATTATTTTTAAATTTCTACTATTTTTGCTAAGTAATTTTTCAGTACTGTTAGTTTTATTGATGTACAGATGAATTTATGAAGGTGAAATTAAGGTGGTGGAGGATTTATGACTCCTATTTTCTTCAAGCAATTTTTAATTTGAAACCTTAAATTGTCTTTTCTTTTAAGTTTTAGATAAAAGAATAACAGCATAAGGTAGAGGAAAATCAAACCGTTGATCGATTTATCAAAACGCATCTAATTTTCTCTCTTGATGAGTAGTACTCTACCAAATACGTTAACGAATATAGAAGATAAAAGAAAATACATAAAATGTGATGACATCTTCAAAATAACAGTAACAATTATAAGTCGGAAAAGAGAAATATGAAGGAAATAAACGAAATGGTGAAGTCATTTCTCATTCCTCTTTTATGCGACAAGCATGTTCCGTCATGGGTAATAACCAATTTTTTCTACCGTGAAATGAAAGGAATGATGAATTTACATTTATGGCCACACTCATATAAAATCTTGATTTTATTCTTGTGTTCCCAATGGACCGACCCCAGATAAGTTTCTTAATTTTTTTGCACTCTTTTGTCTTTTCCATATATGTTTCTTATAATCTATTCATATATAGATTACGCGTTACATTTTACATATTGTTTGAATTCATATCCTCCTTTTATTTAACGAGACTAATAGTGAATATACACAGAAATTTAATACTGATATTCCGTCAAACAAACAGGCGTGTACAAAGTACAAATGTTGGAACGAACGATCAGAATTCTTATCCTTAATCAGAGATTAATTAAGGGGAAAATTCCGACTTCTTGTACAACAATCTCAACTTCAATAACATGCAATAAGAAACAAGCCATTGGCCGAGTCGTTTGGAAAAGAAAGTGTTGAAAAGAGACTTTTTTGTTGCACAACCTGGCACTGGAGATTCCGAAGCTGTCTTTTTGTAGGATTTCAAAGGTTGCGAGCCAGGACGTCAAGCGAGCTCACTTAATTGCTAAGCACGCTCTGGCCATTTTTGTTCCTCACCCGAACACCAGTGATGGAAATACTCATGTCTAGTTTCTTGTTTCTGTTGCTCATGTTTGGTTGTACTGGATCTATTATGACTTGGTGGTTTGCTTTGACGTTTTAGTGAAATTTCTTTCAACTTCTAAAAAAAACAAGCCATTGGTAATGGTCACCAATATAATAATCATTCATTAGTGGAGAGTTGGTATTAATAAATTTATAAGAGTTGAAACAAAAAAGATTTGACTAAATGAAAATGCCCACTTTGGAATAAAGAAGATAGCCAAAAAAAAAAAGTCAAATCCCATCACTCTTTACAAGAAAAGCTTATACTTCACTAATAATGGTGCAAACAGTTTTTCAAGTTGCAAAAGTGAAAGGATTGTTGAATATATTCGCACCAGTAGTATTAAGTGGCAATCCATCAAACAGGAGATTATCATTATTGTTGGTCCCCTAACAGGCAGACTTCACTTTTCTGAAAAATATTTCGTGCTTTCTTAGCCCTACTTTTTCTTCATCAATTTCCCCTTTTCTCAACATCAAGAATTTCCCCATAGCATTAATGTCAATTATGTACCCTTAGTGTGTACAGAAAAAATGTGGTCAATTTTAATCAAGCTCTCTTAATTCGCTGTCAAGTCAATAAGACCTCTCCTTAATTTCTTTCAAATTAGGTTTCTTTGAAAGGAAGTTTGTGGGTGATTGCTGGCCAGTAGGGATTAGTTGCCCCTACCTAGTTGAGATTTTATTCTTCCATCATGATGTCGTCTGTATCTCGTTCTTGCTATGGTACGTTGTAATGTTCTTTTACCCTGGTTATTAATAAATATCTTTCATCGCTGTTCATAAAACAAAAGGGATTAGTTGCCATGTAGGTACGTACATGGAGAAAAATGAACTTATTTGTATTCCAATCGTATAATATATTTCTATTCGTTGCTTGCTCGTTGTTGTATGTATACAATAAAACAACGAGGAGCTACTATATATTTGGCAAGTGGGTCACTTGACTCCATCAAGTTGCAAATTTTTTAGTATGTCTCTGTAATTCGTTTTATTTTACTTGGCTTATTTTCTATATGACCTCCTTAGAACTATATCCTTTGCCCTTTTATGTTCATTGTCAAATGGACGATCACTGAACGCGTGATTGTTTTCTGGTGTGCATGCAGGGGTGGATGGAGGGGGTGCAAGAGGGGTCCCGGGCCCTTGCACACCCCCTAACTATCCCACTATATATAATAGATTTTTCAGGTTAATTTGAAAACGTTACATTGAATCGGCCCTTGCAAATCTCTTTTGTCCCATTAATCTCGAGTGAATTTTTTTTAATAAGTTTGTATAATACTAAATAATAATAAAAATAAATAAAATTCAAGTTATAGACTATGTTTGGGTCATGGTTATAAAATTATATGGATCATGTACATGTACACAAGCTTGTCTTCTTCTTAGAACTAGTAAGTAGCAATATTTATATCATAGTTTATATATTTTTTATTATTAAGGTAAAAATACATGTGATCCGGGTTCTGCTAAGTACAAATCCTGCGTCCGCCACTGTGTGCATGTAAAATGATTGTTTTAAATAGTATCAGGTTTATATCATACATCATTTTTAAAAACATAAATAGGATAAATAAATAAAAAAGATTATAAACGATCAGTGGATATCTAAGTAATTTTTACGGCATATTAAAGCCCTTCTTCCCCTTCTAAAAGAATCTCTTCCTTTGGAACTGTCTTGGTGCTTTAGTTAATAACTATGAAGGAACTATAAATGAGTGCTTTGGGTCTTTTTATTGATATGGGAGTTGAAATGTTAGCCCAATTAAAAGGCTGTTCATTCCAATCCAAGCAAATGACTTAAAAAGCTTTTTCCAGGAGAGAAGATATGTGCATTTCTAATACCTAAATCCAAGAGATCTTCCACTTTTCATGAGATTCGCCCATTTGCTCTCTGGTGGGGGGGGGGGGGGTCCATATACATAGATGTGTCCATTTGGTCTTTGAAGAGGTAACCATACCATTATGCGAAAACGACTCATATTATGCTCTTTCTTTTTCTTTTTCTTTTTCTTTTTCTTTTTTGACGGTCAGGTGCATGTGTCTGAACAAGCTTATGTGCACTGACTAATCCCCTCTCCGGTTTTGTCAAGGCAACAATTCACGTTGGAACTAGGAAATTCACAAAAAATTATATTCGTTTGGCCTGACCTCAACTTATCCAAATACTCATTATTTAACTTCAATTGAGATCATAGTCAATCTATTTAATCTCGTGATATGGTAATCCAAAGGTAAATTTTTAATCAACTTTAACTTAGAAAAACTCATTTCTCCTTAAGCAACTGTAATTGGTGTAGCCAACAAAATTTGGTAAGCAACCCATATCTTTTGGAAACGCCATCTTTTCATTAAGACCTTGTAAAACATGTTATGACTCACTTTTTTTTTGCGGTGCCCCATCATAACATAAACCATTAGAAGGCTTAATATAAACTATTAGAAGACATAACATAAATCATTAAGAGGCGTAACATGTTATACTAGAAAAGTGGGGGACATTCTAGCAATTTTCTTAGCTTTAAGTTAGTGTTCATTTCACTGTTTATGCTCCTCTCACAGTCATTCCATCTTACTTATTTGAAACTTTGGAGGTTCAAAAACTATATTCGATTTTGGACTGTAATGAGTTATTTTTTTGGTTTGATTGCTATAATTGCTATGTGCAGGGGCGGATTGTTTAGGGGCAAGGGGGGTCACGTGACCCCCTTGAAATTCCAAAAAAAAAAATTTGAGTTAAAAATCTAGAGTTATAGATATGTAATTTCAAGAAATAAATGTTCGTTTTACCGAGGCAAATAGTGAGTTTTTACTTTGTTTAAACCCATCCAACTCATTCTCTTGTTTTGCAAAAGAGAAATTGATTCGTCTTGCCGAGTTTTATCCAAAAGAGTTTTCTTAGGTAGAGCTCATGATGCTTTCTGATCAATTGATTCATATATTTTTGACGTGGAATCGAATGATGCTTTTTTGAGCTTGAATGGACTTAGTGGTCTTTCTAAGAAAATGGTAGAGACCGGGAGAGATAAACTATATCCTTTAGTTTACTTACTCTTGACTTTGGCATTGATCTTACCGGTTGCGAATGCTACTGTTGAAAGAGTCTTTTTTGCGATGGCCATTGTGAAGAATTGACTACGGAACCGAATGAATGATTTGTGGTTGAACAATTATTTGGTAGTGTGCACAGAAAGAGATGTTTTTGCTGACATTGACGATGATATATAATTATGCAAAACTTTCAGAAGATGAAAACCTGTAGGAGTTAATTGTAAAAAGTTTTAGGAGGGAATCTATAATTTTGTTCGCTTATGTTGGAAATCTTTTAGAATGTTTTAACTTCGACCTATTATATGCTTAATGAAGAATGTTTAAACATTTTTTCTTCTCGTTATATTAGGTTAGATTGGATTGTGAATTTTTTTTTCCCAGTTATGTTTGAAAGGTGACCCCCATAGAAGGAATTCTTGGATCCGCCACTGGCTATGTGATGATTTATTTATGATGAAAAATGCATGGTAAGAAGTTGAATGCATTGTTTGTTTTTTGTTTTTTTTTTTTTGAATGCAAAGTTGAATGCATGATTTTCACACCCCCCCATTTTACAATTCACGCTCCCTTTTTTTGTCTTAATCTACATGAATTTACAATATTGCCCTTCTTCAATACACCTATTTCACACATGCAAGGGTAATATTGTAAATTTACGTGGATAAAGACAAAAAAAGAGTGTGGATTGTAAAATGGGGAGTGTGAAATTATTATTATTTTTTTGTTTTTGTTAGGATCCCTGATTCCCCGTTTGGGACGGTGATGGAGGATAAAAAAAACTTCTCCGGTGGAGATGGGGGCGGGAAGGGGAATTGGAGAAGAGTTTCAATAGAAACTTTTCTATGAAGTCGACTTGAACAATATATTATTGGGATTTAATAGAAATAGTCTCCCTTCCAAGCGAGACTTATTTTTGTTCTTTTTGCCTAGTCTTTTCTCCCACATTTCTTTCCTTTTTGCTTGCTTTTCTAGTAACTGGTTTTTAAGAGGTCTATGAACTCCAACTTTACTAGAGTGATCACCAAAAGTCAAGCTCATTAGGTTTAACCTTTATTGACATTATATGATGCAAAAATAAATTCTATCTTTAGGCACAAAATTATGACAGATCGAGTTTTGGTACTTGCTAGAGATCAACAAAAGGACTCGACCTAAACAATATATTATAGGGATTTAATAGAAATATTGTCCCCCTTGGAAGCGAGACTTTTTTGCGTTCTTTTTGCCTTTTGCCTTTTCTCCCATATTTCTTTCCTTTTTACTTGCTTTTCTTTAGTACTTCCTTCGTCCCAAATTGCTCGCTCCTTTTGGGGAATTCAACTTTTTAAGGAGACAAAATTATTGTTTTAGAGTTCCAAAATTATTCTTCAAAACTGTGAAGTTTATTAAGTGGTTTTAAATTGTTTATATTTTTCAATATGGATCACAAACAATATGTAATATGGATCTTATTTGATAGATTTCAATTACTCACTCCATTCCAAAATAAGTGTCCCTTTTGCGACTGCGTGTTATTTTCAATGGCTTATATCTTTTAATTTATAATAGTTTTTATGATTTTGAAAATTTTGTATAATTGAATTAATTACGATCTATCAAACAAGATCGATAATGCATATTTTTTGAAGTTCACATTAAAAGATATAAGCCGTTGAAAATGACGCAATCCCAAAATGGACACTTATTTTAGAACGGAGGGAGTAGTTTTATATAAAATTTTAAATATCATGAAAAATATTACAAACTAAAAGATATAAATGATTTAGAAATGATACAAATTTCAAAAACTGTGAAGTAAATTGGGAGGGAAAGAGTACCTTTAAGGTAAAACTGGAAGTTTGACATATTATCATAATTGTTTTTAGAAATAAGACCAATATTTTGGGACATCCCAAAATAAGAAGAGGGACCAGCAATTTGGGACGGGCCTATGAACTCCAAACTTTGCTAGAGGAATCATCCAAAGTCAAGCTCACTAGGTTTAGCCTTTATTGAAATTCTGATGCAAAAGTAGATTTTATCTCCGGGCACAAAATTATGATAGATCGAGTTTGGGCACCTGTGAGAGATCCTCATTTTGTTTCTTGTTTTTTGGAATGAAATCAATTCATATGTGTATGTCAGTATATTGAAAAGTACAAGTTTTATTTTGGCTGGTCACTTTTTTTCGGGTGTGTTCATAGCCAGCCTTCGGAGTAAGCCCCACAAGCCCTCAAGCTCGGGCAACTCATCACCATGGTGCAAGAAAAAGAAAAACATTAAATCCAACAAACAATATATTTAAAAACCCAACCCAAAAAAAAAGTTTTTCGTAGAAGGAAGCAATTTGATAGTAAGTAGAAGGTTATGCCGATGGAAGTCAATCACCGAAATATATATAATTTTAGAGTACATGTTATGCCATTTTGAAGAATGTTATGCTTTCTAATGGTTAAAATGTTATACAGTACCTTCTAATGGTTATGTTAAGCTTTGTAGTGGTTAATAAATGTTACGCCATTGAATAAGTTTTTGTTACGCCATCCATGGTTTTTGTTATGTCTTCTAATGGTTTTTGTTTCAATAGTTTGTCATAGGAGGACATGGTCTCCCACACATATATCAATATATGTGTACAACGGTGATTCGTGGTGGGGATCGGAGCATGGCGGGGATAGACACTTACTCACCTCCTGCCTATTCCGAATTAAATAAAATAAAATAAAATTCTCATATCCTACCCGATACCCAAAAAAGCCCGGATCCTCAACTCGTTTAGGGCGAAAATCGGAGCAGGTAGGATCGGATGAAACAAAATGGCCATCCCTACTTAGAAAATCTCCAATAGATTTTGTTTGCTCTAATAGATACTCAAAACACTATCTCTAACCTCTAGTTTTATTTCTCATTCTTCAAATTTAAAGATAATTAGCATCTTTCAAAACCAAATTAGGCAGAGCGGAACTATTAAGGGGTTCAGTGGCATGGGCCACTCTCGAGTCACAACCTCCTACCCATACATGAATTATTTGTGCTATTATGTTCGAACACATGTACTTCTTGGGTTTCCTCCATTACAAAAAAAGATTGTCCGGTTCGCAAAACAAGAACTAAAATACATTCATTTTGGTTCAAAGAATTTCTTACTTTTTCTCCGTATGTAATATACTAAATGAAAACATATCCTACATATTTTATCGGTGTTATGGATCGAACATTTCTTTTGATAACTGTGGCAATATATAGACCATCTTGAGTGCCACCTCCAAGTTTAAATTCTGGTTCCGCAACTGTTAGGTGAGATCAGCGTGCAAGCCTCACTAACGGGTCCAATACAAGTGATCCGTATTGCTAATTAATTTTGAAATATTTTTCCAAGTGGTCATGAAAAATCAGCTCAATCAAATTCATGCATGTGTTTGACTCAATGCACCAAATTTTCGTTCAGAATAATATATGATTTGGATTTTGAATGAAAATTGGTACATTAGATCAACAATTTATAGGTATCCGATTGTGGTAATTTTTTGCAAGGCCACTCAAATTTTTTTTTTTATAAAATTAATGAATGATGAGGATCATTGGTTTGGGACCCGTTAGTGAGTCCCACAACCCGATCTGTGCACCGGTCTATACCCATACTTCAATCAGCCGCTCAAGGTCTCTCCAAGAGGGAATGAAAGATTTTTTTTGGTGAAGAGAGACTTGTTTGGAATTTTGAGAAAAACGTAAGAAAAGTAGATGAAAAGGTTGCAAAAGAGTAGCAGAGGTGTTGGCAGTAGGAAACAAAAGAACACATCAAATCAAACACCTTTCCACTCTCTCACTTTCTCTCTCTCTGTGTACTCTGTTGTGTATAATGTGGACTTTGGAGGTATGTCAACATTTGGATTGGGCCGAGAAGAGGCCCACCATGACATTAGGTGATTCACACCTAATGCCTAATGCCTTTCTCTCAATCTCATATTCCAAAGTGATGATGAAGGGTATGTGTATGGTGTTGGGTGTGTTGAGTTTATAATTCCCTGTCATATTCAACCTTTACAATTTGAAGCGACCTCTCACCTTTTTTTTTTTTTTTTTCAATGATCGTGGTGTTTGGGTCAGTTTACACGTATTTTGACTAATTTACTTTCCGGTCTGGTCAAAGGCAAGATCTACACTGGAACTAGTGGATTCACAAGAAATTATTTTTTTGCGCCTAGCCCGAAAAATTGAACAATAGTCAATTATGCAAGGAGTAAAACCACCAAACAAACTAATTATGGGGCTTCTCTCTCCGTCTCTCTCCTTTAATTATTGACTCCATGGGTTGTTTGCCTGCCGGATTAATTTTACGTGGATATAAATTACTACCATAGTACGAGGGGATATTTTATAAAAGAGCGTACACACACACACAGGGAATGGATCCAATCAAGGATCCATGATGGAGTTTCCATCCACACCTCCTATTTCTCGATCAAAATTTCATGATCCGGACTATCTAATGTGTTTAAAACTTGTTTTTAAGGATCCTCGTGAGAAATCAAAAAAAAAAAAAAAAGGGCTTCTCCAATTAGTTTTCAATAAAAAAAACTGTATATCATGAAAATTTGATCGAGAAATTAGAGAATTGGAGGAGTCTTGGATGGAAACCCCATCCGGGATCCCGGATTAGATCTGGCGCCATATATATATATATACACACACACACACACACACACACACACACACACACACACACACACAATTAGGATCCAATCAGGGATCCCTTACTTTTTTAAAATATGGACCTCCCCTCTCACGACCATATTTTGATGAGCCAAACTGCTCAATGTGTTTAAAACATGTTTTTAAGGGTACCCTCGAGCAATCGGAAAAAAATAAATAAAAAAATGACCGGGAAGGGTTTGATCCGAGCAGTTTCTCATAAATGTGTATATATATAATTTTATAAAAAATTGCTCGGATCAAAGCTCTTCCCGGTCATTTTTTTAGTCGATTCCTCATGGATACCCTCAAAAACATGTTTTCAACACATTGAGCGGTCCAGGTCATCAAAATATGGTTGGGAACTATGAGGTCCATATTTTAACAAAGTCAGGGATACACCCTAAAATGTGGACCTTCCGTCCATACCCACTCTCCCGATCAAATTTTCATTATCCGAATCTTCCAATGTAATTAAAACGTGCTTTAGGAGGTCAACGTGAGAAATCATAAAAAAAAAAAATTCATCTTGAAGAACTTTATCCGATCGATTTTTCATAAAAAACGCATCAGTGTGTCTATATTTATATAGGTGTGTATTTTATATTGTTTTGCATATATTAAAATATTTATTTATGGATTGATATTGATGGATTATTCAATAGAAGCTTCCATTTATGTGGTGAATTTAATACTTCAACTCCTTGTACATATCAAACAACTTATTTATTTCAGTACTTAAAATTCAGTACATATCAAACAGCTTATTAGTTTAATAAATTCAGCATTCAGTTTTCAGCTTTCAACTTTATCAAATAGCCCCTTAATCAAATAGAAGGGAACTTTTAGTATTTTTTTAAAGTATATTCAAGTGAAACTCATGCATTCTTTAGATGATATGTATTTTGGGACATTATATTTTGTGTTATTAAATAATGATTAATAAAACTTTACATATGGATTTCCCCGTATCGCGACTGTTTGCTTTCCCCCCGTGAAACCTGTAAGTGTTAAGGGCATCATTTTTAATTTAGAACTTGCCTAGGGCACTAAAAAACTTAGGGCCGACCCTGCTGAAGCCAAATATAATAATAATAGGGGGAGTGGTGCAATTGTTATATCCAGCTCCTCCCCTATATATAATCCGCTCGAATTTCTAATCTGGCTAATGCTTCACGTACCAAACTCCGGAGACATGTGAGCCCAATAGCCCATGATATCATATATAGTGGATAGCATATCCACCTTTTATATCTCGTCGACAAACGACCTGAGTTGTTTTGAATTAGGTCTTTTGTTCATTATTTTCTAGTCTGGACCTGGTTTGCTCAATCTTTTTCTTATGTTATTATTATTATTACAGAAGAACAGGCATCAATAAATTTGAAATTAATTTTCCCAAAAAGAATTAAGATAAGTCATTCTTCTGTACAATACCAGCTGTTGGATCACCATGCCTATGTAATGACATGAATATCTAACACAAATTGCCATGTATGGGTGATGAAACTGGATATATACCAAATGAAGTGTATGAGTGAATTTTCACTCTATCCTCGTTAGCACTTCAATGTGATTCAACGTAATTCTTGTGTCAATTGGTCAACAACTACACCACTTGATGACACATCATCGATTTCAAACTTAATGGAGTTGATTGTGCGACCCTCGTATATCCACGTTGATAAAGTATACCGTTTCTCACTATTGATGCTAAAGAAATAACTCAATTTCCACCAATAACCTAAGTTAACTCGAGCAATTTTTTTGTTGCCGTTGATTGTGCGACGTTATACATCCAAGTTTGTGAATGAGAAGTGGAGGGATAAGAGATTGTGTGATGCGTGTATGAAATTCTGTTTCCGCCTCTCACATTGTGCATGTGAATTGGACTGTACCGAGGTAATTTTTTGTTGCAGTTGATTATGCGACCCTTGTACATCCACGTTTGTAAATGAGAAGTGGAGGGATAAGAGATTGTATAACGCTCCGTATATGAAATTTTTGTTTCCGTCTCTCAGATTGTGCATGTGAGTTGAACTGTACCGAGTTAACCCAAGCTAACTGTTTCTCACTGTTCTTGTTTTAGTTTTTCTAACAGTTGATGCTAAAAAAAGGGGCTCAATTTACAAGCAAAGCAAAACAGCGACGTCCAGTGTCGCTGTTGGTCCACTGGAATGAAGAACGTGGACACGGCATCCCTCTGTGCATCTCTCTTACTCTCTCTCTCTCCACCTTTCTCTCTCCGAGAAAAAGCATAAGCATCATGATTGAAAATGAAAACTCCCAATAGAAACAGCGAAAGAGAGAGATCCCAAGGGTACAGAATCTATGCTCACCACCTGTTTGTTCATGGGCCCCACCCCTCCCATCACCGTCTCCCCACCACCATCAACAGCAGCACCACCACCACCACCAACAAGCAACCAACACCTCTCTCTCTCTCCTCCCCAATTTATAATCAAAAGGCATTTGATGGATTGATACAGACATATCCCCATATAAATATCCACCTTCCTTCTCCATTTTTTTATTCCTTCTCTTGTTCCTCCTCCTATCTATAACCCATAAATATCGTAGTAATAGATATTAAAAAAAAAAAAAAAAACCCAAGACATAAAATTTATTATTTTTATATTTTTATGTTCACCGGCGATGCCGACGCCGGTAAGCACAGCCAGGCAATGCTTGACGCAAGACGCCGCCCAAGCGCTAGACGAGGCGGTCGCGGTAGCCCGCCGCCGCGCCCACGCCCAGACGACGTCGCTCCACGCCGTCTCCGCCCTCCTCTCGCTCCCCTCCTCCTCCTCGCCGCTGCGGGACGCCTGTACCCGCGCCAGAAACAGCGCGTACTCGGCTCGAATCCAGTTTAAAGCCCTAGAGCTCTGTCTGGGAGTCTCTCTTGACCGCCTTCCCTCGACGCCGCACCGGTCCGACGAGCCGCCCGTGTCGAACTCGCTCATGGCGGCGATCAAGCGGTCTCAGGCGAACCAGAGACGGCAACCGGAGAGTTTTCATATGTTCCAGCAGCAGCAGCAGCAGCAGTCGTCGTCCGTTTCGATGGTGAAGGTATTGTGAGACATAGTTGATTCTGGTTAAAGAGTGAGTGAGTGAGTCATAACATAATCCCACGATATCCTGTAGTTTTACCAATTCGCTATATTTTTCTGGCTCTCGATTCTTGTTCTCGCAATTTAGTTGTTTGCTCCCGTTTTGTGTGGTTCTGCAGCAAAACATTCCGTAGCTCCTCGGTTCTTGGATCTTGGAGGTTTAGGGGCAGTGGTGGACGCAAGATTGTAATTTTCGCCTAATTTACAGAGACCATTTTCCAGTAATTTTACCAAAAAATCAAAAAGTATACTAAAAATATGAAGAAAATTGGGGGAGTGCAGGGCGAAAGCACCCCCTTGTCCGCTCCTGGTCAGGGGCTACTGATTCAGTGGTATTCTGAACACAGTCACTTTGTGAATATTACCAAAAGGTTAGATCTGTTTTCAATCATCCCACCCATACTCCTGATGGTTGGGGACTAGATGAGTTTTGGAATTGTTGTTGTTGTAACCAGATTAGTAACGCCGTGAACAAGCTTACAAGAAAAAGTCTTTTGAAATATTCTAGGAGGAGGATTTCACTCCTATGCTCTAGCTATTGCTCACGCATGTCGGGGGCATCAGGTGACTTAGGTTAGATTTAGTTAATTCTTGACCTTAGTTTACAGGTAGTTTGAACTTCTGTTATATAGGAGTAGTAGTTAGTGGTAGCTGAAACTTTACCGTCTTCTCTCTTTAATGTTGATTAACCGCACAAGCCTTTCTACAACAATCTCTGCCTTATTTCTCATTATAGCTTTGTTTTTTGGATGATTAACAGGTAGAGCTTCAGAATCTGGTTCTCTCCATACTTGATGACCCAGTGGTGAGCCGGGTTTTCAGTGAATCGGGTTTTCGGAGTTGTGATATCAAGTTAGCCATCCTTCGACCCGTTCATCATCAGCTTCTCAGGTATTCACGGTATAGAGGTCCCCCAGTGTTTCTCTGCAATTTGAATGGCGATTCGGATCCAGGTCTAAGGAATTTCAGCTTTCCATTCCTGGGTTTTTCTGGGTTTTCCGGGTTATCTAATGGTGATGAGAATTGTAAACGGATTGGGGAGGTTCTCGTGAGAAACAAGGGGAGAAATCCGCTCCTCGTCGGTGTTTGCGCCAACGATGCTTTTCATAGTTTCTGTGCGGTTGTGGAGAAGAGGAAAGGAGGGTGCGTTTTGCCAGTGGAGATATACGGGGCGAATGTGATTCACCTGGATATTGATGTTTCGAGATATGTCAATGGGAATTGTGAAGAGGGGTTGGTGAAGCTGAGGTTTGGGGAGATCTCTCGAACGGTGGAACATTGTAGTGGACCTGGTGTGCTTATCAGTTATGGCGATTTGAAGGAGTTGCTTGGTGATGATGATGACGATTGTGGCTCAGCTTCTGCTGTGGCCAGTTTTGTTGTGGGAGAGTTGACGAGGTTAGTAAATCAATCTTCCGAAGGGAAGGTGTGGCTGATTGGATATGCATCAACTTATGAGACGTATTTGAAGTTTTTGAATCGATATCCATCTGTTGAGAAGGATTGGGATTTGCAGCTCCTACCCATAACTTCTCTTAGGCCAACCATGGGAGGAGATTCATATCCCAGATCCAGGTAATTCTTCAGTTGTTCAGTACCATGTTGCTATTCTGTGGTGTCTGTGTGTGTGATAGATTACGCCGGTTCAGATCTTTAAATAGTTAATTTGATCTAAACGTGAATATAGTATCGGATTGGGACCTTGGATTGTACTTATGAGACCTTTTATATTGAATTAGCCGTGTGATATATAAGGTTTCTCAAGGTTTATTTTGTATTTTTTATTGCACTTGTCTGGGTACCCGAGAAATAAAAAACGAAGGAGGCCAAATTGGTTAGAAAGGTAGGTGGTGCATAGTAGACAAAAAGACATAGCTCACCAGCTATCGATAAGGTTCCAAAAGTGTATTAAGATGTGTAGAAAGTGTGTGAAAGTGCATTGAAAAGTATAACAAGTGTACTGGAATTTGTGTTTTTTTTTTTTGTTTTTTGGTATTTTTCTTAGGTTATTGTCAGCTCAATGGGCTGTAAATAGAATGACCCTAAAACAAAATACATCATGGTCAAGCGTTTGTTGATTAGTGGTTGCTTGACTAAAGAACTTTTTGCTTAGTTAAATGGTTGCTTGACTACAGAAGTTTTATTTAATTAAGTATTTTATGCTTCCGTATCTCGGTGAGGTCTGTGTAATGTACCCTAAAGTACTTTATTTACTTTGATGGAAAAGATCAATTGAATAGTTTCCATTGTGCTAGATGTATTTAGCAGCTGCATAAGCATGTTTCATAGACACCTAAATAAATGAAAGGTGCAATTCATTCGTATGAAGAAATAGTTATAGCGTTTAGGTACTTATGGGCATAGTCAGTGTATTATGCGTTTTTGTACCTTCATTTTTGTGTCTGATAGTACATTCATGCATGCAAATTTTTCTAAATTTTTAGAGAGAATGGGGCTCCATGGACGGTGTTACAATTATGCGGTTGTTTGTGATAAGTACCTCCTTAACGGCCATGGTTCAAACATCATCTTGAATTTCCACAAGGGTTCATGTGAATACAAATTTTCTCTTTGATTTTAACTTACTAAAAGAAAGGATAAATCAGTATGAAAACATTAATTGCCAAATTTTGTTGACTGCATGCTCTCGTACTTTGTACTTTGCTCAATGTTCCATTGGCTTGTCTCTATAACACTTGGATTGGATGCCACAACCTGAAGGCAGCTTTTGCTGGTAGGCCTATGGCTGTATCTGCTTCCCCATTGAACAACCCTTGTAAACTTTGGCGATTATGATGTCTAGGTACTGCTTGTATTAGTGTTTATTTGATCTTCTACACTTGATTGGGAGTGGAAGTCTTTTGATTCATCACATCATTTTGACATACGACCCCAAGCAATATTTTCTGAAAAGTATCCTAATTCTGCTGTTTAAAAGCAGCAGTTCAAGTAGAGGAGAATCCGTTTATTTCATTTCTCATGAAGTAAATGAATGCATAGTATCGGTTTTGAATTTTACGGTTTAGGAAAGTCGTAACATCTCCAGTAATGGGTTTTACTTTACTTTTACCTAATGTTCGAATTGTATTCTCCCTCTTTTATAGTTTGATATTTTATTTGGTAACACTGTCTTTCGCTGTTCTTGTCAACATTTTGGGCTGCAATTTACCATCTCTATCTTCATTTGTCTTCAAAGTTCTAACTATCATCAGGACACTGAATCTCACCCTTTCATGCTTATGTTACACTTACAGCTTGATGGAGTCCTTTGTTCCATTCGGTGGGTTCTTTTCCACACCATCTGATTTGACGAGCCCTCTGGGTGTCTCATACCAATGTCCATCCCGCTGTCATCTCTGCAACGAGAAGTGTGAACAAGAAGTATCTGCTATTGCCAAAGGAGGATCTGCTGCTTCAGTTGCAGAACAGTACCAATCTAGCTTACCTCCTTGGTTGCAGATGACTGAACTCAGCACAAACAGGGCTTTGGACACTGGAGGTTTGTTTTTCCTACGCTCCCTGGGGTTATGCTCCAGTTCGTTGATTGTTATGATGCCTTTGCAGCTCTTTATAGACATAACACATAAGAATAGGACCCATTCAGTTGCTTGGAATGGACAGGGACGTATGAGGATCTCTAGATGTCTTACGTTATAGTGGTCTAGTAGTTAGCAGAAAGAACCTCTGAGACATGTGTCTCTGATTTTCTCATCAGCATTGGTTTTTCCTCATCCCGTAAAAGTTCAAAAGGTTCTTCAAGAATCTTATTTCTAAATTAGTTTCCTTCACAATTGCACTACTATACTGTAATTTTTTCTCAATTTTTTTAATTTAATGGATAATTTACTTCTCTACAATTTTTTCAAGAACAGTTTTCTTGCATCAAATTCTTGACAACTGAACAGATACATATTCTCGTGATTGGGTTTCACCCTTCAGCCCCATTCGAATGTTTCTGCTTTTTTGATATATTATTTATATAATCTTAAATGGTTGAAATCCAAGTTTCCCAACCACTTGATTCTGCTTGGAAACTGTGAACTGTTCAGCAAACAGAACATCATTAGCCTTAAATGTTTATGAGATTCAGCATTCATATAAAACCCATTTTAATCTCTTCAGTGCAGACCAAAGATGATGGCTTGGCATTGAGTGCTAAAGTCGAAGGACTGCAAAGGAAATGGAATAATATCTGTAAACGTCTTCATCATGCTGAAAAACTAACAAAGGGAAACATTTACCAAGTGGGTTCTCAGGTTCCAACAGTTGTGGGCTTTCGAGTCAATGGTGACAAGAAGGAAAATGCTGATAACCAAAGTAGCCGTGAGACGGGATCTTCAAATGCAAGTGGAAGCAAAAAGGTTGCTTCATGCATGTCGATGGATACACAAATTTTTCCTAGATCTCAATCAGCCATTACACTGCCTGGAGTTGTTTCACGGGCTCTGGATTTGAATTCCCTTGCCAAAACGGGAGAAAAATCATTAGAACCCAGAGATCTTGAGCTAGGTGGAGTGCAGTCTCCTCCTCTGAGTTTGTCCAGTTCTGATGGTCACACGTCTCCACCTTCTACTGCATCTGTGACTACGGATTTAGGTCTGGGAATATATGCTCAATCTTCGTCGTGCACTTGTCCTGCTTTCGGAGGCGTGTTTGATCAGCGGGATTTCAAGATGCTCTATCAGCAACTGATTGCAAGAATCAGGTGGCAAGATGAAGCCCTTAGTGCTATTAGCCAAGCAATAGCACGCTGCAGAACAAGTAATGAACCAAAGTACTTTGGAGCAAGTCTAAGAGGAGATATATGGTTCACTTTTCTTGGACCTGATTGCTTCAGTAAGAAGAGGATTGCCATTTCCCTTGCTGAGATACTCTATGGAAGCAAAAGAAACATTATTTGTGCGGATATAAGTTCTCAAGATGGAGTAATTGGTTATGATGTGAAGTTCAGAGGGAAAACTGTCGTCGATTACATTGTGGGGGAATTGAGCAAGGAACCACGGTCTGTTGTGTTCCTTGAAAATATTGATGAGGCTGATATGACGGTTCAGAATAGCTTATCACAGGCTGTGAAGACTGGGAAATTTTCTGACTCACACGGAAGAGAAGTAGGTGTCAGTAACGCAATCTTCGTGACCACTTCAAGATTCACAAAGGGTGCTGAAGTTCTCTCTTTTGAAAAGGAAACTGGCAACTACCCTGAGGAAAGTATATTGAGAGCGAAGGGATGGCCTATTCAGATAGTGATTGATCGTGTGCTTCCGAATGACACAAGGACAGGCATCTCAAACACGGTCATTGTGAACAAAAGAAAGTCATTTGGTACTTCTGACATGGCCAAACGGGCTCACAAGTCCTCAAATACGCATCTGGACTTGAATCTCCCAGCTGAGGAGATAGAACTGCTAAACACCGACTGCTGGAAATCTGGAGGTGACTCGATCCCTCTAAACAACAACAAGGCTTGGTTGGAGAAATTTGTTGAATTAGTGGATGAAGCAGTGGTTTTCAAGCCATTTGATTTCGACAAGCTAGCTGAGAAGATATCAAAGGAGATTAGCGAGTGCTTCCATAAAATTGTTGGCTCAGACTCGTTGTTGGAGATCGATTCTAAAGTTATGGAGCAGATAATCGCAGCAGCATGTACATTTGAAGAACAAGAAGCTAAGGATTGGGTCGAGCGGGTTCTAAGTAGGGGATTTGTTGAAGCTCAGAAAAGGTACAACCTCACAAGTGGTGGTTATGTGGTGAAGCTTGTTGCTTGCAAAGGCTTTTCTTCGAATGCGGAAGCGCCAGGAGTTTCCCTTCCCTCTAAAATTCTTGTGAACTAAGGTATCAACATGACCTTTTTTCGTGTAAAGTATTTGTATAATCTAGTGTTTTAGAATCTAGAAGCCTTGGTTTAGCCTATTAATCCCATATACTATTGGGTTATTTTTTCCAGGGTTTGTGTGTGTAGTATGTATAGATTACGACTAGAGCATGTGTGATTATATTTTAGATCTTGAGCAGAACTTGTCTTGTCTGTAGCTCATAATTTTGAAATATAAGTTGGTCCTCATTTAGCTTCAGTTAATGAATTTCATCTGGTATTTGTTTGGTCTGCCTCTTATTACCATCATGAGAACATGTGCGACATATTGTTTTGACTTTTTCTTTGTTTTCAGTAGAGAAATAGTGTTTGTCTTTCTAATATTTCCCAAAACCACTGCTACATCTCCTTTCTTGGCCTTGAACATGCTACTAGCATTTCGTTACCCCAAAAGATGGTAAAATTGTGGCACAGCTTAACAAAGAGAATTGAGGACAGTAGCTTGTCTGCAACTTTGGACAAACCAATGAAGCTCCTGTTCAAAGCTTATTTGGCGTTCTAGAAACCCCACATTGAGTTGACAAACTGGGTCAGTCACACCCATTCTCAAGGGTAACTCAAGTAGTAATAGGAATGAGTTATAAACCTAGACATCAGTTCGACACTTAGCAACCACTTGGGGTTAGGTCTGCATGACCTGCTATTGACTGGAGTTTGAAAGTAATTTCTTGTAAATCAACTTATTCTGGTGTGGATGGTTTGCCTTTGACCGAAATGGGGAGGGGATTATACGAGGTGCGCGTTAACTGGCCGGACACTCTTTATCACTAGACAAAAAAGGAAAGGGGTATTTGCACTTACACCCCCTGTACTTTGCCCGATTTGCAGACACACCCCCTAAACTCCATTTTTAGGCACTTACACCCCTCGTACTTTCGACTAAAGTGCAAATGTGGATGGCGTTAACGGAACCAACTGAAAAGTCTTAAATGCCCATTTACTACCCTAACCCTAAAACAAATCTCGAACCCGTTTACTAGGACCCTTTTTTGTTTTTCTTTTCCCCTTCCATCTTCTCTCTATAGGGAAGAAGCTCTGAGAGGCTTCTGGGTTTGGGGTCAAGCTATGGGGTAACGCGATCGACGACGATTTGGGTTCCGGATTTGCGTTTCACGATTGACAGCGTTATGGGTTTCACGGTGACCCATCCAATCTGGGTTTTACGATCTGAGTTTCATGATACACTGTTCTTTATGGAAATGTGGGAAACAAGGAATTTATGGATGGTGGTGAGTTGAAAAAGAAATGGAATGAATTGTATTGAAGAAGTGGATCTCTCGTCCACAGCCAAGAGAGCTCTCGTCTCTGGTTGCTTTACAGATTACAATTATTCAGATGCCCATTCCTAAGTAACTACCCCCCTTTTATACAAAGAAATGAATCAAGAAACTAATACAATGCTCACACACGCTCCTCACCAAGCAGTTACAACTTGTAACAGAAATGGAACAGAAAACAACCAACTAACTAACTACTTGCACACTTCAATGCCCAGCCCCTGCTCGCCCACTTGCACTGTTTCCACTGAGAACCATGGCCAATGAGAGACTGCCATCTGGAGCTGTAGTTGAGGGTGTATCATTTCACAAGCGAAGTCGATCTTCTGCGGGTTCAGTGACCTCGATCTCTCCTTGCCCGGTGTCGACAACACCTCTTCCATGACGACGGCGGCAAAAAAAGGGGCTGAAACTTGGGCGTAACAGGTCTGAAGTGAGGTGTATCCATAAATATTGTATAGGTACACACCAACAAATTCTCTAGATGTCTAAAATTAGGCAAAGTAGAAAAGTAGACCCAAAATCACTACTGCAGCAGATTCGGTATCAACGCTAGGACTCCGTTCATGAGCAATGGATTAATTTTTCATTCCTTAGTTACAAACGAAGGTGATTTGCGATTCCGATCAATGGCGATCTACTCCGACAATGATTTCCGATGGTGATCTTCCATTCCGATCAACGCTGTAGATGATTTACGGTGTATGCATCTGTTCCTCCTCCTTCGATGTATACATACTACCGGTATATATGTATATATAATACTTGTTTCTTTTTTTTGACATTACTGAGATTTGTTTTTTTATATGTTAGAGATATATTGTTACTTGGTTGTTTATATAATAGTGAGGTGTATCTGTATGTATGATTTTTGGTTCAGTTGTAAAGGAAAAGGAAAAACATGCGACCATTATTGAGGTTTTTTCTGGGGTAATGACATTATTGAGATATTCGACGGATATAAAAGGGTGAATGTTTGAAATTTTTTTAGTGAGCTAACAAATTTAACACGTGTACAAACATATTTTTTGTTTTATTTTTTAGCAATGTTTGAGCGGGAAGAGAGGGTGGGTTACGGGTTGAGGGGGTTTCCAATGCTTTGTATTTGTGAAATGGATGTTCATAAGCCTTATAAATGGCTTCCAGGGGGTATTTTAGGCATTATAGAGGTCGTTTTGGAGGAAAAACTCCCTCCTTTCACTTTTCCGTCAATCTTAACAGATTTCTTAACAGTTGCACTTTAGTCGAAAGTACGAGGGGTGTAAGTGCCTAAAAATGGAGTTTAGGGGGTGTGTCTGTAAATCGGGCAAAGTACAAGGGGTGTAAGTGCAAATACCCAATAACAAAAGGAAAATGCTAATAGCAACCCATTGAGTTGTCAATTAGGGATAAATAAGATAAAAAAACATAGTTTCCAATGCTTTAAAATTCCTTGAAAAGCGTCAAAGGAATTGAAAATTGACGTTTTTTTTATCCCCTTCCTCCCTTATTGACAATTCAATAGGTTGTTATTAGCGTTTCCATAATAACAAAAAGGGGCATTCAAAAAGCAAATGAGAATGACTCCTCAACAGCATCACATAGCACACAAGAAGTATCATATGATACTGAAGATACAATAAAAAATATACCGACGATACCCTTGAAATGAGAATAATGTTTGATATATCTAACAAATAAATAAAAGCATTATAATTTTTGGGGAAAAATTGTGTTTATGTATTTGAAAATTGGAGATAAAAAAAGAGAGTTGTATGAATATTAATATTCTCCAAAATACACGATTTTAATAGAATATAATATTGTGTATTCAAAATAGATTTGACGCTTTGTATCTACAATTTGTATGCATTTCTAGTTTGCCACAAACGATATGGAGGTGAATGAGGATGAAGAGGAGTGTGAGGAGTCGAAGTCGATCGAACAACCCCAAAAATTTGAAGAGAATAATCAAAGACTAAATATCTGATGAACACCAACAGATTTGAGATCCCTCCACCTGCAAATGCAAAATTCACAGCTTCTTGACAGAAATCAAGATGAGACAAATGATAGCCTGGGCAGGTCCTGCTATAATAATCAATCAAGTCATGACTTATAACTTGGGCCAATGTGATTTGCTTAGAGGTATGTTAAGATCAAGCGAGCACAGCACAATATGGTGGCAGAAATTATTCGAGGTTACAGTTCATGTTTCCTTCTGTGATGTAACGCAGGTGATCAAGGTCACAAAATCTAGCCGATTTAAATTTCAAGAAATCGTAGATGATCATCATCAATTAGTACTCCAACCGAGAACATGTTTCTACTAAGTTGAAAAAGTTCTTTCACCAAGTCGAAAAAAAGTTGTACCAGGGATTTGCAACTTGAAACGCGGGTCTGTAGTGTAGCTAAAGGACGCAAACCCAAAACTCACCGACGTTAGCTCATGATTCTGCAATAAAGGTCGCTCACATTCTCACGACACTAATTACATTAAAACTGCAATGCGCTGTTTCTAGCTGCTGCGCCGTTCAAAAGCTTGAAACGCGGAGATGGTATTAAACCAAAGCTTGATTATGGGCATCAATACTAATTTTCTCGAGTGAGACAGAGCCGTCTCAACAAAGTGTGAAACGAGCTCAAGATCATAAGCGTGTCCTGTAAAACCAACCAATTCCGCGACTTTAAGGCACAGGTGCTGACATTTAGGAGCTGCCCTGCCCGGCACATCCAACTGAATTATACACCCAAAACAGGAATTCCATCCCATTGAAAGAATCAATATCTAACCTACACTGCCACATGAAGAAAGAATGAGTGCTCAGGATCGGTTTTCAATTTTATGGTTTCAGAAACTTGTTATATCTCCATTAATGGATTTTACTTTAGCCCCAAAATTGTGGAAGCAAAGACAAAACCTAAGAAGAGAATTCGGGACAGTAGCTTTTCTGCAACTCTTTGAGTTAACAAACTGTGCCACACCCAACTAGAAAAAGGGCATTCAAAATACAAATGGGAATGAGTCGAATGACTCACCTACAACATCACTCAACCACACACATAAAAAGAACACACCAACTTTTTACGTGGTTTTGGTCTTAATGCATATTCCACGGGAGAGAGAGATCCCACTATGTGAAAAATACTGTAGGAGATTACAGTGTGAGATGAGAAAACCATCCTCGAGCTACTAACACTATGGCTCTACGTAATGTTTTTCACTCATCCCTACGTCTCTATTTTTCCCTTACATCTAATCTCTTCTCACCTCACGACTGGTGTACGTGACAACTCCCGAAGGGGCTGCCCTTTCAGCTACACACGTAGCACACAACACTTCCCTTTAAATAGATACAAAGAAGCGTCTACACATTCAAATATCTGGGAGGCTGTGGAAATTTCTAAGCCCAACACATTCCCATAGATGAACCCAAGTTCCCATGCTTTGAAGAACCATTTTCCAAAGATTCCCAAATAAATAATTTTAGTCCTCCATGTGCCAAAATCCCATTTATCAGTTGGACCCACATTTTATTACTATTGTGTGCACGCGCGCGCTCACACACACACACACACACTGTATATATGAAAAAATGCTCGGATCAAGCCCTTCCCGGTCTTTTTTTTTTTTTTTTTGCCGATTACTCGCGTGAACCCTTAAAAACACCTTCTAAACACATTGGACGGTTCGGATCATGAAAATTTGATTGGGAAATGAAGGTTTGGACGTAAGGTGTGGATATAAGGGTGTGGACTGGATCCTGGCCGTATATATATATATATAGAACTGTTTGTGCATATTTCCATTTGGCAAAAAAACCCAACACATTAAGTCAACAAACTGTGCCACATCCAACCAGAAAAAGGACATTAAAAAACCAATGAGAATGACTCTCCTCAACAGCATCACATAGCACAGAAGAACTACAGATCCATTTCTAGTGCTGAGCTTGTTTTGACCATCCATCCACTAAATAACTGCGCGCCCACATGGGAACATATTGTATAAACCAAACCCACTAGAAGAGAATTCACCATTTCTAGTAAAAAATTCCATTTGAACACTCTCCTCCTTAGACAAACAAGTCTATAAGCAACTCTGTTCCTATAATGCCTGAACAAGGGGCCTAAGGATTCCAATAGTCATGCCAAAAGAAAGTAGAGCTGCCATTCCCAATTACATGCTTGATCCAACCTTGAGCAGGACCCCTTCGCTGAATTTTTTTTTCCTCAGAGGCCAAGAAGAATCATTAGGGATATTCTTTAGGGGGACACTGGAAATTTGGGCAATCATACTAATTTAATAGGTAGACTTCACCAAGGCTGGTACTGTGGATTACTAGCCTCGGTGATCATACTACCAATCACATGTTTCATCAAGTAAAAGTTCCAGCATGACTATGGTTAGAAATCTAGAAGAATCAATTTTCCGAAGCACCAAAAAAAGAAATCTAGAAAAACTTATGTTCGTGTTAGAATAAAGATATCTTGCCCGAAAGGTAAGTGGAATTTCTGATGTGATTTTTTTAACTTAAAGCCGAGGATAATGCAGTGCTCACTGTCTATAAAAAGTGAGAATCCTAATTGCTTTGAATGCAATATAAATTACAATAGTGGGGCTGATAACCTCACATATCGTTTGTGTAGGGGCTTCAAGGTATGTCTTTCACATAAGTGATTATATAAATTTTTTAATTTTGTTTTCGCTTTTGTTTTTTATGATATATTGAAATCTATCGTCCTTTATTACATACGACTAGGATAAACTTCTTCATTACGTACGACTGGAATACAAATTACCAAATAAGGGTTTTATGTTTCACATACTTCATGTCTAATAAATTTTTTTTAAAATTTAATTATGAATGTAAATTTGGGTGTGAAAAGGTGAATTTTCTTCTAGAAACAGCTCAACACACAAGTCAAGCTTAAATATTCTGATACAAGCTCAAATAGCCTACTGTTCTTTACCTTAGACTTAATTTTTTTTTTTTTCAAATTTCACTTGCTAAAAGAAAATTGATGTAAGACAAGATAAGTAAGTTTCTTTATTTCTATTTTTATTGTTTTAGAATAAGATTTTGATTAGGGTAGAATTTATTTTATTGTTTTAGACCAAAAATCATAATAAAATTTGAAATCAAAATCAAAATCAAACACAGAAAGATAATAATTCTACTCTAAACAAAAATATTCCTAATCAAAATCTTATTCTAAAACAATAAAAATAGAAGTAAAGAAACTTCCTAATCCTTCATCAAATATTGTTCAAATTATGGTATCTTTTAAGAGTCATTAAATTTTTGGTTTTGATCACGAAGGAGTAATTTATGATTAACAGGAGAAGAACCATATAAAAAATAAACAAATGGAAAAAGAAAATAAAAGGAGAAGAAAATAACCGAATCCCTTCCCCTCTCTCTCTCTCTCTCTAAACCGTTATGTTTCACAACTGAAACACAACTGTCGATCGCTCTCCGGAACCCTAATCTCTCTCCTCAAAACCGATTACTTCCCTTGCAATTTCAGTGGCTATGGACACGCCTTCGATTTCTTGGAGCCCTCGTACTGTCGAAGACATCTTCAAAGACTACAGCGGCCGTCGCAACGGCGTCATTCGCGCTCTCACTTACGGTACTCCAATTACATCGACTACAAAAATACACAATCATATATACAATCCCTAATTTCATTCGATTTTAGTCGTAATCAGCTTTTTGTTTCTCTCAGATGTCGATAAATTCTACTCACTCTGCGATCCAGGTTAATCATAATATCCCCCATCTCCCTATCTGTCTATAATTTCGTAACCCTATTTGCATGTTTAGGTTTTGTTTGATTTGATTTGATTTGGATTTTGTTTGTTATGGGTTTTATTTTGTGTCTGTAGCTAAGGAGAATTTGTGCTTGTTTGGATACCCTGATGGAACCTGGAAGGTGGCATTGCCGGCGGAGGAAGTTCCGCCGGAGCTTCCAGAGCCGTCATTGGGGATCAATTTCGCGAGGGACGGGATGGACAAGAAACACTGGATGTCTCTGGTGGCTGCGCACACCGATTCGTGGCTGCTTTATGTTGCTTTCTATTATGGAGCTCGCGTTGACAGCAATGGAAGGTATCTATTCTATGTTATTGCCTCCTCTATGTTTTTTGCTTCAATTGCTACTGCTATTGCTTTGAATTGTTAATGCCCTTCTTTACATTATTGAGGCCATGCTTTAGATTGTTTTTCCATGCAAGGGTTATTGCTCCGTGTTGGTCCAAATTTCGGTTAGGCTCCTATAGGATGGATGTAGATCTGAAACAAACGAACTTTATTCCAATATAGACAAAAATATAAGAGGTTAACCTATAGGTAGCTTGTGAAACTAGAGTAGAAGATGGACTGGAGGTAGAGGAGATGTATTTTGGTAGGAAGTAGAATGTTGTATAACTAGTTTATTCTGCATGAATGATTTGACATCACTCTTATTACATAGTTGCAACCACAAACTATTACTTAAAGATGCCTTTAATGGGTTATTTTCAGTTGCCTAACGGCCATATATTAACCCAGGTAATGAGTGGTTTTGCAGTTGTATTCGATCACTTAGGTAATGAAAACAACCTCAAAATCAAAGATTTTAGCAAATGGTTTCCTTATTTGCTAAAATCAACCCAGTTGCTTTTATAGAATTTCTCAGTTTAGCAAACGGGAAAGGCCAGTACTTGAACATATAGAGGCTGTTATAAGTGCACTGTGTAGAAGTGGTATTTGTGGATTCATACATGGTTCTATGTCCTTGTTGATCTTGCAGAGTGATTTTTGTCCAAAGTTCCAAAGAAAAAATAGGTTGTAGTTGCATCTGATGAATTTTCTTTTTCTTTTTGTGTGTGTGTGTGTCCTCAATAAGCATTGATTTAAGAATTTCACGGAAATCGCAATTGCACATCTCTCTTGATGAACGGGAATTGGAGGCCATAGTCTAAATGGATGATGGTGATGAGAATAATGATGGCGATGAAGTAATGGAAGTTGGGTCAAATGATGGATGAAACTTATAGCAAGCCTTTTTTTCTTCTTCCACCTTTTAGTGATTGATAAACTCTTTGGGTCTAGTACTGCATGTTTTGTGTGGTTATTGGCAATCTTTTTGATGGAAGATCTTTTTGGTATATGATGGTAAATGGTGGTATTCTCATCTTAAAATACTATGAAATGAAAACCGCCATAGATGTTTTGGTTAGATCGTGAATGCCTTTTTGTATCTTTAATGGGAAAACTAGAGTACATTTTTTTCTTAATATTTGTTTCTAATTGATTTATTGTTAGATATAATGTGTCCCCCTACATACATTCAGAGTGTCCTAGTTTTTGGGAAAATCACCCGTCCATGTATCCGTGTCGTGTTCACTTGGTCATGTATACATCTCGTGTCCGTGTCTGTATCCGTGCTTCTTAGAGAAAAACCACTCACTAAACACTATGCTTCTTTGTTTACTCACGCCCAACAATACCATTCATTTTCCCTATTTCGATCCAACTCATAGTACTTGCTGAATCAAGCGTCTTGAAGGGAGCATTAATCGAAGCACGTGTGATTTTGACAGGAAGCGTCTATTTAGCCTTATAAATGATCTGCCTACCATATGTGAAACCGTGACAGCATGGAAGCCTATAAAGGACAGGGCCAGTATGCATAGCGGAAGCAAATCTATAACCGGAACTAAGGTATAGCAGTTGGATTCCCGTGGATATTTTCTGCTTTTTCTCTTCCTGTTTTGAGAAGTGATGACCCCAACTGTGCGCTGTAGAGATCAAATAATGGGCAGTCGAAAAGCAACCTGAAACCACATACTCACAATGACGAGGAAGATGAAGACGAGCAAGGGGAAACACTTTGCGGGACCTGCGGGGGAAATGACAGTGTGAGTCAGTTCTGGATCGGCTGTGACGTTTGTGAACAGTGGTTTCATGGGAAGTGTGTAAAAATAACACCAGCCATGGCAGAAGATATCAAGCAGTACAAATGCCTCCCTTGCAGAGCTAAGAGCAGCCGTTAGAGGCCCATGAAGGTTTTGCAGCTGCTTAAAACTAGTTGTTTTGTTGATACAAGCATTTCACGCCACCCATCCAAATTCTTTTCTTTAGATTTTTCTTCGTTCCTTTCTCCTTCTTACGGTAGTTTAGTTGTTAATGTGGAACGATACTTCACGAAATTCAAAAGTTGGCTTTATTACCTTCATAAGGCACATCTCTTCCCATGTCCTTTTATATAATTGGATAGATGTTTTATGTTGGTTCAAATTTGACAAAATTTACACTCCCATAGAAAGTAAGTTCATGGAAATTATTCTGGTTTAGGATATGCTCGAGAAAGTGGGCACAATCCTTGAACCAGAGAGGGGTTGAATGCAACTGGAGAGGCCTCAATCTACTTCAAACTGGGGTTCAAGGGACATAAATGTATTGGAGTAATCAAGCCAAATGCAAATAGAGTCTGTTGCTAAAGAACGTATTTTGATTTAACGTTCAACCACCGATGCGATTTATGCTTATTCATGTGTCACAGTACTTCTGTGTCAAGTTGCAACTGGTGTCCCAAGTGAATTCTGATTAGCCAATGACCAAAGCAACTTAGCTTTGGAAATCGCAAGCAGGTGTGCACTAGACTAGAAAATCGGGTTCGAGTCTTGCCATATGCAAATTTTCTTTCCTTATTCTGCACCTCAAATTTGCAATGGATTATATGATTCACAACCATTGAATATATACTTATGCAGTGAATTGGGCTATTACAGAAAACTAGTGGTTTGATAAACAGAAGGCTGATTAGGGCCGGCTCATAGTTTTCGAGGGCCCGATGCAAACTTTTTAAAACGGGGAAGATTGATTGCACGAACGACAACTTTGTAACCATGATTGATGTTGGTCCTTTCTGCTTTTTTTTCAACCAAATAGTAGTGACCTGAAATCAACTGCATTACTGATAAGAAATAAAGTTTAGAACCAAACGAATTCACCTGATTTGTGAATAAACCTACGACGTTTTTCTTTGTCATTGTCGGTGGTTGAAAGGTTTCGTCTTCCCAATTGCTCTGTCAAACAACAGTGCCCACGAAATAATTGTACTTTTGTTGGACTAATGTTATTTCAGGAAGATAAATGAAACAACGTTTGATGATTGAACTCGTGACAATCTAAGTTGTACACGGCGCTGCTGCAGAATATCTTAATGTATTATTCTCTGTGGTCCAATTCATTGTTGGTAAAATCTTACAATACAGGAAACGTACCCTACAATTCGTATCGTTTTCTCAGGAAAACGATACGTATCCTATCCCGTATTTTTTTTTATTATAGAAAATCTTATGATATAATGGCGTATCCTAAGATATATAGGCGTCCTACGATATATATGAGTATCCCGATTCAGTACGTACCTTACGATTACTTAATGTAAGAAATTCAAACATTATTGTAAGAAGTGAAACCTTAAACGCTTTAATCTTAAGTCGTTTGAGCAACATTCAAACCATTTGAAAGATATCCAACCTCAATGTAGGGCTTGAATAGAACTCATACTTCGATCTTGTTTTAGGAAAATATTATTAGGGATTTTCTTTTTTGTCCTTGACAACCCAATCTTATAAATTCTAGTTGAGAGACTTGAAATTTTTGCAACTTAAAAATTTAGTTTGTTGGTGTTATTAGGTATAAATACTTGTTAATTGTATATTAATTATGGTTAACGTATCTTATGATACACTATACATGTCCCAATACGATTTATAAAGTAAGAAAAATGATACACGATACGTATCCCGATTTCAGAACCTTGGTCCAATCCATGAACTGGTGCCACCGATTATCCAAAGCGCCTTCAAATTGATTTGAAGGTGTTATGCACCTTTCTATGTGTTCATTCTTGGTTTTGATAACTGGATGTCCAAGCTAACTTGCGTGCACCTCAACTAATACCGAGATCCTGAAGTTAACGACCGGGCAAACTCCTCATGGTGTGGACAAACATTCGACTTTCCCAGCTCTTAGTTTGGCATAGTCCACTAGATATGCCTCCGAGTTAAAAGTCATCCGCTATTTAGACCGTATAGTGGAGGAACGAGAATTTAAGTTTGCAGGTGGCACTCAAAATGATCTATATATTGTCAAAAAAAATTTAAAAAAAAAAACATGTTCGATCCATCAAACCGAAAAAATAGGATATGTTTTTAAATGAACAAATGCAAACTTGTTTCCAGAAACTAAAAGAACTCGTCGATATTTAATACTATCTTACATATGGAAGAAAAAGTAAGAAATTCTATGAACCAAAACGCATGTATTTTAGTTCTTGATTTAGGTTGCCCAAAAGAATATGTGTTTAAAGATTAATCACACATAATAGCGCAAAAAAATTTCATTTATCGGTGGCACCGGCCCCCCTTAATAGTTCTGCCCTGTTCTGGACATTGTTAGCATCCAATGATTTGTCAAAATAGAGAAAAGGTTGTCCTATATGGTGACTTTAGCCCTTAATTTTCTGGGTTTGTCCAAAGAAAAATCTTGCACCCCCAATCATGGTTCCCGTTGAATTTTCTCTCGCCATGGGTACAAAGTTCAAAATCATCATGCCGAAAAAGAAATTCAAAATCATCTTCTATTTCTGGATAACAGCCAAAAAATTTACAGTATAAAAATCTTTGCTTCCCTCTCATAGTCATTCTCTGTACCCATTTGGCCCAAATAAAAAACGTGGTACTCGTGCTAAAGCGCACGTGCTCGTTGAATTTGATTTGAATTGTATCACTTCAGTAGTACTGAAACTCTTCCCTACCAGCTTCAAGCTGTACATTATTGTCGTGTGTTAGTATTTCACTTTCGGCGAAAATATCAATCGCTAGCTGTTCCTTTTCTGTGACAAAGACGTGGGAAGGAACGATCATTGATCGAAAATGAGACAACGAAACAAAAAAGAGTCGTGAATAAGAATGCCATTTTGGTCCAAGTAAGAATTGTGGTCCAAACCAATGTGAAGGGTATCAAAAACTTCATTTAAATGTGTCGAAAATGTCCCACTGACCACATTCAAGAATAGGTTATAGGTGGGGTGGAATCCAAGAGTTTAAGTTTAGGGATTAGGCCTTTTTTATTGATTGGATCTTTCTATTATCCGCTCACTGGGCGGACGGTAAAACACAAAACAATCATAATTCTTACATGGAAGAGTTTTTACTGTTTGAATTCTTACATGTAAGAATTCAAATTCTATACACTTTATTGTCCGCCCATTAGGCGGACGGTAGATTAATCCTTATTGATTAAACAAGCGATAACTTATATGTATTCCCTAACAACTGAAAATGATGGGGTGGTCGTGGATAAGGATAAAGACACCTTTCAAAAGTTATCAGGGGTGATAAAGGTAGATCCCACGCGTTTGGCTTGGTTTGGCAACTCTAAAATCATCCCCTCTACGTTTTCACCCCTTCTACATTTTCACCCCTTAGGCCATGCTTGGATGGGGGATATGTCCCCCTGATAAGTTTTCACCCCCTCAAAACCCTGGACTCCACCGTTAATCCCTAGTTTGGCAAACCCACAAAGCCCCCTGATAAGTCTTCACCCCCTCTTCCCTTATCCCTCTGTGAGGGTCTTCCCCCTGATAATTTTTTGGCTGCCCTCACCCTCCCCAAAAATTATCCGGGAGAAGAGGGTTTGTTTTTTGACCAAAACAACCCTCCTTATCCCCCTCCTCCATCAGCCAACAAAAACAAATAAAAATCAGAGATCAATTATTCTCCAAATTTAGTTCCAGATTCACAAAATACAAAAAAAAAAAAACTCAAATCTGGTCTCAGGTTCACCAAAAAAAGAACCTTAAAATTTGTAATTTTTTTACATAATCAAAAGTAAATTAAAAACAAGAACCAAACCGGGTCGTGCTTTGCCCCTCCGACATTCGATCGCCGAACTTCCAAAACGACCGTCACAGTCATCAGAAAATATACCTTTTTTTGTCAGTGACCGCCGTCGTCGGTTTGAGCTCTCTGATCGTAAACCATCGGCGTGACTTCTTGATGATCTTTACCCATTTTGACTTGGTTGATGACTAGTTTGCTCCCGATTTTGGTTGATGCGAGAGAGAGAGAGTAAGTCGGTGGGTTGGTTTTGATGGTGGGTGGGTTTTAATCTAAACAGGGGGTGGGTTTTGATCTAAAACAGTGGGTGAGTTTTAATCTAGTACACCAACCTCTTTGTCCATGCAATATATATTTTGCAGTATAGTTCTCCTTCTTTTGGTTTAAGAAAAAAATGTTTTTTTATTAAAATTATTACAACAAAATAAATTTTCAATGAAATAAAATTTGGGACAACACAAGGGCAAAAGAGTCATTGACACATTTTTCCATCATCTACCCCCTCTTATTTATAAAACATCTAAATCAAGTCAAAAGTTATCCCCCTGTTTAATCCTCCATTCAAACCATCTATTTTTTATCCCCCTTCCATAAACATCACATCAATGTGGGCTAACCCTCAAAAAATAATACCCTCTCTTATCTTATCCCCCTCCATAACTTATCCCCCTGAAAATAATCCCCCATCCAATCGGGGCCTTATGGGGCTTTCTCCCTTATAACTTTTGGGCACCCCTGAGGCTACCCAAAAATTATCCCCCTGTAGAGGGGTGTAAAAATGACGATTGTAGCCCTCCTTATCCCCTTTACTAAGCTCCATCCTCCATCTCTACACTAAAAAATTCCACAAACAAATACAAAAAAACAAAATCAGATTCATCAGAAAATAGAAATCTGGTACGAGAGGGACATCACAAGAGCAAAAGAGTCATTTGATAGCTTTTTCCATCATCTACCCCCTCTTATTTATAAAACATCCAAACTAAGTCAAAAGTTATCCCCTTGTTTAATTCCTCATCCAAACTGCCTACTTTTTTTACCCCCCTCCATAAACATCACATCAATGTGGGCCAACCCCCCAAAAATAATACCTCCTCTTCTCTTATTCCCCCTCTATAACTTATGCCCCTCAAATTTTAGTACCATCCAATCGGAGCCTTAAGTATAATAGATTTGCGTGGGATCCGCAACTAAGTGTATACGCTTCACAAAAATGTGTGATATAGAAGGTTTTAAGAAACCGGCGACACTTGGTTTCCTATAATATCACTAAAAAATTATTCACAACAACCTACCTCAAATTAAACATAATTTTGAAAGTTAATTATTTCGTCATAGGAGAATTTTTTTCATGAGAGGATGATTGAACGAAAATTTAAATTTCTCAAAAGCTACTTGTAGTGGCCGAGGGCTCCAAAGGGTCAATGGGTCTAGCCCATGGTCCCCGCCCGTTGAGCGGATTGGCATGAGATAACTAAAGGTCTGAGCCCACGGCGTGAGCTTCAACTCGACATTGACGTCCCCAAGGAATGCCGATCTTTGCAGGACCACGCCCTCTGGTGAGAATTGTACTCAACCCTCTGAACCTTGGCAAGGCGACTTCCATCAAAGGGATAACCGCGTTGCTCACTCGGATGAGGACGAGACTTCAGCCGGGGTAACTCCCTTGGCCGTAGGGCCCCCTTGGAAAAACGATGACCATCGCAGAGGTATACCACTGAGCTAGTGGGAGTAGGTGGGATTTTAAGGAACGCCGAGCCATGACATTAAGGGTACCTTACTTTCGCCGACTCAGTTAGCTTCAACGGGAATTCTCTAGGCGTCATAGCACGAGGACTCCTGCAAAGCCTAGCGCTTGGGGCTTCGGCAACTTTTGTCGTAGAGTCTTGATTGATGTAATTAATGACAGATGTGATGTAACCAATGACAGATGTGATTAAAGTGGTGTCAGGCAGCGTCTGGATGGTGTGTCTGTAGCGTCTGACAGACCACGTGACGGATATGGGAGGATTCCCAGATTTGTTGACTTATCAGATGTGTTAGGGCGTGACGTCAGCCGATGCGGCGGGGATGTCCGAGGCACTCATGACTTGCCGCATGTTGTATTAGGTACGGACATCACGCGTGAGGGTTATGGGTGACTTAATGAGCAAGTCTCCATTTGACTATAAAAGGGAGACTTGCTCACTCGATCAAGGATGGATTTTTGCTCCACTCTCTCACTTTTAAACTCACACCTTCTTCCTCCACATTTCCAGTCATTTCCTTCGCTGTCAGTCACTTATTAGACCGTCAGAGTGTCTTCCCAGACCACCCCCATTCGGGTTAGGCACTAACACAGGTTCTCCTTGCGCATATTGTCTTCTCAGGTGAGCTTACCAGGTTTCAGGCCAAAACATCCATCTACTCTGATCATCTACCCCGTCCCAAAAGGTTCAAAGAGATATATAGGAGAAGCAACCCCCACACTTGGTCTGCTCCCATGTTAGCAAGTTTATACGCCACCTTATTTCCCTCCCTGAGAGTATGCTTCAAACTACTTCCAGTGGTGGCCATTTATAAAAGCTTTGCATTCTTTGGTTAACACTAGCCGGTCTTCATTTATTAGAGAAATGGCAGTTGTTGAATCTGAATATTCGATATTCTTCAAAGCTTCCATTCCTTGGCTTTGGATCAGCTCTAGCCCTATAAAGAAATCCCATAGCTTGGCTTCGAAGCTCGTACATTCTTCAAGCCTTCACATATATCCAAGTATCCAGCGGCCTCTCTCCTTCCTAATTAAAGACACTATGTAGACACCCCAATCCGGACCATCGGGATTCCTTGACTTCCCCAATGATGAATATGCCTAATGAGAGCATACAAGGCTTGATTAAGGGCTTGAAAACCCCCATATGCCCTTTAAGAACCCACCAAAACACTTCTGAAACCTTACAAATTGTCCCAGAATCTCAAGACACCCACACCTAGATTGTCCCACAGACACCTGGACTGGCTAAATCCAAGCGTCCATAATGACTACAGGCGCCTAGAGTTGATGATTCCAGGCGCCCACACTGAGTCCAGGCGCCTGGAGTTGAACAGTGCAGGCGCTGGACCATAACCCAGGTTGAGTGTAACTTAAGTTGATAATGGGCGGGAAGAGGATTTGCTCGAGATTTTCTGCAGAATCAATTGAAGGGAAGTGTGAGAGAGATCATTACACCTATCCATGACCCCTATTTAACCCTTCAACCCCTCTAGGGGGTTTCAATGGCCCTTCTTGAACTCTTTTGTGCCTATATATACCTATTAATCTCCTCCATTTTGGAGGATGTTCAATCTACCCTTTTTCCTGACTATTATGCTGTCAAACCCCCCCTAGAAACTGGTCTCCAGTTAACTCCCTCTCAAACTTCTTTACTTTTAACCTCATAACACACCCATACACCACCTTAACCATTCATATTATACTTCTCTCGACCCAAACCCTATCAAAACATCTACATACTGCCTTTATAAGCCCTATTCAACTAAATCCAATAGCCACACATTCACAAAGTTTACCTAAAATGAGTAGGTTATAAGCCATATCCAATATCGTCGCACATCATTATGAGCATAAGTGAGTAGGTTATAGAGTCTGAGTTTATTGTTTGTGTTGAGGCCTGGATTAATCGAACTTGTGCCAGATAGAAGTTCCAGGCGCCTGCAGTGAAGGATCCCAGGCGCCCATAGCCATTCCATGCGCCTGGAGTGACCAATTCCAGGCGCCCATTCCAACTCCAAGCGCCTGGATTTGCCTGGTCCAGGTGCCCAGGTTGCTATCCAAGTGTGGTTAACGCGGTGTTCGTGGTTGGTTTCCGGGGCTTTTCAAGGCAGTCTGAGCGTGATTCATTGAAGTTTAAGTGTTGTATTGATGCAGCGCAGCCTATGGAACAGAATCAATCGTGCAAGAGAAACGCGAACAATAAGATCGACCCAGAGGTACTCCCTCCTTAAACGATCACAATATGAGTAAAAACTCGTTTTCTTTAATTCAATAATAACCAACCCTAGCCGTTTAGGCTTACAACTTATTATATAGGAAACTAGAAACCCTAATTGACTTACTCCGAAAAAGGAAGTCAAATCAATGAAAAACGAAAATTACCAAAAAGGGAAAAATTCGGAAATAACAGCAAAATATCGTGGTAAGCCAACCGGACGAATTTAGGACACTCGATATCGATACAGGGAGAATCCTGTATCGATACGGGTACATTCTGTTCGCCAACTAGCGCCCTGGTATCGATACAGCACAAACGCAGTATCGATACCGACAGCCCATTTGTCGATTCTTAGGCCTTTTTAGGCCTACGTGGACGCAACCTGTCCATCCATGTTGACGCAACCCGGTCTGCATCATCCTCCCCTGCTTGAAAAGAATTCGCCCTCGAATTGCAATCATCAGAAGATGAGCTATCGCCCACAAACGGAATCAGATGCTTTACGTTGAACACATCCGATGTGCGCACGTGGCTAGGCAGATTTAAACGGTACGCATTTGGATTGATCTTCTTAAGGACCTCCAAAGGCCCAATCTTCCTGGCCTTAAGCTTGTTGTATTCCCCTTCCGGAAAGCGATCCTTGGTCAGCACAGCATATACAAAATCGCCCACCTCAAATTCCACCAAACGACGCTTCTTGTCGGCTGCTTCCTTATACTTGGAGGTAGAGACCTCCAACTGCTTCCGGGTAGCCTCATGTACTTCCTTCAAATGTGCCATAAAGTCTTGGGCCTTCCAATGCACACGCTTCAAATCAGGCACCGGAGCGAGATCAACAGGGGACCGCGGATTGCACCCATAGACAATCTGAAATGGAGAATGACCCGTACTCCGATTCACTGAATGATTGTATGCGAACTCAACCTGGGCCAGTTTCAGATCCCATGACCCGAGTTGTTCACCCACCAAACTGCGCAGCATGTTGCCCAAAGAACGATTGACCACCTCAGTTTGGCCATCAGTCTGTGGATGATATGAAGTACTAAAATCGAGCTGTGTGTTTGCCAACCTCCATAAACAACGCCAAAAGTGGCTCAAGAAACGTGTGTCCCTGTCTGAAACAATAGATACATGCAACCAATGTAAACGATAAACACTGTCAAAATACAACTGTGCTACCTTAACATCATCGGTGGTCTTCGTGCAAGGAATAAAGTGAGCCATCTTCGGTGGTCTTGTTAGGATCAAGCGCTTACCATCTCACCAAAACCCGCAGGTATTAGTGAAGGCGCAACTTTATTTCCTTATTTCTTATCGCGCCCAAGCGCCAACGGGTCAACTGAGACTTGGCCCACCCGGCCTCCGCCCCGGCAGGATGTTGGACTTGGCCCACCTGGCCTCCGCCCAACAATCCCCCCTCCAGCACCTGCCCGCAAGCAGCATGCTATCCAGGAGAGTTGAACCCTTGACCTTGGCTCTGATACCACTTGTTAGGATCAAGCGCTTACCATCCCGCAGGTATTAGTGAAGGCGCAACTTTATTTCCTTATTTCTTATCGCGCCCAAGTGCCAACGGGTCAAATGAGACTTGGCCCACCCGGCCTCCGCCCCGGCAGGATGTTGGACTTGGCCCACCTGGCCTCCGCCCAACAATCCCCCCTCCAGCACCTGCCCGCAAGCAGCATGCTATCCAGGACAGTTGAACCCTTGACCTTGGCTCTGATACCACTTCTCACAACTGCCCGAATCAATCACATAGCGGCAAACTTTGCCACCAATCGTGCAAGTGGACTGGAATATGTTGTTGCGCAACCACGACTCCCCTTCAGATTCTCGGGGCGCATAACACACCCTTCGAACCACCAGCAGTGGCCCTGTATCCCCCTCAACTAATAGTTCCTCCATCTCCTCACTACCATCATCGAACAAAGGCTCCTGATCATAACCCTCAGGTGAGTCATGAATGGCCCCATCAGGTTCTACAAACAGGGCCTTTCCAGGACGGTCTCCCTTCCTGCAGTCAGCCATACGATGGCCTGGCTCCCCACACTTAAAACATTTATAGGTCGATGCCGACGCCGCCGGTTTGATTGCTGCCGGCACTGCGGGTTGAGAAGGTACTGCACGAGTTGGTGGTGCAGCCCCGCAGATGCTCGAGCAGTGCTACTCCAGTTGCCTACAGGCCTCCTAGTGAACCGTTTTTCTAACACCAGAGCCCGCTGATGGGCATCCGAAACAGAACACAAATCATACATAATCAATTCATCCTGAAATTGTGCACGTAAACCACCAACATACCTCAGAATCAGTTGCTCCTGCGTCTCTGAAAGATCGTTCCTGGCCACGAGTTGATAAAACTCATCGGTGTAATCGTCGACAGAACGTGTGTTCTGGCGAAGATTCTGCAGACGCTGGTACATGATACGGGTGTAGTTATGCGGCAGAAACTCAACCCGCATCTTCTTCTTCAACTTCTCCCAATCTGTGATCTTGGTTTTTCCCTGCCGATTCCTGCTGATCTTAAGTTGCTGCCACCACGCAGAGGCTCGACCCCTGAACCTGGTAGCCATAAGAGGGACCCTCCTTTCCATAGGAACCTCTTTGAACTCCATAATCTCTTCAACAGCATTCACCCAGTCCAAGAACTCCTCCGGCGACATCGTGCCGTGGAACTCTGGTAGTTCAATCTTCATACTGTTCTCCCACTGACGAGAGTCACGGGTTCTAGCCGCAACGCCTCTATACCGCCCCCCTTGGTAGTTTCCGCCACCAAAAGGATTGATATCTTCATCGTCCGAAAAACCATCCTCGATCGGAGGGTTAGGTCTAACAGGCCGATGGCGAGTTGGGTCAGCGATCTCTAAAGCATCCATGCGCTGGACAATGTTTCCAAACATGGCTTTGAGTTCCGCAAAACCCTCCTCCATCCGAGCATCCCGAGCAGCATCATCTCGTTCATAGATTTCGTCCATACCAGCGGTTCGACCACCCCCTCTTGCACGTCCTACACCGCGTCTCGCCGCCATGACAGGATTGCAAACTGTGCTTTGATACCAACTGATGCAGCGCAGCCTATTGAACAGAATCAATCGTGCAAGAGAAACGCGAACAATAAGATCGACCCAGAGGTACTCCCTCCTTAAACGATCACAATATGAGTAAAAACTCGTTTTCTTTAATTCAATAATAACCAACCCTAGCCGTTTAGGCTTACAACTTATTATATAGGAAACTAGAAACCCTAATTGACTTACTCCGAAAAAGGAAGTCAAATCAATGAAAAACGAAAATTACCAAAAAGGGAAAAATTCGGAAATAACAGCAAAATATCGTGGTAAGCCAACCGGACGAATTTAGGACACTCGGTATCGATACAGGGAGAATCCTGTATCGATACGGGTACATTCTGTTCGCCAACTAGCGCCCTGGTATCGATACAGCATAAACGCAGTATCGATACCGACAGCCCATTTGTCGATTCTTAGGCCTTTTTAGGCCTACGTGGACGCAACCTGTCCATCCATGTTGACGCAACCCGGTCTGCATCATGTATGCATAATATTCGGTCACTTATGACACTAGCACAAGCATCCACATTCATTTCACTAATCTTATTGACACATTTACGTGCTCTCGTATGAATTTGTGATCAAAGTCCGTTCAAATGATGTTTTCAAAATCCCTTGAGTATTGAGTAGAGACCGATAGTCACACCGGGCAAGAGGGGTGCTTTAAATTCCTTCCCCTCTCGTAACCTAACTCCCGGACCCGAGAAATCTCAATAAAAGCAGACCAGTGAAATATTTTCTATTCCAAGGGCAAAAGAGTCATTTTCAACAGCTTTCTCGGGTATGGTCCTCAAACCCGGGTGGCGACTCCATTCAACCAATCAAAACCGTTTTCCAAAACAATACATTTGTGGGCATTCCCGCGGGGTGTTCACACACCACCATAGCTAGATTGCCCTAGATTTCCACGGTTGGGAAATTCAAGTCCAGATGCAATGAAACTTTGAACAAGTCTCACATGTCTAATATCAGTTGAAGAGTTGGAAAGGAAACTGAGAACAATTTCATTGCTAAAGGATAACCTACTGGACCACACATCAGCAAGAGTAGTATTAATATCTTCAAAGACTTTCGTACTCCTAGCACTTCAGATTTTTCATAAAATAACCAAAATAAAAACACTAAAAGAATAAGCCAAACATATTATTTGGTTGATGTTGGTGTAAAGCCAATTATACCATTCCTCCATACTATCCAAGAGAGGGCCCTGGACACTAGAAAAATACACCCAAACATTAGCATTCAAACGACAATCAAAAAACAAGTGTTTAATGCCCTCCATTGTATTGTTATATCGAGGCCAGAGGTCATTATCAGCCAAACCACGAGTCATTCTTTGATGATTTGTGAGAAGTTTGTCATGCATGCATATCCATAAAAAAAACTTTTGAGTTTGGCTGGGATCTTAAGATTCCATATCCACTTCCAAGTGATGGTAGAAGAGTAATGGCTATTTATTATGAAGGTGTAAGCAGTTTTAACTGAGAAATTACCATTACTAGCTAGGGTCCAACACAACGTGTCCTTAACAGTAGCCACTAAGGGGATAAGAATGTTAGAGATGGAATTACTGATATTGTTACCAACAACTTGATTGAGCAATTCTAGTTTTCACTCTTTAGTCGTGGTAATAAACAGGGATGGATCTAGGAATTCTCCCCAGCGGGGGCACCAATGCTAAAGTCAAGAGCAAGTAAACTAAATGATACTCCAAAATTTAGGAAGCTGATTTTGGGACTCCCTTTTTCAAAGGGCCGACGTCTATCTTCGTCGTCTTCCAATATCTTGGGGAATCATAATCGATTCCTTCATCATCATCTCTCATCCAAGACTCGAATGGTATCGGTTGTGTCACCATTGGGTCGCCTCCTGATCGAGGCACCCCTGCCTGTCACTCGAAAATCTGGTTAAGTATGGAAAAGTATCTTTTTTCGGAAAGTTTCAATTTGGCCGATAAAAAGTCCCGGTATTTGTTCCTTGGATTTTTCTAAGCATAATGGTATAATCGGATGATCTTTTCAAGTACGGGAAGGTTGTCTTTTGCCTCTTTTCTTTGGAGAAAAACGTGTCGTTTTTCGCCTTTGTACTAAAAGTGGGGGAATGAGATTTTGATAAGATTGGAATATCAAAATTCTGGAAATGTCATTGTTTCCGAAAGAGGGGTACTTCCGTATTTTCATAAATAAATTAAAGTAAAGATCATTCAAAATTATGATCTTTACTTAACTTTGGTTTATGAAAATAAGTGTTCCGAATGGGTACTTCCTTATTTGTTTTCCCTTATTTGTAAAAAAAAAAAAAGGAAAAAAAAATCCTGAAATTGAGGGGGGGCACGTGACCCCCCATGCCCCTGTGTGTGTCCGTCC
Organism: Vaccinium vitis-idaea; assembly: GCA_963854785.1. Classification (NCBI taxonomy): domain Eukaryota; kingdom Viridiplantae; phylum Streptophyta; class Magnoliopsida; order Ericales; family Ericaceae; genus Vaccinium; species Vaccinium vitis-idaea. The sequence goes on from OY978220.1 coordinate 25,147,684, forward strand.
CTGGTAATAAAGTCAGCCACCTTAACAGGATTTCGAATTGGTATTGGAAATGCCACTATCCAAAATCGTGTTACCACACCACCAATCTTGCCTGAAGTCAATGTTCATACCATTCCTAATAATGCATTTCAAATTATTCAAGACAATAGCTCTAATTTTGATAATACTCCGGCGAGTGTGGGAGGCCTTCCTATGAACAGGCCAATCCTTAAAATTGTGGCAATTAAGGTAGTATTTTTTATGAAGCAATTGGATCGAAAAGGGGTTGTGTGTTCTGTCATAACTCTCCCGCCAAGCTTAGAAAGAAGGGCAAGGTTAGTATTCCTAGCTTTCCGGATGCCTAAACCCTCACTGGATTACGACACACCGTATCCCAATTACTAAGATGTATACATTTTTTTTTTATTGTTTTTGTCACCCCAAAAGACGTTACGATCGGTTCTATCCATTTGGTTGATAATGGTAGAAGGGAGGGTAACTGTTTGCATGGTATAGTTGGGAATGGTGGAAGTCGAGAGGATCAAAATTCTTGTCTGTGTAAAAAACCCACATATTTTTTATGAGAGAGAGAGAAGCAATGCCCCGCATATTTCTATAAGAGGAAGGAGCATTGCTCTTGAAATAATTACTATCAATGTAAGTGCACCCTTCATAAAGAGACATTATTTAGTGCTGGGACTGTTCACTGAAAAATTGGCTTAAATCAGATTTTAAGTCAATATATTGTGAGAGATGAGGGCTGGGCCAGCTTTCATTTGGTCAATAGCAATTTGCTACATCAGCTTTACTGAGACCTAGCCAATATGACAAACGAATCACAACAAAACATGATCTGGTCCTAAACTCCTTCCTAGCTTGAATTCAAAGAAGACCATAACACGAAACGAAGTTCTCTTCGGCTTGTAACCAATCAGTAGTTGACATGTCATCAAATGCTGACCACTGATATTTTTCCTCGTGATACATTGCATCTGAGACAGAATTATTGAAATTCCAACAGATACTAAACTAGGTAATTTGAATTATACTAATATTATTAGGTGGTGTCGATCCATATCGTATACCCAATTCCTAATTTCCCATCATATTTTGTTTAAAAGAAGGCTTTTCCATTTTCTATTAGGTAGGTTGGCACAATCAAGTAGATTGTTCGTGTAAAAAATATGATTGATCGATGATTCAGTCAACAAACTAACCATCAAATGACATTTGTATTGCAACAATTTATTATAGCCAAGATGCCTTTGGCCCAACGGCATCAGGAGTACACATAGGTGCCAGAAGTATTACGGAGGTCATGAGTTCAACTTATCTTTCTCGTGCTTATTTAACTACTCTAAAAATGCTAATTTTTGTTGATAAACAAATAAAACAATGGATTATAGTATTAGTCAACTAAGAATCCGTTCCAATGACACAAACTTAAGGAATTTTTGGTTTTGTCTTTATTTAAAAAAAAATTGAGTTTGTTAGTTTTGCGTCAAACTTTTGGTGCTTATAGGTTTGTCTCGACGAAACGAATCGGAATTGGGTAAATTTTCTTTGCACATGCGATATATATCATGTTAAGTTTGCGGTAAGCTTGTATCCCGCTGGCTACAACAAACCTTTATTCCATTCTAAAAAAAAAAAATGTATTTATTGATCTACATGAACTTTTGCATTTTTTTTTAGTCTCTAAAACTAGGAAATTTAACAATTTTTTTTTGGTCCAAGAAAACATGTAGTAAATTAATATAACCGACAAATTGTTTTTTCTTTTACGTTTTATGTTTTAGTTTCTATAAATTTTTTAACCTAAAGCCCATAAATTGAGTTGTATTAGTAACCCAAATACTCTGTCACCTTTATATCAGCAACCACACACTGTTAGATTTTACTCCTTTGTCCCTTTGTTAATGTACAATATTATATGCTCGACAGATGGATAATTGATCCATTGACAATGGGGTTGTGTACAGTAATCGACACATGTTTTTGAAAATAAAATATTGGTTTCCAAAATAAATAACATTGTTGAGTTTGAACATTATTGGGGTATTAAAAAAATCAACAATTATTTGGTCGTGGCCTAAGACAATACTCCATAATATAAAATTATGCATATTTATTACTTCTGTTATTGTCGCCTCTGCGTGCAAGTTGAAAAATCCAAAAGGAGGGATAAAATTATGGAATTGGATATTCTCCAGTCCTATAAATGGACTAAACAGCCCAATTGCGGCTAGGTATAGGCCCTTTACAGATCTTATATGATCCAAATCGTTCACTTTTTAGAACACGTCGAGAATATTTTTCACACCAAAAATCAAGTTAATCGGATAGTGTTCAATATTGTTTTAAAATGCATTTATCTTGCCTAAAGAAGAGGGGAAAATAATGGATCAAAACCCATGAAACCCATAATCTCACACTCCAATAAATTCATTTTGGAGTCATCTCCAATTCTATGTTCTTGACGTGTTCTAAAAATGGAACGGTTTGGATCATTGACAGGAGTTCAACATTGACATCGCCCAAATTAACCCTGGCTTGCGACCAACTCCGGCGACTCCAAAAGTTAGTGAAATTTCAATACTATTTTCAATAGTGGGATAAAAACTTTAAAAAATAAGTGTTAGCACAAAGACGAAATTTTTTTGCTTTTTTCCCACTGAAATGCTCCAATTTGGATTACTGACAAACAAAATGACAAAAACCCTATTTACCAAAAAAAAAAAAAAGGACAAAAATCCGCTTTACTTATTACCAAATACATATTAATTTGAGGGAAATAATTTTCACACCCAAATTATCCCTTTGCACTTCCTTTTTTGTCTTTATTGTCTAGAAAGTAGTACAAAATTGCCCTTCATATGTAAAAAGTGACCAAAGAGGTAAGGGTAATTCAATAATTTCAAGGCGAATAAAGACATAAAAGAGGAAATGCAGAATGGCCCTTCATATGAAAAAAGTGACCAAAGAGATAAGGGTAATTCAATAATTTCAAGGCGAATAAAGACATAAAAGAGGAAATGCAAAATGATATATAATAAGGGGTGTAAAAATGAATTTTCTAATTTTATTTAATGGAATTTCACTAAAACATTCTGTTGCAATCCCAGAAGTGGTTGTTGGGAGTGGTTGTTCAGCGGTTATCATTTCAGTTGGGATGATCTCATTTCCTATACCTATGCCTAAAATATCTTTTTGTAGAAGAGGTACTTGAAACGTGAATGTCTGACCAAGTCATTTATACTAAAAACATGAAGCATGCATGGTAGTTGATACATGTAGACTAATTACCAGTTTACTACCGTTCCAGGAATTTTGAATAGAACGTTTTAAAAATTACCTTAACTTTATTAATTCTATTAATTAGTCATATATACTTTTTGCATATTAGTTTGAATAATAGGACCAAATAATACGAAAATACGTAAAATATATGTCACAATTGCATGTTCTTGGCGAATTATATTTTTTTTAGGCTAAGAAATATTAAACCAGCACATAAATACATTAGTTTTTATTATAGAAAATTGTCTGGTGAATAGGTTCACACAGTTTTTTTTAAATTTTTTTTACGTATACTCTTTTTTTTTTTTTTGGAGACATAAAGTTTATTGTTGTTCAGAGAAAAGCCAGAGCACGATATCAATACCAATAGATACTTTTTGCTCTCGCTATTTTTAAAATTTTTGTCATTAAGAGCATGTACTTTGTTTGAGCTAATATATTAGATATTTGATTTTAAATTTCATGGATTAATGGATATTCACAATATAGGAATATGTATTCAAACAAACTTGAGATAAAATTATTAAATGCAATAAAATATAAAAGAGTTTAGTTTGTTTAATATCTAAGGGAAGCTATGGAGCCTATTATAACTTTTAATTGGCTTTTTCACATTAGATTAGCTTGTGGTCTGATTTTTGGAGGCTAGTTCAATTTTTTTAAGTCAGGTGTTCAAATATTGACGCGTAGAGTGTTCAAATATTTTTAGTTTGGGTATTTTAAAAGGATAAAACTTAAATAAAAGTACAAAAAATTACTTGTATTCTAAACAAAAAAAATTTGTTTAGAGTGTTCAAGTGAACACCCTGAAGACAATGTAGAGCCGCCTATGACCCTGAAGGTATTTCAATCGGAAGAATACCGATCCTATTCGGAAAAAAAAAAAAAAAAATTCTACCCTGAGGAGATTGTAGGAAAAATGAAAATGATTTTTGGTTTATGCATCTTTAATTTGTTGATTTATCGATCTAAGCAAATTAAGGTTTAAAAAAAAATGTCATCTTGAATTCTTTTTTGTTCTCACCTTTTATTTTCGTTGAGTTAATCTATAATACGTCCCTGTTTTGATATATATATATATACAAACAACTTCCAATAAGGGTCCCTCATTTTAAAAAACCGTGCGGACCTGCCCCTTTTTTGTGTTTCCGGACCAAATTTTGACGATCCGAACCGCTCAATGTTTTTAAAATGCATTTTCCAAGGTCCACGCGGAAAATCTTCAAAAAAAAATACCCGGAAGGGCTTGATCCACACAGTTTTTGTTAAAAACGCTATATATAGCGTTTTTAACAAAAACTGTGTGGATCAAGCCCTTCCGGGTATTTTTTTTGGACGAATCTTCGCGGGGGCCCTTAAAAATGCATTTTAAAAACATTGAACGGTTCGGATCGTCAAAATTTGGCTCGGAAACGTGAGGTCCGCATGGTAACTTAGATAAGGGACCCTTATTGGAAGGGCTTCCATATATATATATATATATATATATATATATATATATATATATATATATATAGGGTAAGCTTCTTATCCGGACTTTTCATTTCCGGACCTCATGATCCAAACATTTTTTTGACGATCCGATCCGTCCAATGTGTTCAGAAGATGTTTTCAAGGGTCTTAACAGAAAATCTTCAAAAAAAAATACCGGGAAGGGCTTGATCCAAGCAGTTTTTGCAAAAAATATATATTTACATTTTTTGCGAAAACTGCTTGGATCAAGCCCTTCCCGGTATATTTTTTTGAAGATTTCCCGCGTGGACCCTTGAAAATACCTTCTAAACACATTGGACGGATCGGATTTTTCAAAAATAATTTGCAACACAAAAAAAACCATTTTTTTCTTATTTCCGGGAGGTGTGGATAAGAAGATTTCCGTATATATATATAGCTCACGGTTTCAGTCAGGGATCCCTGACTAGAACAAAATGGGTGTTTTTTTTGTGTTGCAAATTGTTTTGGGAAAATTCGAGCCGTCCAATGTGTTCAAAAGATGTTTTCAAGGGTCTAGACGGGAAATCTTCAAAAAGTAAATACCGGGAAGGGCTTGATCCAAGCAGTTTTTCGCAAAAACTGTATTTTTACAGTTTTGCGAAAATTGCTTGGATCAAGCCCTTCCCGGTATTTTTTTTTGAAGATTTTCCGCGTGGACACTTGAAAACACCTTTTGAACACATTGGACGGATCAGATCGTCAAAAAAATGCTCGGATCACGGAGGTCCGGAAGTCCGAAGGAGAAGTGGAACCATATATATATATATATATATATAAACATTGATCTGCGTTCAACTTGGTCCCCGCGAGGAATCTCCAAAAAATACTCGGAAGGGGTTGATCTGATTAATTTTCGATAAAAACTGTACATATATAATTTTTATCGAAAACTGATCGGATCAAGCTCCTGATATTTTTTTTTTCTTGGAGATTCCCCACGGGGGGCCCTTAAAAATGCATTTTGAAAACATTGAGCGCTTCCGATTGTCGAAATTTGGTCTGAAAAGTTGAAAATACCCCTTGGTCCGCATGGAAACTTAAATAAGGGTCCCTTATTGGAAGAGGCTCGACACACACATGTGTATATATATATATACAGTCCACTTCCGGTCCAGACTCCCTGATTTTAATAAAATCCGGACCTCATTGATCCTGATCGAATTTCGATGATCCGAACTGTCCATTGTGTTTAAAAGGTGTTTTTTAAGGCCCCCGCGAGAAATCAAAAAAAAATACCGGGAACTGCTCGGATCAAGCCCTTCCCGGTATTTTTTTTTGCTGATTTCTCGCAGGGGCCCTAAAAAACACCTTTTAAATATATATTTTTTGCGAAAACTGCTTGGATCAAGCCCTTCTCGGTATTTTTGAAGATTTCCCACGACCCTTGAAAACACCTTCTGAACACATTGAACGGCTCGGATCGTCAAAAAAATATTTAGATCATGGAGGTCCGGAAACGGGAATCCCGTATATATATACGAAAAACTTCTAATCCACACCTCCCAGAAATAAGAAAAAAATGGTTTTTTTTTTTGTGTTGCAAATTATTTTGGGAAAATCCGATCCGTCCAATGTGTTCAGAAGGTGTTTTCAAGGGTCGACGCGGGAAATCTGCCAAAAAAAAAAATACCGGGAAGGGCTTGATCCAAGCAGTTTTCGCAAAAAATGTATATTCCCTTGAAAACACCTTCTGAACACATTGGACGGATCGGATCGTCAAAAAAATGTTTGGATCATGAGGTCCGGAAATAAAAAGTCCGGATAAGAAGTTTACCCTATATATATATATATATAGAGTCCCCTTCCTATCCAAACCACTATTTACGGACCTACCGTCCGGACTTCACTTTCCAGACCAAATTTCAACGATCCGAACCGTTAGATGTGTTTAAAACGTGTTTTTAAGGTCCACCGCGAAGATTTGGCAAAAAAAAATACCCGGAAGGGCTTGATCGGAGCAGTTTTTCATAAAAACGCTATATTTGCGTTTTTATGAAAAACTGCTCCGATCAAGCCCTTCCGGGTATTTTGTTTTGCCAAATCTTCGTGTTGGACCTTGAAAACACTTTTTAAACACATCTAACGGTTCGGATTTTCAAAAAAAATTTGGGAAGGTGGAGGTCCGGATTTTTTTAAAATCCGGGAGTTTGGAGGTGAAGTTTTGTGTGTATATATATATATATATTTGTAATGCACTTATTTTCGGAAGTATTATTTAAATGATTTAATGTGAAAAGATTTACCTAAAATTTATTATTTTTTCATTAAGCAGTGGAATAAAATAATACAACAATGATCATAGTTTGGTTACAGAATAACAAAGTACTTGTTGGAAATTAATATACTCATGTAGACACCCCAATTTGAACCCGGAATGCTCTTAAGCATTGCCGATTACTTATTAGAAGTTGCTTCATCAAGAGTAATCGAATCACCCGAAATTCTACCAATGCTAAAGAAAATATCCGTATTCCACAAATACAAAGGCACCCCATAGCAATTAAGCCAGACATTATGAGAAGCTTCTACCTCAATATCTGGACTCCATTATTTAAAATCCTGAAAGAAATTCCCCAACCAATTAATTTCAGTGTATTCAATCATACACTTCATATCCAACACGATGGAAAAAGTAAGAAGCACAGGTGTTACTCAAGATCAAGGTTCAAATTCTTTGCATCATACAATTTATCAAAAGTTTTTCTTTTATTTTTAATTCTTTTTAGTATCAATTTTACAAATAAAACACCTTTGACTACAAATAAATTCAAATAATTACTTTTCACTCGACAAAAACTTTGATAAAAATAAAACGTTTAAAATAATCAATTCTTTTATTGTTAAATATAGTATTCTTACAATTAAAGTTAATAAACTTGATTAGTTAAGAAAAACGCTGTAAATAGAGGTACTTCATTATATTTAATTCATTTTGTTCTATTGGTATAACAAACTTTAGAAATTTACTTTAGTTAACTTACGAAGATAAAGTACCACATTTAATCTTTTTACCTTATATTTGCCCACGTACATTGACTTTTTTAAAGAAAAAAGGGCCCCATTTTTTATTTATTTATTATATATATTTGCTTTAGTACATCCTCCAAAATATTAGAATCGGCTCTGCAAGTAAGCAACCAAACTTAGGGCCGGACTTGGGCAATCCAAAAATTAGGGCCGACCATGATCATAACTGCGGGATTGCCTTCCATATCTCATCACATCACAACCTTAATCATTTCCAATTTCCTTTAACTTAACATCATCTATGTGATTTCTACGTACGTAAGCCAATCTGGCGAACCTAGTTGTCCGAGCTAACAGTCTAAACATCAGTATTCACTTCAATGTAGTAACGACGGAGTAAAAACAATAATGATGTCAAACATGGAAGGATAGTACATAAGTTGTTCGGATTTGTCCTTGTGACTTTTGGATTTGCGGTGTTTTATCATATAAGTGCATTTAATTGATTACAACTCCTTGAGGGTAGTTTAGTCATTTCGTGATCCATAAATATTTTCGTATTTGGCAAAATAGGGTTTTTTTGAAGTCTCTACCATTTCGGGTATGTTGTACGTATATGTTGCTTAATTATACCAATTGTTAAGAGGTTGAGTTCGGGTTAAATCTACAAATCCAACACCAATAGCCCGTGTAATTATAAGGATATATTACTGAGTGTATACGTTGATGTTCAGTTGTGCCCAAACGCGCACCTCTTGCACAGAAACAGTAAAATCAAGAGATAAACACGACACACAATATACGTGGTTCGGCCAAATCAGACCTACATCCACGGGGAGGGGGGTTTCACTATAATCCGGAGAAAATCTGTGTTCTTGTGTTACACACTCCCACTCAATCTCACACAATAATGAAATCCTCACCAGTTCTCTCGTGTATCTCTCTCTCCGGGGAGCCACAACCGGCCCCCCCTCTCACACTCTTTGCCTCTCTCTCTACATTGTGCTACCACACTACTAACCTAGGCATCACAAAGTATTTATAGAGATACAATAAAAAACCCTAAATCACTCCCTCGGGCCTAAGCCCAATTGCCCACACGGGGTGGACTCTCAACAATCACCCCCTCCAACCCGAGTGGGCAATGTCATTTGCAGCACCCACATATTGCCATCTCCAAGCAGCTGTCTCTAGCAAGCACCTGTGTCACTAACCTATCGAACATCCATGCACCCCCAATCCAGAGTACAATAGCCCGAACGAGTGTATCCTTGCAAAACTAGACTCCGCAGTCAATCAGAAAATCCAAAAATTCGAGCACCGCACCCCCTCAACTGGAATGCCTCCGCCCGTCCGAGTACCGCACCTCCTCATCTAGGATGCCTCCACTCGCACACCTCAAACCCGAGATGTATGCGCTCACCAACAAAAGCGCTCACGCTCACCAACAGAAGCGCATGCGCTCACCAACAGAAGCGCTCGCACCCCCTCAACTGAGGTGCCCGCATCCAGCATCCAAAACTGTCACGCTTATCCTGTGCGCATCCGCAACTGTCGCCATTCCTGCTCATGTCACAAACCACCCATACTGCCTGACCATGTCTGACATTAGCTCCATCTGTCACTGCACTCCCACAAACCTGTATGGTGGCCCATCATCCAATCCAATACAGCTCGAATCACAACTGCAAATCCTTACGATAGGTCTTCAAATCCGATTGAACCAGAATGCCTCCGATCACTACTGACCAACTCCGACCTGTCACTCTAGTAAGCGCCTGTGTCATCAACCAATCAAGTGTATCCGCACCCTCCAAACAGAGATGCAACACTTGAAAGAATGTATCCTTGCTCACTAGTTTCTCCGACTGATCATTACGGCTCAAACACTGCGAATCCGCAATCACCTGATTGCTCCAGTCACCCTCTGATCCCTGCAAAGTCTGCCCAATACTCCTGGTGTAGCTTTTCCAACTCTGCTCAACTATTTCGCCACCTATTCACCACTCTTGCCACTCTCCTAGTCTCCCGCCACTCTTTGCCAGCTCTCCCGGATCTCATCCTGCCTCCTGGCTCACTCACGTTCCATACCCGGCTCTCCTAACACCACTAGAACTCCCATCGGATCTCCCAAAAATCACCGCTCCTGCAAGCGCCTATTGTCACTAACCAGACGAGCCTCCATGCACCCCTAAACCAGACTGCAATAACCTGAAAGAGTGTATCCCTACTTGCCAAACACGACTGATCATCCCTAGTCTGCCTCCGACTCAACAACATCCCATCCGACTGACCTGACCACGTCCGATCCTCCTCAATCTCTCCGGATGTGTCTTGGATCGCAAAATCTGACTCGAATCACTCAAATCCAAGCCCACCAGTGAATCTGGAACCATCCAATTAGCTAGGAACAGCCTCCTCACAACCCAAAATGCCTCCGAATGTCCAAATCCGGCTCAATCCAGCAATAACACATACTTCTGAGCCTCAACATGAAAAACAGAGCGCGTGGTTGGATTCGGAACAAAAAATTGAGCTGGGAACCGGTCCGAACCGGTCTGAATCCCACTGAACCGGTCAAATAACAAAATCTGGTCTGCCTCCGGACCGTTTTCTGGTCTGAAACCGGTCTGCCTTTTCTCTGAACCGCCAGTCTAATCGGTTTGACCCCTTTGACCTCCGGCCTGACCCCTTTGACCTGACCTCTGATTACTTTGACCTCTTGACCCTAAACCCTAACCCTAACCCTTCTGACCCCTTTTGCTGACGTGGCGCCACGTCAGCGTTGACCGGCTGACGTGGCGTCAACCATCCCGCGTGGCATCCTCTGTGGCGCTGACTGGGTCACCCCTAACCTTTGACTGGCACGTGCGGCTCACCGCCGTGACTAGATCTGACGCGTTGCCACGCGCCGCCTTCAACCGGCGCGTGCGGCCTCCTCCAGCGTCCTCCGGCGACGATCTTTACATCCCCGTGATTGTCTCTTCAAGCCGAACATAACCCCATGGTTAAAAACTCCATCCGATCACTTTTTGAAAAACTCATTCTCAATCCCGATGCCTCCTCTGTTAGACCACCCGTGGGACCCTCTCTGGTGACAAAAACTGACCACAAGCACTCCGTTGGACTCGCCTTTGAGAGTTGCACCTATTTCTCTGATCAAAAACAAGTTTTGTCACCTGTTTTGTCCGACCAAAGCTTCAAACAGTGCTCCAATGGCCTCCGAGTGATTTTCAAACTGCTCTGCGCTCTCCGGTGCTTTAACCAAAGCTCTGATACCAGTTTGTTGTGCCCAAACGCGCACCTCTCGCATAGAAACAGTAAAATCAAGAGATAAACACGATACACAATATACATGGTTCGGCCAAATTGGACCTACATCGACGGGGAGGGGGGTTTCACTATAATCCGGAGAAAATCCGTATTCTTGTGTTACACACTCCCACTCAATCTCACAATAATGAAATCCTCACTGTTCTCTTGTGTATCTCTCTCTCCAGGGAGCCACAATCGCCCCCCCCCCCCCCCCTCTCACACTCTCTGCCTCTCTCTCTACATTGTGCTACCACACTACTAACCTAGGCATCACAGAGTATTTATAGAGATACAATAAAAAAAAACCCTAAATCACTCCCTCGGGCCTAAGCCTAACTGCCCACACGGGGTGGACTCTCAACATTCCTTGTTTTCAAGTTGTGCTATATAGTATAGACTAGTTAGGTCATAGGTTAGCTAAGCGAGTTGGATTATAATGAAGGTTTTTCTGATACGAAAACTACGATGTTAGGTCATAGGTGACAAAACTAGGATTATAATGAAGGTTTTTCTGATACGGAAACTACGATGTTAGGTCATAGGTGACATGTTTAGCTAAATAAATTGCATTATAATGAATATATTTTTGACACAAAAACTACGATGCAGAATATGACACGGCATAACATTACATGATGTCCCCTTGTCACTAAAATAAACAAGAGGATAGCTACACAGTCATACTATTTTTTTCTGAAAGAAAAAGAAGAAATTTCATTAATCTTTTTTCGGTAAAAGATAGACTCCATTAATCAAATCAAACCCCAATACAACAATTTACCAAAAAAACCCCTACAAAAACCGAAAAAAAGAAAGAAAAAACAAAAGAAAACAGAAATTACATAAATTACAGGAAGATCGCCGGAGCCTTCAACGGAGTTGTCACGCCACCGCCACCGCCAATGATGGGAGTCCAGATCTAGAGACCCCAGATCCGGCTTCCCCATAACCCAAAAATCTTTGAAAACCGAATTACAAAGATTAACAGTCATACTATATTTGGTCAAATATAAAGATGACATGATACACCATTAACTAGTCTACCGTAATCTTCGATGGAAGATACTATAAAACATCTTTATTACCCAATTGTTTCCTTAATCATCGGGTGGGAAGTGGGGCCATGTTACATCATGATCCGATACAATTAATAGAATCTTCACAGGCCACCATTCATTCATGAGAAAAACCAATAAGATGATCCTTGAGTTGATGGAGACCCTTTCAATGTTTTTTGTTTCCATTATTTGTTTTTTCCTTTGCAATTTCTTAATTTACTTGGTAGACCCCTCTATGATTAGTAGATTTACAATTGGAGGTTCTTCAATAATCTGCGGGGGTAGACTTAATTTACATGTAATTTAAGAAGTGAGAGAATTGACACTACACCTTTTTTTTTTTTGGCTATGCAATTACAATTATCTTGGTGACTTTAGAGACTCCACTTGTGATTTTCCTTGGGGACCTCTTGTCCTAATGAATAGGCGATATTCGTCGAAGGTCATGGCCGGATACAATGCGGGTTTCTCCGGTGTCACAAGCTGCTCCACCGGTTGGATGAGTATATCACTCTTGGGATTGTAGAAGAAGGCAAGCGATACGCGTTCTTTCCCTGAATTAACGATGACTCTATGCTCAATGCTTTTGTATACCGCGTTGCTTAGTACCTGAAAAAAAATATTATTGAAACAAAGAATAAGTAAACTGCTAGCTAACAAACAAAATGGCCAAGTAACTACACCGAACCACTTCTTCTTCTAGATTTTTGTTTAATAACTCGTGGTGTATGAGTCAATTTACGCGCACCTCGTCTAATCTACGGAGACCAATCTTGCAGTCCAGGAAGAATAGATTAAAGCCATAACAAAACAACATATAGACTAGCCCTGCAAGAGTTAAAACGTTTCAAACCTTAGACTTAAAATATATCAAACTCTAAATCTCAAGTCTTGACCAGCCAACAACTGTGAAATTATTTGTCTTCCAGATTTGGTAGTTCATACAGAGTAAAACTAAATTGCATAGCAATATGGCAAACAAAAAACATTTGAAGCTCTCGGAAAGGCCGAAAACAACATTATTTATAAGCTTTTAGATTTTTTTCTTTATTAAAAAAAATTACTTTTGTTAGTTTTATGTTTATTTTGTTGTGGATTGTTATTGGTTCGTCTCAACTAGAGAAATATAAAATGTAAAAAAACTATGGTCAAAACCTTGAAAATTTCACTAATGATAAAAATTAACCCAAAACATACATGATTTTAGGATTTCTTTATTGTCTTTTCTGATTTTTTTTTCAATTTTAATTCAAATCTTTTTAACTTTCTGATTTTTCTCGTCGAGATAAACCAATAATCTATGAAAGCTTAACATAAAATAACGAAGACAATTTTTTTTTGAATAAAGAAAAAAACAATCCAAAAGAATACTTAAGCAGTTAAGCTTACTTAAAATTATGTATTTTCATTATCCATACAAGAAACGCTAAAATAGTACTATATAGGTTCCTGAATGTAGCAAATTTATTAATATGTCATCAGAGAGTTATAGTTGACGCGATTAATGTGGACGGCTGGCCGGCGGTGAGATTCATAGAATCTTATTTACTAATTTGGGGAGTGAAGCGTACTTAAAAATAATTATTGGTGGTGTTACATCCTTCGCAGGGGGGTGCGAATGGGACTACGGCACCTTTTGTTTTGTTTTTTTTTTTTATTAAGAAAATAAAATTTGTTAACCTCATGTGAACATAAAGACAAAAGATCGAGTTCAGATTTCAATACGTACATCTGTCAGATGACAATACGCTTCCACGGATATCGATATACTTTTTTCAGATATCGATACATCTTTTGCATATTATTCTCCACAACAATGATACATGTACAACAAAAGTCTCCAACATGGTTCCAACACACACACATGGTGTGTGGAACCCACACACACTTGAGTGTTAAGTGTGTGTGGGCTCCACACACCATGTGAGTGTGTTGGAGACATGTTGGAGCTGGGTTGTTGTACACTTATCATTTTTTAATTAAGAAAAATAAATGAGGTAGTTGGACGGATTTGAAATATAAAACTTTAAGAGGACCGGGTTTAGGAATATGAAATGAAACCTGATTAATAATGGGCTGGACTTACACATGTACAAGTCTCATTATTAGTATAAACCCGTCCCAAATCCGACCCGTCCCAATGTTTGTGCACCCCTAATTTTTATCCTATCTCATTGGACTTTCTATTGAGATGTTCGTGATTACTCTTTCATCATTGAGGAGAGAGAGAAAGAGAGAGAGAGAGAGATGATAATAAAGCTATATAAATAAATGACTATACAAACGTGCGTGTTGCGTGCGTGTTAAAATAGTATTATAGCATATGTTTGTGATTAAGAGATCTTGTTAGTCAAAAGCCTTGGTGGAAGGGCCAAAAAAAAAATGTGTGCCGGTGATCGACCGGCCTCCAGCAAATTGTCACGTGGTGGAAAAAAGAGTGAAATTGAAATTTGGACATTAGTGACAAGTAACAATAATTCAAAGCTTGCGTAAACCTTATCCCATTTACTTGTTACCCTACTCATTTGGATTTTGAAATTTGAAGTTAACGTCTAAGCAAATCCTTTAATAGCCCTAATGTTTAAAATATTTTACTTCTGCGGAATTTGAACAAGCGACCTCATAAAAGATAAGCATTTTATTGTTCCCTTGCACACTTGGCCAAACTCCTTGGGGTTGACTTGAGGATTTGACCTGATCTACTACTTCCTCCGTTCCGTATTGTTGGGCATCTTCCTTTTTTGGGCGTCTCAAAGAATTGCTTATAATTTTTAATTTATTAAGTTTTTTATATTCAATATGGATCTTGTTTGCTAAATCGCAATTAATTTTATTAAACAAAGTTGTCGGAATGACAAAAAATATCATAGATTATGAGATATAAATTTTTTTTTGAGACGTTCAAAAAGGTAAAGAGGCCCAACAATATGAGACGAAGAGAGTATTTGGTACATCAAAAAAGATAAAAATGAAGGTGCGAGATTTATAAACAACCCTGCGTGATCCACTCAATCCAACAATCTCTCAGTCTATCGAGAGTTAATAGGACTCTCTCGTTGGATCGAAAATTAGCAAAATACTAAATCACCGATTATATTGTAAAACCTGCATTTTGTGGGATTTGTTGGCCGGTGGATTTGATCTCTACTCTACCGAAGGTTGCTTTCAAACGCTAAAAAAAACGTCTTATGGTTCAATCACGTATAATTGGACCAATTAAACATATTATTCACGGATCAATCACTTTTATGTAGTTTTGCGAATTATTTTAGAATAGGCCGGCGAACACAGATAAAAAAAAAAATCAGATTAAAATCAATCAGTTTTATGTAGTTTGCGAATTATTTTCCGGCGAACACAGATTAAAAAATAAAAAATCTGATTAAAGTGTTGACTAAAAACTTTTGGGTAGAATAGTTGGTTTGAGTAAAGAAATGAGGCTCTAAAGTAGAGTAAAATTCAATTTGATATAAGAGTTGATAAACAATAAAGGTTGTTGAAGCTGAAGTTTTACTCTAATTTTAATTTGGTAATTAGTTTTAAGTAAATAGTACTAGTAAAGATGTTCTTATATTTCTCCTCCACTAAAGAATTTAGTGGACCCAGTCCGTGGCCAACATGTAGTACCACCTCTCTTTGTGCTTGGTTAATGATTTTGTCATCAAGTGGATTTTGAACAAAAGGCACCAGCTAAGCTCTAACGCACGTGTCTAAAAACCCAAAAAAAAAAAAAAAAACTTTTGACTAAAGTTGAATGACTGGTTACAACCCCATCAACCCATGACCCCTCCATGTGACTACTATATATGGTTCATTAATCTTAGCCAAACATTTCAATTTTTTTTGGATGGATAATTCAAACGTCTAAAATAATAATAAACAAGTAAAAAATTCATATTATCGATCCATACATAAAAGCTGTATTGGGATTTCGACATCAGAAATTGTTTTCAGTAAATATTGTCTAATATTGGCTGATACAGGACGGTACGAGAAAGAGAGAGGAGCACCTGAATTTGATCGCCCATGTTGACGATAAATGCATGTGGAGCTGCTTTTACTGTGATCCAGCTGTTGTTTTTTCGGACTTGAAGGCCGGGGACATCCGCGTCAGGAAGGAGAAGGGTCATGCCACCGGGGTCGGAGTGTGAAGAGAGACCAAGTGTCAAGTCAGGTTGAGGGCATTTTGGGTAGAAATTCACTCTCAGGCAAGTCCCAATATTGTTGCCCCCAAATGCATTTTGAAGGTGTTCCTCCTCCAAGCCAAGGTTTATTGACAAAACCTTCATTAAACGCCCACACAGCTTCAATAATTCCTCCCCATACTCGTCCATCACCTCCCTGCATCCAATCACCCCAATATGAATCTTATGTTCCATGTTTTTGAAAATCAAGTAATTCACATGCATGAATTTTAGTAAAGTTTTTCGTACGTGCAAAGATTACTTTTCACAAAAAAGTAGACTACAAAACATGTGATCTGTATTCAATTTATGTTTGCATGACCACATCTGCACGATATCTCACTATAACTCTTTTTAATTTCGATCACGACTTATATTCGACTATGCCAACAAATTCAAAATAAGATAGAAAGTACTCCCTCCATACCAAATGTTTGTCCGGTCTGCAAAACGATGACCTAAAAATAATAAGTCTTTTAAAAGAAATTTTCAAAAAAAAAAAAAAAACAATTGCGAAGTAGACAAACAATTTGGTACGGAAGGAGTAATAGTATTTGCATGGCATCCTTCATCCTCAACCTCAAGTATCTCTTTCTCCATCTCAATCCATTGGCAGCCGCACGATCACGTTTTGAGATTCATGTACTTTGAGATACAACTAACGTTCGGCTATATTTATATACCACAAAAAAAAACTAACGTGCGGCTATGAATTGACCTGAGAGATGATGGCGAGGCAGGCCACTTCTTATGATCCTTTAAACACTGGGGAAGGTAGTGAAGAAAGTAATAATCGCTCCAGTCAAGAATGGCACCCTTCTGTACCCCGAGCCGGCTCCCGTAGCCTTCGTAAGTCTTTGGCGAGTTCGCGTAAGCCTGTTTTTCTTCCATCGGCTGGTGGAAGAAACTGCGCCAGACGTCTCTGGCACAGTCCATCAGCCGAGGGCTAACGCCGTGATTAATAACCTGGAAAAATCCCCAGTCCCGACAAGCTTCGGATATCTGGTCCAAGGTGGTTGCCCTGAGGCTAGTGTCTTCACCAAACAGGCCTGCAAGGTCGATTAACGGGATGTTGACGTCGTCAGTTACGGCGGTGTCTGTTACCGGCCTGTCTGGTGCCGGCTTGATGAAGCGATCGGGGATAGCCGGTATTCCACTGTCGGATAAGGATTGTACGCGGATTATTGGCTCTGGCCAATCTTGTGGGCAATTCATGCCTACAGACACAGTATCCCTTTTCGGGTTCCAAGGTTGATTCTATAAACAAGTACGATGAAACAAACAAGCCTTTGTAGATTTTAGAGAGAGAGACAGAGCCTCTACATTTTAGAGAGAGAGAGATAGAGGGAGAGAGAGAGAGAGAGATAGATGAGGTTGAACAGGGGAGTTGTGTAGTGGTAGTTAAAAGGAGGGGGATTGTGGCCTGGCCTGTCTGGTGGGGCAGGCTTCTGAAGTCGACTTGTTTAAAAAGACAACGTTTTTATTTGGAGTCGTATTCTTTTTTTTTTTTTTTTTCATTCGTTATACATCAGTTCGGGGGTTAGTGGAGGAGTTAGTGAGTTAGTCCAAAGGGGGTCTAGAAGTTATCCATAAAACCCTAAACCCCAAACGCCTCCGTCGAGGCTCGAACCCTGGTCTCCCTTGTGAGAGAACCAGGAGATAACCGCTAGGCTATAATCCCTTGGTTATTTGGAGTCATATTCAATCAATGGAATTTGTTTTTACACCTCTTTTTCATTTTTTTATTATTATGTATTAATCGATTTTTTGATCTCTTCAAGGAAAAGAAATCTGTTTTTCGATGCTTGAAAAAACAAATTAATATTGTGGTTATAAATTAAAGTAATTGCATAAAATGACATAGAGTGCACCAAAAAACACTCCAATAGCAAGTGAAAGGAGGGTCCGCTTGCTTATATACCCCCTCCTATCCCATTAGTTGGGTCTCTTTTTCGGAATCCAACTTTTAAACTTAACAAAATGATTACACTTTCAAATAAATGATTTTTCCAAATTATCCTCCCTTTTGAAAGTGCAATGATTACCTGTTTAACTTTAATTCCTTTTTTCTCCATTTTGTATTTGAATTTGAATATTGAAAATGATGTGTAAATAAGCAAATATCTCAATTTTTTGTCATTGACTAGTTAAAATGAACAATTATTTTGGTACATCCCAAAAAGAAAAGATAGACCAACTTTTTAGGATTGAAGGATTAGATGGATACTCTAACGTTTATCATTTGAATTGGAGGATGTTGTACTTTATATACTAGATCGTTAGAGTTCTGACATCAATGATCTAAAACATTAACATTCAAATGCCTATTAATCACTAGGCTGACAATAAATACAAAAGAAGACAAAAAAAAAAAAAAAAACACGCACTCTAGTGCACTTTATACACTTTTTAACATATGTTTATACATTTTTCATACATTTCAATATACTTTTTAAATCTTAACAACAGCCCACTGGGCTGACTTAGAATTTTCCATTAAGTATTTGTAAAAGTCATGGTTTTTTTTTTTTTTTTTTAAATTTTCCCTACAAAAAAATTAAACAATAAAAAACATAAACAGACGGCAGTTGGTACTTGGTACGTGGCCGCATATTTCTTTAAGAGAAAAATGATTCCAAAACAATTATTCAAATAAATGCTCGATTGACTTCATATAATTGTTTTGGAATCAATTTTTCTTAAAGAAATATTGGAGAAGTCCGTCAAAACAAACGGCTAGTATCATCAACTGAAACTTTCTAATAATAGATGGCTCGATCATCTTCATTCCTCAAGCTGTACATCTTTTAGGAGGCCGACATAACGAGAGTGATTGATCCCCTCATTTCGGCGCCGTGACTGAATTGATTTCCTCTCCCTTTCCCTTAAAACTTTCAGTCACACAACGACATACGGAGTATTATAAATGGGAGAACTTATTCAATAATTCCGGAGTACTGTCAACTGGTGCTTTGTATGATCTCAACATTACACGTGTATGTAGGATCTATAAAGACACAAAACTATAATAGAGGGGGTGTGGCACAGGCCACCCGTCTAACACGAATGGAAGTCAATTAGGTACTTATCCATGTTCAAATAACTTGATTTTTTTTACAGAAATCATAGAAAAATAGCAATTTAACAAATAAATGATTCGGATTATGAAATTAGTACTTTGGTGACTTTCATTTGAAGACCGTAACATAATTGAATCAAGCTTTTATTATTTTTTCAACTAAAAGCAAAGTAAAGGACAAAGTTTGTGTTCAACTTAATTTTTTATATATATTTTTATTAACAATATGCAGCAATACAAGTGGATTATCAATCCAACAGCGTCACCTACTCACCTCCCAATCAACTTAATGGCTCTGTCACAGAATGTGTACACTTAATTGTGGACCACACGAGAATGTGTGTTGTCGGAGTGTCTCGGGACACTGTGTGGCCGTGTTCCGGAACGACTGAATAATTTGAACATAAGTAAAGAGGGAGTCGATCCTTAATTATCTTTGATCTTTCAGTTCCTAAAAGTCGTTCATAATTTACCCCAATGAACAATAATACCACATGCTGTTCAAAGAAGAGAAAAAGGCGTAATACCACATGCGCCGACTCCGTGATAGTATGTTTTAATTTGGTATGATATGTTTTACTAATATGGTATGAGGACCCACAAACAAACTGTAAAATTAATAAGTCTACTTGTTCGTTGGCTGTAGCATGCATTTAGGATCCAATTTGGTGGTTCGGTCTACGGAAAAGGCTATGAGGGAGAGAAAGTCAGGAGGTGTTATTAGCTAGTTTTGCCACTCTCGTGTATACTTTTAACGATAAACCTAAGAGCCCGTTTGGATGCAGTACTAGGCCCCTGACTAAATAATCAAGCTGCCCCTCATCCCTCTTCCACGCCTCATCCCTCGTTTGGCAACACCAAAACCCACCCCGACTAATTAATCCGGCATCCCCCTCATCCCCCTTCCCCCTGACTAAATAAAAGCAGGGAGGGGGTGTTTGTATTTAGTCCGGGCAGATTTGGGGTGCCAGATTACGCCCTTACCCCCACCACACAAGAGAAAACCGTATGAAATGGGGAGAAACGAAATTTACCTGGTTTGGGGAAGAGGCCTTGAAATTAGGGCAGAAACCTTGGAGATTTCGTGTTCTCTTGAAGAAATTATGAAGGATTTGCGGTTTGGATTGGTGTTCTCGAAGAATTATGAAGGTACAGAGAGAACGGTGGCTATGGCCTCAGATGGAGGAGAAAAAAGACGGAGTCTTTTTCCTCTTTTTTTTAACGTCAAAAGTACTGTAGATTAGGTTATAGTGGAAATCTGTACATGACTACATGGGCTACCAATTGTTTGGGCCGGGCATATTTTAATCGAAACACAAGGAAGATGTATACATATATATATTTGAATGTAATATCCTTTTTGGATACAAAAAAAAATATATATATCTTTATAAAATTTAATGATTTTACTTCATATAAAAATTATTAAAAAAATATTATAGCTTCAATTCATTGGTTTTTTAGTAAAACATAATATCTTTTTAAAATTTAATGAATTTACTTCATAGATGATTAATTGATAATTTAAAACACAAGGGCAAATATGTCATTTAACAGTTTTTTACATCATCCACCCTCTTTATCCCTCCTTTCTTATCCATCATCCAAACCTGTACTATTTAATCCTCCCTTCTTAACTGCCACATCAATGTGGACCCACCCTTCTTATTTAATCACCCCGACTATTTTATCCCTCTTTACTATTTAATCCCTCTCAAACTTATATGTCATCCAAACGGGTCGTAAGGGTACAGAAAAGAGGGTATAGAAAATATACGATGGCTTGCGGAGTCTATTTTTGAATCCCACACAAATGATCCAAATTGTTTAATAATTTCAAAATGATTTTCCTGTGTACATGCAAAAATTCAACACAATTAGATATGCATATATAAGTTAGTGATTCAATATCTCAATTTCTCATTTAGAATTAGGATGCGCAATTCTAAATGAAAATTTGGAGTTTGGATCACCCACTTATGCATATCCAATTGAGTTAAATTTTTGCAAGGACACTTTGAAAAATTATTTTAAAATTATTGAACGGTTCGGATCATTCGTGCGAGACCCAAAGTTAGCCCCGCAAGCCACCAGTACATTTTTTGTGCATATAGTCGGATCCTACTTATAAGAGAAAAAGCTCTTTTCGAATGATCCAGAAATTATGGGGTTTCCGCCACACATTGTGGGCCCCACCTGCGTTCAATATGGTAATCTGAACGGTTTATTTTGTAGGGCCCACAAAATAATATTCCCTCCATCCGAATTTGGACGTTAGTCCATTTTAGGAGTTCGTACCACTTTTCAAATAATTATATATTGTAATTTATAATGTTTTATGTAATTTTAAAAACATTGTCTTATAAAACTAATCGAGATCTATCAAACAAGATTGGATATAAAATTTATTACCAATTTAAAGATATCACTAATTTTTTATCCGGTTGCAATAGAACGAGGGACAAACAAAATCCGGACGGAGGGAGTACACATAAGCATAAATTAGCTTGATCGGATATCGATAGATATGTCAAAAATTAAAGTTTAGTTTACAAAATGAACTGTTGCGGACACATTAACTTAAAAAACTATTGATAGAATCAGGCCATCCATTTTATAAATTTAAATTCAATCGTTTAAATCCCTATCGATGTCCTATCAAGATGAATTTTGCGTCATTGTACTATTTTACGAGCCCTACAAGATGAACAATCCACATTATCCCAATGAATGCATGTGGGGCCCACAAAAGGCGGAGGCTGAACCCCTAGTTTCCGAATCATCCAGACAGAGATTTCTTCCCTGAATAGGGATTCTTTGTATCCTTGTTTATTTCACTTAGTGTTTACATATAAAATTAACAAATCCAATAATTAATTGACACGTAATCAATTATGCCAAACATTGGCAAGTATGTGTCAATGAAGATGCACTGGATTAATGGAATAAAGATGGATTAATACGATGTCGTATTAGTTCTCAATTTAAAAATCAGTTATTGGCAGTTACAAGTCAAACTAATGTAAGAAAATTGACTTCAAACCATAATTTCAACTCCTAAATGCATGATCTCCACGTGTAAAGGTATGAAACAAGGTAGTTAACAGTTAAGATACGTGGAGAGCATCATGCAAGGCAGTTAGTTCATTAATGTGTAATCATTTGAGTTATTTGAAACAAACATGCAGATTCAAAGTAAAACTTCTGAAAGAAGTTTAGAAGAATTCAAATTCAGACGTGGAAGAGGGAAGAAACTGCCAATTCGAATTATAAAGATGGAGTTCGAAGTAAGCCAAGTTCAAATTCTTTGAGCGGGAAGTTCAAGTCACAAGCAGTTCCTATAAATAGAAGATATTGAAGAAAGAAAAGCCCACAGACAAATCTTCAACAAACAGCTATCAAACAAATGATGCTTGGTTTGTTCATTGGCAAAGTAGAATTAGGATTTCGACTCAGTTCGAAGTAGATTGGGAAGTAGATTAGGAAGTAGGTTTCGATTGTTCCTATAACAATCAATTGTTCGAAGTTCTTGATATCTTGTATTTGAAGTTGAAAGCAATTTTGAAGTAAGTTTACTTTTGATTTATTAATCGAAATATCTTGTTTCTTTGTTGTTCTTTGATTTCCTAAGTATATTGGTTTGCATTTCTTCACTTTGAAGGAAAAATCCTCTTAATTGAGGTAATTGAACCAATAAAACACAATCGCCTGATTAGATTTGGTTTTCCAAAGTTAATCTGAGAGAGGAGATTTAAAACTCTCTGGAACACTCACACACAATTATTTTTCATTGCAAAGAAGTAAAAGAACCAAACACTTAGTCAGGTTTCCAGTTGCGTTAATCATGAACTTATGTTCAATTTGATAAATTCAGATACTTGTGTTCTAAAAAAAAGTTTACTAACAAAATAATCTGTATATCTACACATATAACAATTGTACTGAATAATTTGTTGATAGGTGCATTGCATGATTGATTATTGAATAGACATAACTACTTTGTAATCATGTAGCGTGACATAGTGGTGCACATCTAGCGGGTCGGGCATAGTTCGGACCAACTTTGTAATCATGTAACGTTCAGTTCTCATCGAGAAAATCGTGATCGTCTCCGGAATCTGGCCTCCATTCTCGCTCTCTTCTCTTTTTTCCTTTTCTGTTTCATTTACCGGTACCCAGCTCCGGAAACCGAAATCCACTAGAGGGTGGGGGTTGGGGATAAGGAGGGGTGTAATCGTAAAAAAATCTCCCCTCTACAGTTGAATAATTTTTGGGGAGGCCAAGGGGAGCCAAAAAATTATCAGGGAGAAAGCCCTTTGCCAGGGATAACGAAATATGGGGTGCAGAGTTATCCCGGAGCTTCCTGGTTTTGCGAAAGGGTGGATATACGATGGGGCCTAGGGTTTGGAGGGTGAAAAGTTATCAGGGGACATATCCCCATCCAAACATGGCCTTAAGCCAATCCAATTAGTCCATCAATTTTATAGAACATGATATTCCAAGAACGTAAATCACTCATTGATAATTATTACTACAAACTAGAGTTCGCGATCATACCTAACTATAGCTAAAATCTTTTACATTCTAAGAGCAACTTCAATGGGAATGGAAATAGGGTTGTATAGTTGTAAAATAGCAAAGTTCTATATGTGGTTCTACATTTGGAACCAAGGATGACTATACCTCACCAATCCCAATTGAAATAGACTCGAAAATGGAGATTGGAATCTACTTGAGTTTGCTAAAAAATGGTCGGGATATACAAACCTCGCCGAAGGTAGTAGTTGAAGTTTCTTTAAAAAAGTGGATTTTTTCAGTTTTTCTTTAAAAAAAAGTGGATTATTTTTAAGTCCTCGTTTTGCGGTCCAGACAAACATTTTGGGACAGAGGAAACAATTGAATTGGGGTTAAGTAGCTAGGAAAAAATGAGTTGGCCAAGCCATGTTCCAAAAACTCACTTAAATCAGAAACTGGCTTTAGTTGGCTTCTTGAGTTAATCTATTGTGATAGAATAACCAGTCTCGTAAAGCTTAATAAGTCAATTTGTAAATCAACCTCTTAATAGTTGAAACTGATTAGTTTTAAAATAGAACCAATCATTGGAGAGCGGGTGCCAAAATTTGGCACATAACCATTTTTACCCACTTTTTTTGTGCGCCAAATTATGCAAATAGCTATTTCAACCACCATTATTAGACTTGCTCAAACACAACGAAAAGAACATGTAAAAGTAAGAACAAGGAATAGACAAATGATAGTTGTTTTAACTTACTGCTTAATAGACTAAAGATTATTTTGATAGCATATAACAATATAATTGTTAAGCAATAGTAGTATAGTTTATAGGATCCAGGTCGGACTAGACGTAGTAATACTTGTTCCAAAGTTCATCCCAGTTATTAAACAGTTCAAAAATTAATTCAATTCAACCCAATTTTATGACCATAAACCTTTACAAATACGTTCTTGATTGGGCGGGCTACTAATCTGGTGTGACACCATAGTGCCACGTCCTTATGACATAAATTATTGTGCATGTCATTATATTAGTGTACCTGCTCTAAAAGAAATGAAAAAACAAAGTTGTAAATCTAATAAGGCTAAAACAATAACTTGTAGATCTATATCGACATGTAGGTGGTGTGTTTGAATCTTGAGCAGTGGCTAAACTAATAATAGATGTTCTAATCCTGACTCCTTCTTGAGCTATATATTAATTTCAAGTTTTTAGACTCGATAATTATCGAATATTCAGCGAGGAATGGCAATCAACGTCACCTCGTAGGAAAAAAAATGAATAAAGAAAAAAAAAGTTAATATACCTCTTAGCAGTACATTTGATTTGTTTGTCATTTGCACTTAAAGTTGACTAAGTAGACATCAATTTTTTCCCTTACAATTAAATTCGATTTTAGATCATTGTTGAATAACATGTACGTATGCCCTTACATCAACCACATGTTATGTAACGACCCGGATTTTCACCTTATCTTTTTTGAATAAAATATTTTAATTAGTAATATTTCTATCTTAACTTCATGATTATTACTTCCTAATTACACTATTTACCCAGACTTCCCTAATATTCATTTAGAACACTATTATCAAATTTCTTTGCTTATTAAACCCTAACTTTATTCACTCTATATATGGTTATAATTCATGTATATGTACTTATACACATATATATACACATACTTTCTTTTCTCTCTCCTCCCACCCTTACACATCACCATCAACCTTCACAACTCCCTCACTCCGCCCTACCCACTGAAAAAACAAACATCCCACACCCCATTTCTGCCATCAACCACCTCCATTAACCCATCATGTTACCCTCATATCCCCCACATGACCTCTCCTGCCTTTACGCTCCACCATTTCCACTTTTACGCCCCTTTCCCTATATATATACACACCCCTAATTTGGCCTCCCACTCCTTCACACTCCAACACTTCTCATTTCCACATAAAAATATAAGGGAGAGAGAGAGAGAAGCTCAAAGGTTAGCCATGGAGTTCTAGAGAGAGAAAAGTGGGACCACACCTCCACACTTCACCACTTACCAATTCGGGTTACATCACCTAAGAGAGTTCTAGGCAACCATAATTCACCACCAATGGCAACCAAGGTCAACCGGAGAGCCACATCCACTCCATTTTCGGTAAAACCTGAAATTTCTTCAAATCTTCCAAATTCAATGTAGAAACCTCTTGTCCGTCAATTCTAAATATGCTATGTGTTAGAGTACCCTAAAAGTAGTTTATAGGCCAAGTGAAATGTCCCCATGCAAAGGATTTTACGAAACCCAAACAAAATCTTCATTATGCTCTGTCTTTGGCTTGTCTCGTCTAGACTAGCATGTCCCTCGTCTGGACTAATGTTGTTGCAAGCTTCCCTCCTCATTTAAATGATGAAATTACACTTAGGTCCTTTAACTTAATATTTCCTACGGTTTTGACTATAAATCATGTTTTTATTTCTCATTTGACCCTTAACGTAATTGTTTAGTTAAATTAATTGATAAATGTGATATTAGGTTTATATTTTCTATTTATGATAAATTAATTATTTATAAATGTGTTAAATAATTACTATAACTTAGATAATAAAAAAGAAAATAGATTATAATTGAATAAATCACATAAATAATATTCTTGTTAGAAATTTACATTAAGTATTAATGAACTTTATTTATTATGTATATTAATTGTACAAATTACAAATAACCACTATAGCAAAATTAATATTATATCCCTTGGGGTTAGTAAATGTAAAAAATACAACTTTACATGTTAAAGTCATCAAATTAACCTTTTGTTAATAAAATTACATAGATACCCTTAAACCATGACATAATGCCAAATTACCCTCATCCGTGATTAAAGGACCAAAATATGCTTCCTTTAGTCTTATTACTAAAATACTCCTATACTTACTCAAATTACCAAATCACACTAGACTTAACAAGTTTAATACTTCACCATTATACTTAAATGTAATTACACAACCGACCCCACAGATTTATACACATTCAACTCTCACGTTTTATTAAATGACACTTAAAGCCCTATTTCATTAACTTACCTTTGATCTAAGACTTATGAAATTAGATACCGAAGATTCGTTATTTGTGAGATGAACTTATAGACTATTGACATGAAAAATTACTAGGATCCACCTATTTGATCTATGTGAATTTATGTAAAGCCCCGGAATTTTACAAAAAACTTTTTGAATTTAATTGGGGAACATAGTGAAATTGCATTTTAATGTTGAAATGTAGGGTCAATGTGATAAACTGTTTGGTTTGGGACTTGTTGGTAACAAATTGGAGGGGTGTGTTTGTAGTTTGTACTATATAAGGGGGAGTTAGAGAGAGAATATCATATCCCTCCCCTCCTCCCCATAGCCGGCCTCCTTCTCTCCCTCCTCTCTCTCTCTCTCTCTCTCTCTCTCTCTCTCTCTTGATTTCTTCAACTCTCACACCAAATTACCCACCAAAACTCAAAACCTACCAAGATCCACACTCAAATCCATCACCTACACGCTTTTGGAGCTCGGGTTTCTCTTGCATTTATGTAGGGAAGCCATTTTTGGTTGGGTCTTTTATTGGAGAGTTAGGGTTCTTGATTGGAGCTTGTTGGAGGTTGAATCATTGAGGTAGGGATCTCCTATTTCTCAGTCTAAATGGTTGATTTGTAGTACAATTTCCTAGTTTGATCATGCCACACTTGATTGTGTAGAAAACCATCTTTTTCTAGGATTTTGATTTGAAATCCATGTTACATCTTGAACTTGGTTGTTTAATTCCTTTGGTTAGTTGAAATCTATCTCTCCTTTTGTGTATTTCATCATTGGTAATATAAAATTCTGAGTCTGGACATTATTTGTTGAGTTTGGGTGAAACCCGTTGAAAATCTGCAAAAATTGCGCGTGTTCCTATCTTTCTCGATTTCCCGTCGGGACGGTTTTGACAGTTTGTGATCTGGGTTTTGTTTGTTCAGTTCCCGAACGCATAGTTCCGTCGTAAATCTTGATATCTCACTTCAGTAACTTTTCACCACTTGTTGAACTTTTAGACTTGACTGATGGAATTGCATCATTGTTTAATATCAATGTGGAATGGAATTAATGCTATGTAAACACTTTGACACATCCTACACATGGACATGATTTAAATGACATAAAGGACACTTGAACATTTTTGAGAAAATGAGAAGTAATTGGTTTACGGTTGGATTATGGATACTAGGGCCACCATTCAGTGCGTCCCTGGGCATGGGTAACGAGGCCCGTGAATCTCGGTTACTCGGGCAACCATTCAGTGTATCCCTTGGCAAGGGTATCGGGGCCCATGAATCCTCGCAGGGTTGACGATGCCCATGAATCTCAGCAGAGGATTGCGGATCCCAAAGGTTCCAATTATTGAGATTGTGGAAAACAGGGGGTTCTTGTAGTGAACGGGGAAAAATAGATAAAATATTTACATGGACACATCAGATTTTGCAAAAGGTGTATCATTGACGAAAAGAGATTTTATGAATCCGCGGACACTTTGACTCTTACTTGATCATAAGTTGTTATTTCTTATTCGTTTTCTTGTCTTGTACTTAATTCGTTACATCCTTAGCGCTCATATCATTCTATTTGCATTTAGCGATAGTAGAAAATTTTCCTGCGGGACTAGTGTAGCTCACCCTATCATTTTTAGGTACACACTCGGGCCATGAGTTGACATGCTTGGAGTACATGATTTGGATAAAAAGCAAACATTGAAGAGTTATTTCATCTCACGAACCTTATTTTTTGAAAGATGATTTTGTAACTCTATTTGCTTATACCTTTTGACTTCGGATGAATGTATAACTTTAACACTTTTTCTCACTTTTGACATGGAAATGGGTACTCGATTTAGATGTGGTTGTTGGTTATGAACTTGAAACCTTGTGAGGAGACCTTGGAAGTATATGGATGGTATTTTCAGATTTTCTCATTGAAGTTGGTTTATTTATTTATGTTGAAAATCAAGGGCGCGACATTTTATGTTCATGTTATCATTTGTTCCATTGTTTCTAATACCACAAAGTTATTAATTGTTAGATTGGGAAATTAGGTTACCAGATTGGTGTGCGTATGTAGAGATCACCTAGACATTTATATAAGAAATGTTGTAATGGGATGCTTTGGGCTGTATTATATCTTGGGCCGTGTCACATCCTAAAATTAGGTGTGATGGATTGGAACAGAGTGGATGGGAACATAGGCGGATGGATACGATGAGATTGTAAGGTGATGCCTTGGGTCGTGCTATGTCTTGGGCAACACGTCCTGATCAAGTTAAGCGTGGAGGATGGGAGCAGAGTGGATGGGATCATAGTGGATGGAAGCATCAAACTATTTGAGTTAGAGGTTACCCAATTTCAAAACAAATGTTAAGCGTTACAGAAAAATATTCATGCATTTAATATCGCACTTACGTGATCATTATGAATTGTTCATTACTTGTAATATAAGGTTTAGTGGGTAAGAGTTAGATATTGAGTGATTTATCTCTCATGATGCTATTGTTGGCTCTATCATACCAGTTACTGAAGGTGCAAGAGAGGAGCCGCTCTACCAGATAGAAGGATTCGCTGCCAACCAGGTTCCAAACGAAGACCGGAACCTGAATTTAAACCTCTAGAATGATGTCCCTTTGTTTTATATTTTGGATGACTGTAATCCTAACTTTGCTACTAGTATTTTCTAAGGAGGATGCTACATGTACAGACCAAGGGGCACAGAAAATGCATAGAGGATGCTCGGGGACTCACTTTTGGGTCCCACACGAGTGATCCGTATTGAAACGGTGGGACTTTGGTTCAAGCACTTCTAATCGTCCGATTGAGCTGAATTTTTGTGGGGCCCCATGGAAAAATGTTCTAATAATAATGAACGATTCGGATCACTCGTGTGGGACCCAAAAGTGGGTCCCCGAGCATCCTCTATGCATTTTCTGGACCTATGGGTCGATACCCATAGGTTTTCTGATTTTCTAGTGATACAATCAAATTAAGTAATTTGGATGTTGAAGTATTATTCCGCTGAAATCAAAGATAATCATTTTATTTAAATAAATTATTTTTACATCAAATGATTTAAATAATGCTTACGAAAATCTGGGCGTTACATGTTAATTAAGTACAACCTGATAGATTTATTTGAGATGTGGACAAGGACGGACCAAGGGGCGGATGAGACCGCGCGACTGCCTAACTCAACCGCGTTACTCAAGAAATTTTGAAACTTGAGTAAGGCGGTTGCGCTGTCTCATCCGCCCCTTGGTCCGTCCTTGTCCACATTTCATCCGCCCCTCGATACTAGTTTCAATCGAAATTTGTAATTTGGGGACGTGTCAATTGAAATTTCTTTTTGAATTGATATTTATTTAAGATGTTTATTGAACTTCGCATTTAAAATTCATGTGAAGTGGAATTTTAATTTTGAGTAAATCTTTGAAACCGATCCTGTAGTTTACCACAAGTCTCGATTTTATCCTTGGAGTTTCAATTGTTCACGATTAGCCCTTATATTTCCAATTTGTATGGATTTGGTCAAATTGATAACAGTTGTTAATAAAAAAGATGAAAATTTAATTTTGTTCAGCAAGTACATATACCATGAACTTTAAATTGTTGCATACTCCTTGAATTGCTATTTTGAGGTTCCCGATTAACCCTTTTTTTTGTCGCGAGATTCAACACCAAAAAAATGTGATCATGTAAAAATTCGACCATTTTCATAAGCACTGTAAGATGGACCACATTTTGTGGTCACCAAATGAACTTGCACCTCAAAATCAACTCCTTGGCATAAGGTGCACAGATCATGAGACCTTTTTGCTGGAACACCAACACTTACAATTGATTGTGCAGGGACGGACATGTTTTCGAATGAGGACCAGGTTTAGATCGACATAACTTGGTGGGTCCATGAAAAGTTCATTTTTCGTGACTTTGTTGTGGAGGTTCACGTGTTCCCTTTTAGTTTCTTATGAGATTTTTATGAATTGAACGTTGTATTCAGTGCACAGAGAATAGTCACGTTAAATCTGAATTCTCTTTGGTTCTTTTGAAAGAACGAATTAATGTTCCAATTAGATTTAAGCGTGAGTTCACTCCATATTTTTTGTTTTTAGCCTATGTAGACACCCCGATTTTGAACCCGGGACGCGCTCAAGCATTCCCGATGATGAAACGGACCAACCATGACTACCCGAAACTTGTGAAAATGGCTTGAACTTGATCAAAATCAACCAAATAACCCAAACTAAACCAAGCATTGTTAAACCAAGCCAAACCATCAATTTGCCACCAAGAGCCTTGAGCGCTCAAGTTTGAGGCCTTGAGCGCTCAAACCCATGAGAAGCACCTTGAGCGCTCAAGCCTACGGCTCTGAGCGCTCAACTCTGATCCCAGTCAGGAATCTGCAGAGCATCTCATCATGAGATCTCATGCAGGGGGGAGCGTCTAACCGATTGTATACGTCTTATGCGTGTATACACCCTACATTGTCCTAAACTACATCTAAAACTACTCCTAACCCACTTTCAAATACAAACCCACTACCTCTCTCTCCTCTCTTCCCTCCCACTCACTCTATAAAAACCACTCACCACCCCCTGGTTTAGAGGTTACGAATTTTCACACTCCAGCTCTTAATTCCTCCAGAAAACATCCTCTCTATCTCTCTCTACAAAACCATCTAAATTTCATCCAAACCACCCATCAAAACCATCTTTCAAGTTCTAGATACCACCTCTTCTGATCATCCATTGATCAATTAACCTCACCCATTATTTTACCCATCCAGAATATTAACTAAACATCCATAATCGTCCATCCCCAAGCCCAAAATCAAGTTCAAGCTTTCAATCAAGTTCAAAAGGTAGTTAAACATGTGAAAACCTCACATTTTTGGGTTTTCTGAGGGAGACCAGTAGGCTCAAGCAAGTTCTCTATACTTGCATTGGGCTTACAAGGTCAAAAGTATACAATCAAAACATTTTTTTAAAAAAAAACTTGATGTTGCAATAGGGTTGAGCGCTCAAGCCTCAGGCCTTGAGCGCTCAAGCCCAGTTTTGGGTCAGTCACTGTTTTATGCTTCTGGGCTTTCTACAGCCCTTTTAACAACATAAAAAGGCTATTGAGGTGTTTATTTCACTTTCCAAATAATCTTTTACATCTCAAATGCTCATGCATGTACATCTTTTAGCCTTTTTATGGTTTTAATGTCTATAAACCTTGTCATAAAGGCTAAACAGTGGCTGAACCATCTTTAATCATTCCTATTTAATGTACTGGAGTTCCTGAGAATCATCAAAAACCTATTTGAAAGTCAAAAATCAGAAAGCCATATGATGGCTTGAGCGCTCAAGGTCATTCCTTTGAGCGCTCAAGCTGTTTTTGGCTCTTTTATTGATTTCTGGTGGTTTCGATGATGGATCATGTTTAAACTTCTTTTTGGTGCGCGTGAGTTGTTTTATTCATGCTTGTGATTCGATTCTCTTCTTCATGTTTAATTTCTTGCATTTTTCTTTCATAATTCACGGCTTTAATCTTCCTTTTCTTGTCCTTTGTAAGATCAAACATTCAATTTCTAGCTCGTATTCCTCTGAAAAATGTTTTATTGAAGTTTGATCTTGTAAAGAGTGAGAAAAGAGGCTGTAAAAAGGGTCAAAATCACAGAAGCCAGAAACTGGTTGGAGCGCTCAATCCATGGGCGTTGAGCGCTCAAACTGGTTTGGGAAAAGGTTGAGCGCTTGCTTGACCAACCGGGTGACTTAAAATAAAGACGCGTCCCAAGCGTAGGACTCTCGACCGATGTAGCATAATATCCGGAAGTACCGGAGTCGAATCCACAGAGACGGACGAACGTGTGCAGGACTCAAAGATGACGGGTTCACAGTTTATCTTGGCTCTTAGGTAGCCACCCCTTGTTCAATGAGATTAATTAACTAAGTTACCGGACTAATTTACTGAATGCAGATTAAAAATGAGAGTACAGCTGAGGGAACCCAGCGTCCGCGACTAGCCTAACCAATGTTTACTCGGGCCACAATTACTCTTTTTACTGATTTTAGAATAAGAAAAAGGATCCCTAACAAATGCGCACCACCTGTCACCAGATTTCGTGCGCATTCGAATTCCGGCGATGCCTGGGTTTTGTTCGTTAGAAGAGTTTTCGTTTCCTAAAATTGCTCAAAAATCAAGTTAATTCGGTCCCGAGGTAAAACATCGATAAGTCTAGCTGCGAAGCGCCTTCGCCCCGCAGCCGCACCCTATGCAACTACTCACTCATGATTCTATTGAACGCATCAACAATATTAAACCTAGATCTAAACATGGTTTGAACAATTGAAATAAAAGCAAAAGAATGATACCACAGATTACAGAAGAGAACGGATGCAAACACCAAGGAAAGCAAGAATCCAAAGCTGGAAAACCGAAGAACTTGAATTAAACTTGAATCCAAAAATAATCCTGAAATCAGCAGCAGAAGTTAAGAAAAATAAAGCGTAAGTTATGAAGTGTGGAACCATGTCTATCTAACCCTAAATCGAGTTAAGAGGGTATTTATATGGAATCCCTTGGTAATCCGGAAAAACGAAATAACTTCACGCGAGACCCAAAACGCCACCGTTCCATAGCTGAGATAAGCTCTCAGTAGCGCTACACCAAAAATGGTGTAGCCCTACCTAACCCATTAAGGCTGCCTGTAACACCCTCGGTAGTGCTACACCACTTTTGGTGTAGCGCTACCTAGCCCTTATCTCCTATTTTGACCGTTGACCCCCTTGTTCCGTTGACCTCTTAACCAACCGGTAGCGCTACACCATTTTAGGTGTAGCGCTCGTAGACCTTCTGTTTCGTCTTGCGCCTTTTTGTGCCATTCTTGAGCGCTCCTTCAAAATCATGTAGCGCTCCCGGCGGTACCAATTGCTTCCCTTGAGCAATTAACTTCACCACTTAGTCTCCACAGCCTTGCTTGCTCTCACGTTCCGTCACGGCCTTTCCAAGTACCTCTCATTAGCGCCAAAATATCTCAATTTCCTGCAAATTAAGCACAAACACAAAATCCAACCACGTGCACGCATTAAACGGAAAATGAGAATTAAACGCACGTCTAACGCGCTAACTTCCCCTACTTAGGCGCCTAAATTCACGAATTTCGCGCGCCTATCACATCCCCCAACTTGAGCGTTGCTAGTCCCTAGTAACGAACGAGACAAAAATAATAAAGAAAAATAAAAACTCAACAGGGGGTACGAGGGTTATGCAACCTCTACAGAATCAAGTGAACAATTCAAATCTCATCCCTTTGCTACCCACAACTCAGTCACATGCATGCCCTAGCGAAACCTTGAACAATTCCACACCAAAACAATTGTAGAGATAAAAATGCTCCCACAAAGTCACAATGCAACTCTCACTCACCGGAACACTCAACATCCCATGTGAGGCGCTTGGCGACCAACGTGGGATGAAACGAGAAACCACCACGTGCCAATCAAAACAACGCCAGTTATGACAAGGAAAGCTCAACGAATATAGGATACCACACATTCACAATCAAATATAAAACATGCATGCAAGAGAGTCAAACAACGTGCATCGGGTCTACTAAGGACTTCATTAGGCTTATAACGACCGTGGTTGCAAAGAAAAAGGTAACATGCAAAGGGTGACAGCCTATAGAAGCGCATGGACAGTCTACCCTGACTGGCCGCCACCTCGACTCACATCACAAAACATTAGTCACAAACATAACAAAAGTACGAGTTATTACACAACACATAGGATGACAAGACTCAAACCACCGACTTAAAGGTTACGCTCAATCTCCTTCTGTAAATGTTTGTTGTAATTTCTCTTCATCATTATCATCCTTTCCATGTAAATCGTTATGCACAAGCATCCACGCTAGATTCGCATTTTGTATTTTCTCACTATTTACGTGATTCCCGTCCCCGGTTCCCACTTTCATGATTAGATTAAATTTTAAACATTTTCAAAATCCCACAAAATATCGAGTAGAGACCGGTTCACGGACCGGGCGAGAGGGGTGCCGTAAAACCCTTCCCCTCTCGTAACCAAACCCCCGAATCCGAGAAATCTTTGGTTCCGCCATGATCAGTGAAATCTTTTTCAAATGGGAAAACGAGTCATATTTTTATCGGTTTCTCGGGTTCAGACCTCAAATCCGGGTGGCGACTCTAACAATCACAATCTTTTCGAACAATCTCGGTGGGCCGTCCACACTAATTTTTTGTTTTTAGCCTAATGTCGAAATACCATTTGTTTCCACTAAAGAAACTTTCTATTTCTCCATAAGTTAGCTATTTGATTTTTTTACTTCTCGTAATTCTTTTTTTTAGGTTTTGGTCGTAATTTTTTGAATTAATCATTCGTCATGACAAGGAGAATCGAAAAGTACAAAAATGTTAGCTGAAGTTGAAGAAAATTCATATAAGACGGAAAATATCAGCTATTTGCTATTTTTTCATCTTTAGTGAACTATCTTTAGTTAACTATTTTTGCGTTTGATCATAGATTTTTACTTTTTAGATTCCTCTCCTCAAACCTAATGACTAATTCAAAAAATACAAGGTGAATCTAACAAAAAATTAGAAAAGACAAACAAAATTACTACTATCATTTAGTCCATTTAGTTACGAAAAATGACTTCTCCTCAAGTAAGTACAAAACACCATTTAGTCCGTTTAATCCATCTAATCAATAGCTGGAACTCATCCTAATTTTTCATAACAATTGAAGAGATCATATTAAAGATATGGCTTATAACCCATTTGGTTGTATCCCTTGTCTGTCAAGGGAGAGGTCTGGGGTCGAGTCTATGGAGAGACACTGAACCCTCTTTGATTGTTTAACTCGCTAACTTTCCAACTAACTCTCCCACATGATGTATTCAATTTTTGGGTATGTGATCAGTCGAGAGAGAGAGAGAGAGAGAGAGAGAGAGAGAGAGAGAGAGAGAGAGAGAGAGAGAGATTGTATTCAATTTTTGGGTATGTGATCGGTTCAATTTACTTCTTTTATTTGTATGTGCAAATATTTCTTTAAAAATTGATTTGGTAAAAAAAAAATAGTCGTTTTTTCGTTTTGTCTTTATTCAATTTCTTTTTGCATTTGTTAGTTTTGCGTCAAGTTTTTGTGGTTTATGGATTCGTCTCGATGAGACAAATCCAAAAAGTATAAAAATTATGGTCGAAACTATTTTTTTTTTAATAAAGCCAAAATTAAACCAATAAAGAGGTTTAGTTTGGTTTATTTTCGGCTTTATTCAAAAAATATTAGTTTTAACCATAATTTTATACTTTTTGGATTCGTCTCGTCTCGACGAATCTATGAACCACGAAAACTTGACGCAAAACTAACAAATGCAAAAAAAAAAAAAATTGAATAAAGGCAAAACCAAAAAACCAGTTCTGCTCTTTTTTGCCAAAGCACCCCTCTGGCTCAATAAAAATAGATATTTATGATATCGTAGTTATTCGATTGAAAAATATGATTTCAATTTCTGAAGATAGAACCAATGAAATTACGTATTGAAGGGAGACATTGAATGGAAAATTCGAAAGTGTGCTTTGGGATATATGATCCCGACTCAGGTCCTGTCCAGTGTCATTCCCATCCAGTCGGATCCAGCTTTGTTTTTTGGCCCATTCCGGATTCAGAATACTGATTCGAACCCTTTACTTTGTAGAGCTCGTCAAGTGCTTCATGTTTGAGAAAAATCATATTCACTGAATACCAATTAATTACTTATCGGAACACTTTTATGTGGAATTTATCTAGAAAAAAACGTAATACACACACTAAATCGGACCCAGTTGCTTCAAGATAAATGTGTTCCGATAAGTAATTGATCGGTATTTATTGAACTTGATTTTTCTCGTACATGAAGAACTTGACGAGTTCTATAAAATGAATAGTTCCAATCATTGTTGGGAATAACACTGGCCGGGACCCGATTCCGGTCATTTTATAAGGAACTAAGCATTCAAGAAAGTATATACAATAACAATGGTGCATTATTTAAGTTCAGCCCCTTTGGAATAAAAATCATGGCTCCGCTCCTGTAATAATCAGTTCAATAATTTCTGTAATAATTAATTCGATAATTGAATATGTATTGGATGCATGTCGGCAAGTTTTCATGCTATGCTAATTGTTTGGACGTGTCAGGTATTATCCTATCTTTTCTTATTTATTTATTTTCATCAAAAGAATTCATATCCAATGGTAATTTAATTAATCTTGAAACCAACCTCAAAAGACTCTGGTTTCCATTCTATTATCCAAAATGCTTACGTTTATGAATGTGTGATAACATAAAGAAAAAATGGGAAGCGGGGACCTGTACTATAGTGTTGTAGTCCCCCGATCACAGCGTCCACTCGGCAATCAACAGTCTGGATTATTTTCACGTTATCTTTACAAAAAGATAAGTATTTACATGTAGAATAATCTGGACCGTTGATTGCGGAACAGACGACTATTATTGAGGACTACAATCCTGTAGTGTTTTGTGGCACTACAGGTCCCTGGATCAGGGGAAAAAAGGAGCTACTAGAATCTAGAGAGCAAGCAAACAAAAAACAAGAAAAACCTAGCTAAATAAATGCAATAAAAGTGAGTCACACCCCATTGCTGGCTAGTGACTACTTAACTTTATCCGGCATTTCAAGTGAGACAAGGAAGCCATAACAACGCAGATTTATGCCATTTTGTTCGTGTAGTTGAAACTTGGAAGCAAACTATAAGTGTAGTGTGAAATCACAGATGATTCCAACATTTTTTCCACGTTTTGTATGTACATATATATGCTTACATAGGTGTAGGTGTAGGAATGTGACGTGTGCATTATTCTAGTTGTAAAGTGAAAAATATAAGCCATGAGTTCACACCTTGTAGTTGGGAGAGTGACTTGGTTGGCCTAGGGTTGATTATTTGAGTAGTAGAGTAGGTGATCCATGAATTTTTTTTTTATAGCTAAATCGGACATCATGTGAGCGTAACACGTTTATCTCAGTTAATTTCTAAAATGAGTCTTTTTTTTTTTCAAGACAAATATGATTTGATCATATAGTTATCGATGTCTGATTAACTTGTTGTATTGTACAGACTACCAACTCAATGAGAAGAAGAAAATGAAGGGTTCAAATTGAATAACAAGCCTCAAAATGGGCCAAGATCGACCACAGAGCATTCTTGTTTTGAGTTGGACCACTATATCATTTTTATTTTATTTTTTGGTTTTTCGATAACTAGTTCATATTTAGTCGAGGACCACTATATCATTAATTGTTGTAACTTTGTGTCTTTTGGAAACAAGAATCTCAAGGAAAATAAAAACACGCTATCACCAAACTCATTCTCTCTCTCTCTCAAAACGTTGGCACGCATTGGCCGAAAATCACAAATCGCCCTATTGGCATGTTCCTTATGTGTTCGAGGACCACTATATCATTGTTGATGGTAACTTTGTGTCTTTTCGAAAAAGAATCTCAGAAAAAAAAAGCACAATATCATCAAACTCTCTCTCTCTCTCTCTCTCTCTCTCTCTCTCTCAAAACGTTGGCACGCATTGGCCGAAATCACAAATTGCCCTATTGGCATGTTCCTTACATGTTCGAGGACCACTATATCATTGTTGATGGTAACTTTGTGTCTTTTCGAAAAAGAATCTCAGGAAAAAAAAAAAGCACGATATCACCAAACTCACTCTGTCTCTCTCTCTCTCTCCCTCTCAAAACATTGGCACGCGTTGGCCGAAAATCACAAATCGCCCTATGGGCATGTTCCTTACGTGCTGGTTCGTTATTCATCTTTCTAGTTCATATCTAGTATGGCCTATTTGATTGCTCAAAGGTGATGAAAAGTCTAGTTCATATCTGATATGGTCTATCCAATTGTCCAAAGGCCTTTTTCGCCAATGATCATTCAAGAATTTAACGTCATTGGGTTATATTTCTGATTCTCGAATACTCTGTTGGGAAAAATAGCCGGCAATACAAATTCCAAAGAATAATTTCCATTGATAATCAAACTAAAATTACATATTACAAGAACGGATTATGAAACGAGAAACAAATCGAGCCGAGTCCGGTGATATTACAGTCTCCTTAACAAAGATTCGCTGCCTACCATGGGTGTTGTAGGATACACCGGCGCCTTCGTCCCAGGATAAAATGGCTAGAACCACTAACCACCAGAACACCTCCGTTGGTAGCCTTGGCGAACTTACTAGTGTCTGCCCCTCTCTCTCAAAGACGATTTCCAGAACTAGACATGTTAGACAAATTTCTCGTGACCAAAACAATGGCTGAAGCTGCCTATCAATAAGTGAAGAAGGAGCCTCTAGCCATCAATACGGGAATCAATTCTCTAATTGAATTCCATAACCCCCAACATAAAATTTTGTGTAAAAACCACTACAATGAATTGGAATAATTCTGTTGCAACTCCTGATTTGAATTGAGCCATTAACCTCAATTCATGAGGGGTATTAACCACTTGAAACGGCTGGAAATTAAACACTTCGTCCAGATTCATCGAATCCGGAATAGACCGTTTGGTTGCCTCGTCAGGCCCTCCGAAATGCCCCGGTTTCATTCATCCAAAATTTCGTGAAATTTCCAACATACTCTTGTACCAAAAATATTGATGAATATTGCTTATACCACAACTTTTATATCCCATGATTTAAAACCATGATATCTTCTCAACTATATATGATTTAAAACCTCAACTATATATGATTTAAAACCATGATATCTTCTCAACTATATATGATTTAAAACCATGATATCTTCTCAACTATATATGATTTAAAACCATGATATCTTCTCAACTAGTCTTTTAACTATTGGCCTTTTTACCTTTGGTGTGGCATCTTTGCAATATCCTTTTTTCTACCCGATCCTAATTAGGAAATGGGGGTATTGTGCGGCACCGTGTTGTGTACATACCGGCCGTGTTCATTGCTCGGATGAACGTACGACCAAGATTTCATCTCAACTCTTTTGCATCCGAGCTGTTCATTGCCGCGCGTGATGAGATGACATCTGGGCTATCCATCCGAGCAATGGACGGTTAGGATGTGCACAGTACCGTGCGCACAACACCCCCTAGAGATTCGTCTTTTTCTTCCGAAATTTCCGCAGTAGCCCAATTAACAAAAAAAAAGGGGTCATCATATCAGATCGTTCTGTTGATTTCTAGAATTTGTGAAATTTGATATTCAAAGTGAAATCTACCCAATCACCAAAAAAGAGGAGGGGAAAAGCTATATATATCATTTTTATATTCCATGTGTTTCGGGTTTAATTGAAATCAAACAGTATCAATTGATATTGTTTATTAAGTAATTGCTTTGGGTGGCTAGCCGCAGTACAATAACTCAACTGTTCAAGTAATTATTTAATCACAAGTAGCTAGGCATGCATTTTGTCACAATATGGTCCTTAATTATTAGTTCAAATATGGTTATCACCTTTCTAAAGCTAGTGGGTCCTTTTCCTTCGAAATGTGAAACCAGGAATTTGTTGTAACAGCTTTAAAAAAGAGAAAGAGCTTCAAGTTGATCCAGTTTGGGTTGGATGCATGATATGAGTAGCAGGGCCAACCTTGTCTTTTTTAGGCTTAAAAGGCAACCTCAAAAGTTGTGGTCCTTTTTGCATCTTTGATAACCAATTGAGAAGAACTAATCAATTTCAAAAACCATATCCCTAGCATTGAACCACGTGGAGTAATATTCTAGATTACATTAACCAAGTTTGGTTGGCTTAGGTGAGATAGTCTAACAATGTCTCTTGCGTGTAGCCCGGATGCGCATGGAGGTACGGATCCATCGAAGCCATGAGATTTTGACCTTGTCGGATACTCGCTCTCCGGTAGGCAGCCTAGGCTCATCGTCCTCTGCCGGGAACTCACAAAATACTTCGTTAGCTAATCTCAATATAATTACCACCTTCACCAATTTTCATCGTTGTCAACAGCATCACCGGAGTTCTCTCTACTTCTCTTCGTTCATCTGTGTCTCTCTCATCTCGGCTTATGCGTTACTTCTGCACTAGGATCTCAATTATGATCTAACACGACCTCGATAGCTGCACGACTACAGCAGCGACTGTAGTTCTTTTCCTGGCTTCTGGCATCTCCTGATTTCTTTTTTAAATTCAAGTTGATAGACCTACTTGAGTTTGTGAGGGGATATTAGCATAATATTAAGACGTATTATTTTACCATGTTTTCCAGGTTTTAGATTGTGTTTCCTATTTGGTCTAGGTTATTATTTAATTACGTTTCCCATATATTCTAAGTTTCCTTCTTGTTCACGTTTTTTTAAAGACTTCCACATAAAATAGCTCGTTTAGAGGCCTGATCAATTCATTCTATTTTTGTCCCAGCTAATTCAGGAACATAAAACAATTAAGCTCTTAGCGATATCCGAATTACTTGATTTTTCATATAGAGACTCCTAAAAATAAATTTTTTAAAAATTGAACTGTTCCAGTCATTTATATAGAATTCTAAAATAGGTCTCACACAAGTTGATGCACATTTGGTCTACCCATAAAAGTTTTGAACGTTTTTGTTCTACTCTGATGAGCAGTAAAGATTCCACTGGCTTCTAGGTTTCCAAACAGGTTACTTTAGTTTTCTTATTATTCTGAAGACAAAAGTACTTTGAAACCAATACATGATCATTATACCTTAAACCGGTTTCTCTATTGGATATTCAGATTCCTAATCATGAGTTTCAGAAACCTTAAATCTGCAGATCGATAATGGATTCCACGTACTAAAAATCCAGTTCAACCTCAATCACAGTCATTATCTACTCATTTGCTGCGAAATTTCGAAGATACTGCCATTAAATAACTTAATCCCTCCGTCCCTTTTTAAATAATACCTTTGAGAAATGTGTATTTTTGTAACAGTTAAAAAATGCACTTCCGTAGCATGATTTTAAATTTTTTTGCACCAATAAGCACTTTAATTTGGTATAAAAAATTTAAAAAATTATATAAAGAATAATATTTTTTAGGGGGTTTGAAATTGCACGTATGTTGATAGAGATCACTTAAAAAGGGACAGAGACAATAATTGATTTATCACTTATGACCCACTAAGGTTTCTAAGTGTTTAGGGGTCATACGTGGATGTGAGTAAGCCAAGTATGATTGCGGTAGTGATTATTGTTTTTTTCTTCGGTTTCACGGTTAGGGATATCCGGGCCAATTTACGTACACCTCGACTAGTCTCCT
Organism: Vaccinium vitis-idaea; assembly: GCA_963854785.1. Taxonomy (NCBI): domain Eukaryota; kingdom Viridiplantae; phylum Streptophyta; class Magnoliopsida; order Ericales; family Ericaceae; genus Vaccinium; species Vaccinium vitis-idaea. The sequence goes on from OY978220.1 coordinate 25,189,898, forward strand.
CAGCGGTCTAGTGAACGCTAGGCCATCCACACATTGATTAAGAGATTCACAAAAAATTACTTTTTCGTGCAACCAGACTCTAAAAATCAAATCCTGGTCAATTGTGTGGAGAGCAAAGTCAACGAGCAACAGCAAGTGGACGGACTAACCTCGGGGCTTATTGCAGTAGTGATTTTTTTTTGGTATATATGTAGTGATGTGGTGTTACTTTTTGACTTGTCATGATAGGGACGCAATGGTTTGTGCTGTTCCTCACAAAGTCGGACAAGAATTGTCATATTTTCCATTGTCTGTCTTCGATTATATAAATCAATGAGAGTGAAATGCAATGACTTTTCTACTTGGCACACAATATTTTTCTGAGTTTAGGAGGATTAGATAGTGAAATCAGGACAAATGCACAATTTTAATTTGATGGGGCGAGTGATCTTACCATAGCAGCTGCTAATTAAAGTTCAAATAAAAAAGTAAGTGGAGTTAACTTATACGACTTGAGTTAGTTGAGTGAGTTTAAAACAAATCATATGTTACAATTGCATCTCGATATTTTTTCACAGCCTTTGGTCATAATTAAGAACGTTATGTTCCATTCCCTTGACAAACATCCTAATTTCGAAAAGAACGTGCCAAGTTAGTGCTTCAATACTATCAAAATAAGTAACACATAAGAACCAAAACGAGACCTTCTAATAAATCTTGCCATTCCATTTCTACACTACCAATGGTAGTTTTATTTCCATTCACTTTTGCCAATACATATGACAATAATGAAAAGTCAATCGAATATTTGTGTGAGGACCTCACATGCATCCAATTTTGTGAAGACTTGATCTCGTGACGTGAAGATTCGAGTTATCAACTTCGTCAATCTGTTCTATTGAACCAATTCATAAGTGTTGGCCACTTGCCCAGTTTTTGCATCCTACCTGATGTTAGATCGCATATTTCACAATTACTGTCGCGGATGCTTTGTTATGACATTAATTATGATGCAGCGACAAATGGAGCAGGTGCGACACGATGACTAACTCTTATCGTGTGAGAGGAAAACAACGGATATTGCGTTTTGAGATTTCTCATTTTCCAAAATTATCAAATAGGGATTTGGGGTCCCCGTAGTAACCCAAGTCACTACACTCCCATAGTAACTTCAATTGTGGACTCTCTATAATCTATATTTGGGATCGGAACCGTTCAATTTGTTGGGAATGTTGAGTGGATTATTCGTGTAAAAAATCAAATTAATTGGATATTGGTAGCTATATGGTCAGATGCCGTTTGTTTTACGAAAATGGATTGCCAATATCATTTAGGCAATAAACTGTAAGACAAATTTGTCTCAATTGTGTGTTTACCAATCTTTCATGATCATATTTTTTAAGTACTCATAATGTGCTCAACATTTCTGAAAAAATGAAACATTCCGATCCCAACTAAAGATTATAAAGGACCTACAATTGAGATCAATACGGGAGTGTAGTGACTTGGGTCACTACGAGTGCCCCAAGTCCATCAAATGGTGCTCCTGGATATCTATGAGGGTTTATCAAGCAGAGATTATATTTTCTAATCTCAAGACTGCAAAATCAAATATGTCAATTGGTCCAAAATCACCATGCTGCTTGTGTTACGTACTTACGGCCCAATATTATGACTTCAAACCAAGCCCACGGGCTGGGCCTTTTATTTTATCCAGATCCTGGAAATTGTCTCGATGCAAATTTTTTTTTTTTTTTTTTTGTCATTCATCATTCTTAATCTGTTACATGGGAGAGGAAGGAATGAGACTCGATCCTGGGATGCAGTGTGGGGCATCCAAGAGCTCTACCGCATGAGCTAGCCACCACTTGCCGATGCAAATGCTTTACATAAGCTTAAAACTTGTTGACACAATAAATATCTAGACACATGTTTAGATAACTAGATGTCCAGGCCAGCTTGCGCACACCTGGACTAATTTCGAGTCCCTTGAAGTAACGACCGGGCATAACTCCCAGTGGCCCCAAGGTTTAGGATAGTTGGTCTCCGTGGGATTCGAACATACGATCTCAAACACTTTGTTGTTTTCTCATGCCCACTTTGCCAGCCCCTTGGAATAAATAACGAGATATAGTTGACTGCAAAAATTATTTTTTGCTGCCTAACTCTAAAAATCAAATCCTGATCAATTGTGTGGAGAGCAAATCCATACGAGCAACAGCAACTGGCCTGACTAACCTCGGGGCTTATTGCAGTAGTGATTTTCTTTTGGTATATATGTAGTGATGTGGTGTTACTTTTTGAACTTGTCATGATAGGGACGCTGTTCCTCACAAAGTTGAACAAGTATCGTCAAATTTTCCATTGTCTGTCTTCGATTATATATATCAACGAGAGTGAAATGCAATGACTTTTCTACCTGACACACACTATTTTCCTGAGTTTTTTTTTTTTTTTTTTAAAGACGTCAAGCATTCTCATTCAACCAACCCGAAGGCAAAAGATTTCACCACAAGATACAGAAATGAACCAAAACTACAAACATCAAGACATGAGCACGGCTACAAGCACTAACAGGTTGACCGACTCCAAACACACCTGTCAAGGCAGACCAACACTTCGTGCCGGCATAGAGTCCTATCTAGATCTAGCAGTAGAGAATTTCCAAAGAAAGACCCAGCTCAATCCTAAGCATAAGCACAGATGAAATCAAAGTATACCCACACAGGGGTATAATAATCCCACAAAAGGGGATATGAAGAAAAGAAAAACAAAAAACAAGAAAAAACGGACGAAAAATAAAAAAACTCAGGCTAAGAGCGATGTCATCTGAGTCGCCACCGTCGACTTATTCGCCGGAGGAACTTCAGCCGAACCCAACCCGCCACCACTCCACCAGATTTGACCCCTCCAAGGCCAAAAGAAGGGGTGAACCGAAACCCACAGAGGAGAATCCATGGAGGAAGAAGTGATCGAAAGGTAAAATGGAAGAAGGGGATGGAGACCGGAGAGGAAGGGCTTTGAATGTGTTGGGAGTGAGGAGAGGGGGATCGGCAGGACAACACCCCCCCCCCCCCCCCCCCCAAAACCAGAAACCCTAAAAGCTTAGCTAGAGAGAGAGAGAGAGAGAGAGAGGTTGTAGAGAGCTTAGCCCGTTTAAGCCACTATTTTTCTGAGTTTAGGAGGGTTAGATAGTGAAAATAGGACAAATGCAAAATTTTAATTTTACAGGACGTATGATCTTACGATAGCAAGTGCTAAAGTTCAAATAAAAAAGTTAGTGGAGCTAACTTATATGACTCGCGTTAATTGAGTGAGTTAAAAGACTAGTCATACGTTACATCCTCGATCTTTTTTCACACCCTTTGGTCATATTTAAGAACATTCTATTCCATTCCCTTGATGAACATCCTAATTTCGGAAACAGCGTGTATGTGACAAGTTAGTGCTTTAAGACTACCAAAATAAGTAACACATAAGAACAAAACGAGATATACCTTCTCATAAATCTTGCCATTCCATTGCTACACTATCAATCTCCACTCACTTTTGTCAATACATATGAGATTGATAAAAGACAACTGAATTCTGTGAGGACCTCATGCGTCCAATTTTTTGAAGACTTGATCTCGTAACCCTGAGATTCGAGTTATCAACTTCGTCAATCTATGGTATTGAACCACTCATGTAGATCACATATTTCACGATTACTTTCGTGCACCCTTTGTTATGACATTAATTATGATGTAGCAACAAATGGAGCAAGAGAGACATGTTGACTCACTCTTATCGGGTGAGAGGAAAACAAAGGATGTTGAGGTTGCGAGGTGTTTGGCATTTGGGGCTGGTGCTTTATCATCCACTGTCCTTAAATTGGGCTTAGCTGCCACCATTTACCATCTATGGAGGGAGAGGAATAGCCGTGTCTTTCAATCGAGGGGTGCTAGCACAGATATGGTAACCCTTTGTATAGCCGAAGATATAAGGTCATGCTTATGCTCTTGGAAGGCTGTGAAGCGCACTCATGAATCTGCTCACTTGAGTGTAGTTTGGAAGTTGCCTCCTGGTTTTTTACAAACTGTTTCCTCTTAGGTTGTAGTGGCTAGTTTGTTTTATCCTTGTAGGTTTGTTTTGTTCGTTGCTCGGATGAGCCTTTGTACCTTGTTCTCTTTTTTGGGTGGTTAATATACAACTTCTTCCACACAAAAAAAAGGATGGCCTCACCTTTTGTTATTCGATTTCTCATTTTCTTTTGTTTTACGATTTCTCATTTTCCAAAATTATCAAATGGTGCTCCTGGATATCTATGAGGGTTTATCAAGCAGAGATTATATTCCTAATCTCAAGACTTCAAGATCACATTTTGTCAATTGGTCCAAAATCACCATGCTGCTTTTGTTTTACTAATGGCCCAATATTAAGCCTTCAAACCAAGCCCACGGCCTGGGCCTCCAGTTAAGTTCAGAGCCTGGTAAGGAACTAGTACCCAGCAGAGAACGGGGGCAGAGTCAGGAATGAGCGTTAGTGGGAGCATTTTTTAAACACCTTTTAACAAAAAGAAAGATATCCATCCTAAACAATCTAGAATAATACAAAAAAAAATCGTGCTAAAAATAATAAAAGGAGAACATATGCCTTAAGAAAGTTACTCATATAAATCTATATTAGTATTGCAGAATGGGTTTTCGCAAAGAGGGCTACGGTTGTGACAAGTGGCACAAAGTGATTAGTTTGTGATGAAAAAATTATCTTAGCAATGTATCATGATCAAGTGTCATAAATCTTTTTTAAATTAAAATAATAAATTTTGTTGTAATTTTTACTGCCTTTTTGTTTGATTTCAATTTTTGAATTTTGAAACTCTAGAACTAATCATATGGTAACACAGCCAAAACCTTACCTCTTTGATTCTTATTGATAAAAAGCAAAATCTCTCCCTCCGATTATATTCTGATCCTAAATGGAAAGATTATTTTCTCCCTCTGTGGTTTCCAAACTAATTTAAACACATAAAGACAGAGTTTGTGGCTGGTTTTAGCATACAAACAAAAAAAAAATCGATTTATTCACCATATACCTTATTTCTATCAATCTCTCTCAAAAGTGTGGAATATATTAGTCATACAAACTTTTCAATTTTTCTGGTTCATTGTTAATGAATCTAAAGAAGTTTGTGCTTCAATCAAAGATGAACAAGAAGATCTACAGGAGTAACCCTAGAGTACTTAGAGAGAAAATGTAGAGAGAGAAAGTTTTTTCATTTTTGTTACTTTCTTTCTTACAGAATACAATGGAGGAACAGGTATATATACCTGATCTAAACCGACTTACAACCAAATGAAACAAACGGAAAAACTAACTAAAAATCAAGACTACAACTAAACATAACAGAAAGTTATTATAAAAGGAAGTAAAGCCACTTAACTGCCTAACAGAGAATTAACAGAGTTAAAGAGCAGTTAATTAGCTTAGCTTACAGCCCCCCCTCAAACGCAAGGGAAGGGACTGAACATTGAGTTTGGAAGTAAGAGCTTGAAATCGTGCAACAGACAGAGGTTTGGTGAATAAATCTGCAGGTTGAGCCTCTGTGTTAATGTGTTGAATAACAACTTGCTTAGCCACAACCTTTTCCCTTACAAAATGATAGTCAACTTCTATATGTTTGGTGCGAGCATGGAAAATAGGATTTGAGGCCAAGGCAATGGCTGATAAGTTGTTAGAAAAGATCATAGGAATGCCATCTGAAGATCGGTAAGTAATTGTTGCAACCAAACCAACTCTGCAGTAGTATGAGCTAGAGCTCGATATTCTGCTTCAGTACTTGAACGAGCCACAGTAGGCTGTTTCTTGGTACTCCAAGAGACAAGGTTAGCACCCCAAAACACACAAAACCCAGAAGTTGATCGTCTATCCAATTGATTTCCAGCCCAATCAGCATCACAGTATGAAGTCAGATACAAAGGAGACTGAGTAAAATGCAAGCCTTGATGTAAAGAACCTGTAGACACCCCGATTTTGAACCCAGGATGCACTCGAGCATTCTCGATGATGAAATAGACCAATCGTGCATACCTCGAGGCTAAGAACAAGGCTTGAACTCACCGAACCACCCTAAACCATTCTAAACCCTCCTAGAACAACCTTAAACCAACCAAAATGACCAAAATACCCTTCAAACCATCCATAAACCATTTCAAAACAAACCCAAGTCTACATCATCTTCTAGTACATTCAAAACCCTCTTTATTGATATATAATACGTCTCAATCCATTTTGAAATGAGGGAGATGTGTCCGTTTTACCAAAATGACTTATTTTCCCGACCTTCTGAGGGTAAAATGGTCACATACTTGAATGTACAAATTATCTTGGGTTCAAACCACTTGGGTTAGAAAGTACACTCGACAAGCTTTCCAACGCTTCAAACCACGCATGAAACGGAGTTCGGTAGCACCCGGGGCGGCCCCGCAAAGTTTTACCTTTTGAGCAACAGCCTTGAGCGCTCAAGCCCTGGACCTTGAGCGCTCAAACCCAAAAATCCCACCTTGAGCGCTCAAGCCCATGGCTTTGAGCGCTCAACTCTGATCCAGATCAGTTTTCTGCAGAGCATCTAATCATGATATTCTACTGCAAGAGGAGCGTCTACCTATGTTTTCTACTGCCTAAATACACTTCCTAGACCCTTGAACATCTCCTCAATCACCCCCCAAACCCAATTCAAAAATTAAACCCATTTCTCTCTCTATATAAACCTCCTCCACTCCCTTACTCACAAGGTTGGCTGCCCCTACTGCCATTTTCTCCCCCCATCAGATCAAACCCACTCTCTCTCATCACTTCCTCCATAGCCACCATCCTCCATCATCTTCAACCTCCAAAACACCCAAAAACCTTCTAAAAAAAGGCCTACAACACATGGGTCTTTGAGAAACCAACTACAACAGCCCCTCTCTCACTCTAATAAGCCATTTACAGCCCATACACTCCATCAATTTCGTCCAAACCTAGCTCTACCATCAAAACCCACCTCATCCAAGCCAAAATCACCATTTTAAGCTCAAATCCTCCATCATCCACTCAATCAATCACTCAATCAGCCCTACACTCACACTCCTCTGTCCAAAATACTTCATCTATAGCCCATAAACACAGCCACTACCCATCCATTCATCAAACCACAAGTTCAAGCCTTGATCAAGCCAAAAGGTAGTTAAAACCATGTGAAAATCACTGTTTTGGTCTTGCTGAGGGAGACCAGTGGGCTCATTCAAGTTCCTCATACTTGAAATGAGCCTACAAGTTCTGAAAAGTATAATAAAATAGCAAAATTTGGTGACCTGGAAGTGGTTTGAGCGCTCAAGGCCTTACCCTTGAGCGCTCAATCCACTTTGAGCGCTCAAACCCCAACAGAAAGTCAGTCACAGTGTTTCAGCCATAACTTTTTACTCCGAACTCCGTTTTCAACGTATTATATATCAAAACGTAGATAATTTGAAGGGCTACAACTTTGTAGTTTTATATTCCTCCTGATTATGTCTCAAAGGCTTCCAAAAAATGCAAATAGTGTTGGAAAGTCAAATAATTTTGCTCAATATGGTGTTCTAAGTCCTATTTCTCTCTTTCATTGTCATTTTCTTTGTTTATATCATTCCACCATCGCATTGTACATTGCACAAGCATCCACCATCATTTGGTTCATATTTGAATACTTGTTTATGTGTTTTCCCATTCCCATACTCCCCGTTATTTGCTCAAAATCGAATTTCAAATATTTTCAAAATCCCACAAAATGTTGAGTAGAGACCGGTTCATGGACCGGGCGAGAGGGGTGCCGTAAAACCCTTCCCCTCTCGTAACCAAACCCCCGAATCCGAGAAATCTTTGGTTCCGCCATGATCAGTGAAATCTTTTTCAAATGGGCAAACGAGTCATATTTTTGATCGGTTTCTCGGGTTCGGACCTCAAATCCGGGTGGCGACTCTAACAATCTTCAATCTTTTCGAACGCGAATCGCACCGTTTTCCAGTGGGCCGTCCACAGAACCCTTCACATATCTTAAAATCCTTTTAACAGCTGCAAAGTTGGAGTGAGAATGTGCATGCATAAACTGACAAACTGAGTTCACAGCATGAGAAAGTTCAAGTTTAGTAAGAGTCAAATACTGTAATGATCCCACAAGTGATATGTAGAGTTGTACATCAGGAAATGGAGATTGCAAATCAGAAGATGTAGAGGGTTTTGTGGAAGAAGGTGATGAGCTTGGCTTGCACTCCATCATACCTGCCTTGGCAAGAATGTCCAAGGCATATTTCTTTTGAGAGAGAAACATACCAGTGTCATCTCTAAACACTTCGATACCCAGAAAAAAATGTAAATCACCCAAATCCTTTAAGGCAAACTTAGCCTGAAGTTGGGTTAGCAAAGAGGAGATAAATATGGAATTATTTCCTGTAACTATTATATCATCCACATAGATAAGAACATAGGTGATGTCAGAACCATGAGCCTTAACAAATAGAGATGTGTCAGATAAGCTGTTCTGAAAGCCAAGAGCAAGCAAATGACTGGAAAATAAGGCATACCATGCTCTAGGTGCTTGTTTAAGACCATAGAGGGCTTTGTGCAGTTTACACACATATGAAGGTCTAGTAGGATCCTTGTAACCAGGTGGTTGTGTCATTTAAACATCCTCATGAATGACACCATGAAGAAATGCATTAGTAACATCCAGTTGTTTGAGACTCCAGCCAAAATGAACAGCTAAGGATAATACCATTCTCAAGGTAGGTTGCTTGATAACAGGGCTGAAAGTTTCAGTGTAGTCCATACCTTCTGTTTGCTGGTTACCCCTAGCAACCAAATGTGCTTTATACCTGGCTATAGTGCCATCGGAGTGACATTTCAATTTGAAAATCCAGTGGCAGCCTATGACATTAGTAGACCCTGGTGGTGGCACTAGGGACCATGTACCTTGAGACAACAAGGCCTCATATTCATTAGACATAGCCTTCTTCCATTGGGTACTTTTAATAGCTTCAGAAAATGATCTAGGCTCAGAAAGTTGAGAGACAGAAAGAATAGCATCAGAAGAAGTAGTAACAGAAAGAGTGAAAGGTATTTTAGGTTTGGAAATGCCAAGTTTGGATCTGGTGATCATAGGATGGGAAACATGAGAAGGTGGAGGTTGATGTGATGACAGAGGAGGAAGAGTATCAGTGTTAAGAGAAGGTAAAGATGCAGAACCATGAGAAGAATGTGGAGTAGAAGAAGTAGATGTAACAGAAGATGAAGAGACAGGAACAATGACAGACACAAGAATAGGAGAGAGAGAAAAAGGAACAGAAGTTTCAAAGGCAAGAGAAATATCAAAGTAAAGAGCGGATGTGGATAGACATGAAGAAGAAGTAGTAGAACAATGGTCTTGTACAAGAGAAAGATAAGGGAACTTAGATTCTATAAATTTGGCATGCCTTGATGTGTAAACTTTCTGTGAGAGAGGGTCAAAACATCTATAACCCTTTGTGTGAGAACAATAGCCCAGAAAAATGCATGGGGCTGACTTAGGAGACAATTTATGTGGAGCATATGGTTTTAACCAAGGAAAACAAAGACATCCAAAAGGCTTGAGTATGGTATAATCTGGTACAACATGAAGCAGAACAGTATATGGAACTTGAAAGTGTATGGCAGAATGTGGAAGTCTGTTAATTAGATAGACACTAGTGAGAAGTGCCTCCATCCAAAACTTAACAGGAAGATGAGCTTGATGGAGTAATGCAAGAGTAGTTTCAATAATGTGTCTATGAGATCTTTCTGCTCTTTCATTTTGTTCAAGTGTATTGGGACAAGAGGTTTGATGGATAAGTCCATGTTCTAGAAATAGATGGCACAAGTATTTGTTTATGAATTCACCTCCATTATCTGATCAAAAGGATTTAATTGAAAAATGAAATTGAGTTTTGACATAAGCAGTGAACTGAGTGACAATAGTCTGAACATCAGACTTGTAATGCATGGGAAAACCCACAAGTATCTACTAAAATCATCAAGAATGATAAGATAGTATTTGAATCCTCTAAAAGAAGCAATTGGGGCTGGACCCCAAACATCCATATGTAACAATTCAAAAGGACTTTTAGTAGAGTTAGGATGACCTAATTTGTTGTGCCATAGAGTAGCAGAAGAAGCATGAGAAGATGCAATGGAACAAGAAGAAGTGGACAACAAAGCTTGAAAAGATCTGCTAGTACAGGGCAGAATTGGATACAGTCCCTGTTGAGAAGGACCCTGATGCAAGATCTGATTGGTGAATTTGTTCTGAATGACAAAACCAAACTCATCAAATATAAGACGACAATGATTGTCAGATGCAAGTTTATGAACAGACAATAGGTTATGGCTTATGGAAGGAACATGTAACAGTTGAGTAAGAGACAAAGAAGACTTAGGAGTGGGCAAGATAGCACTACCAGTATGAGAAATAGGCAAAGTCTTACCATTGCCAACTGTGACTCCTGTGTTGCCACCATAAGGTTGTTGTAAAGAGAGATTAGAAAGCTCATTTGTGACATGATTGGTAGCCCCACTATCCAGATACCAATTGCCAGGAACTGATGATGAGGTAGACATGGATGATGGAACAGCAGAAGTTGTATAGGAACCAGGATAGGTAAGAGGATAGGAAGAATAGAATGGAGTTGCAGGACATGGAGCAGTGGTATACTGTGGTGTCATAGTAGGAGCCAAAAGAGCTTGAGGTGGTGGTGTTGGAAGAAGGCCAGTGCTAAAATTTGATGGTACTTGATAGCCAGTGCCAAGAGCAGGTGTCACAAGAGGTTGCATAGGCTGCACAGGTGGACCTTGATATTGCAGTAGATGAGCTTGTGGATGAGACTGTGCAGGCACATTATAGAACACTTGTGGTTGATATTGTAAATTCAAACGATGATGACAAGTTTTGGCTGTATGATTTGTCTTGTCACAGATTTGACATGATGTTCTGGCCCCATATCTCTGATTTTTGTACCCTCCTCTGGACTTATTATTTGACCTGAAGTTATTATACTGCTGTGGATATGATGAAGTATACATAGAAGATGACTGTTGTTGTGGACTTTGCTGTGACATTTGAAAAATAGATGACTGTTGTTGCAGTGGATAGTGCACAGGGGTAGAATGCACTGAATTTGAACCTTTAGGTGCAGCTACGAATGCTGAGGTTGACAGATCTGAAACCACATTCACAGGTGTAGACTTGTTTTTCCTCATTTCTTCTTCATTCAAAATAGTGACCAACTCTTCAAATGATATATTCCCAACTCTTGTACTAAGAGCAATTTGAATGGGGTCAAACTCAGTAGGTAGTCCATGCATAGTGTAAAAAACCAAATCTTCATCAGACACAGGTGCACCTGCTGCTGCTGACTTATATGCTAACTGCTTGATTGTGTCAAAATACACTTCTAAAGTAGAGGTTTTAGTCACATTATATAACTGTCTCTTGAGATCATGGACATATGTTCTTGACACAGAGTTATATCGATGCTCTAGTATTTCCCAAATTTGACAGGCATGGTCTAACCCTAGAACCAAGGGCAACGTAGTAGGTGAAATTGTTGCTATAATGCACGATACCAATTGACTATCAACACTTTTCCACAATGCACAATCAGGTTCTGAAATAGTAGGTTCTGTAGTACGAACATTACATTCAGCAGGACATACTATAGATCCATCAACGTCGAAGATGAAGATGACGAATTCACTGTAGTCGCCATGTGCAATAGCTCGTTTGAATGCAGATGATCTTCATAATCGAAGCCTAGACAGATGTCGTTAACGGCTCTGATACCATAAAGAAGTTTGTGCTTCAATCAAAGATGAACAAGAAGATCTACAGGAGTAACCCTAGAGTACTTAGAGAGAAAATGTAGATAGAGAAAGTTATTTCATTTCTGTTACTTTCTTTCTTACAGAATACAATGGAGGAACAAGTATATATACCTGATCTAAACCGACTTACAACCAAATGAAACAAACGGAAAAACTAACTAAAAATCAAGACTACAACTAAACATAACAAAAAGTTACTATAAAAGGAAGTAAAGCCACTTAACTGCCTAACAGAGAGTTAACAGAGTTAAAGAGCAGTTAATGAGCTTGGCTTACATCTCTTACAATCTTCTCTTTTTCTCTCCAAGTTTTAAGTTTAATAATGAACAACTACATGTACAGGTCTTTGGTATCAATCTTGACTCGAAGTAATAATTTAGAATAAATTACTTATGTGATCACATCTTTTTAATTTGATTATGTTGTTATTACTTATGTGATCACATCTCTTTACTTATGTGATCACATCTCTTTAATTTGATTATGTTGTTATGTTCTCTCATACAATATTTCCTTTTTTGCAGGTCTTTTATATGGATCAAGAAAGGCTATATGTGCAAGTCATTGGTATTAATCCAAAGTGTAGAACAAGTATGTATAAATGATCTCTTATTTTTGCAATTGTGTAATTGTGCAAATTTAAATCTCTTTTTTTTTTTTTTTTTACGAAAAAAGAGATGAGTCAAAATATATGTATATAACTTCAACTAACTGCATCTGCTCAAGGCCTTAAAATCCTGCCCAATTCTCCTCAAATTAGGCAACAACTTGTACTAGGACTTTCTCGATTTTTAGTTCATACCTTCCTTTATCATTCCTCTGTTTCTGCTTAGTTTCTCTATTCATCCTCTATATTGTTAAGGGAAGAAATGAGAGAACAAAAGATACATACTGAAGATGAAGAACACCTCCTCCATAATGTTCCAAGTTCTGCGTACTTTTAATCCGATTTGGTTGGTTAGTAACTCTTGCTTTTGGATGCCTCTTAGTACTAATCACGAAACTATGCATCAATTTTCAATTTTTTTGGGTGCAAAAGTTCATTTTATAAAACTAGGTGTAATTTGGTTCAGGTATCAGAAAAAAAATCATATATTTGGGTGGATTCTACGTCCGCTTTGATTATGATTATAGACATATGATAATATTTGTTGTTCATCGTTGGTAATTTTATTAATTTGCTCTACATTTAGAGAAATTTTTCAGTGCCGAGCAGGTACCACGTGGAGTATCCGTCGGCGCATCCGGACCATTGATAACACTGTTGGATGGCTATGATAAGGTTTTACGGGTACCATGTAAGGCACCACATGGTACCCACCCCTAAATTTAGGATTATTGCGTTCAAAATTTATAACGAGTTTTACGCCAATAGTGCTGCTCTTTTATTCAAGAAAGAAACTTATTATCATGTTTGACTTTATGTTTTAGGTATGCGAAGATAGTTTATGCAAACCACTAGCAAAGCTACACTAGGCACCAATCCATTGTTCTTACTCATTTTCAACTCCACTGGTATGATTTTAAAAAAGTCGATCTATTTGTTATTGATTACTGATTAATACTATTTTTATTTTGTTTTACACACTCAAGGCAAGAAAAATAGTACGGAGCTATATATTTTGTCATTTTTTATTGATCTTTTCCTCTTTTTTTCCCTTTTATCTTTTTATATAAATCTATGATTCAAAATACTTCTGCAATGGATTTTTTAGTCAACAATCCATTTTATTTTTACTTTCACACACATAAGGATAGATTGAGAATATGATAAGTGAACCATGCCATATAAGTGAAGTACTTTGTGCTCTTCTATTCACATTTGTGCTATACATTTCTTGTTCTGAATAATGTTTGTACTATTTCAAAGGAAGCAAGAAAAAAAGTCGTATATTAATTGGTATATATTTTAATTTCTACATAAATGCATACTTTATATTTTCAATTTCTACATAAAAACATACCCCTCCGTCCCTTAATTTTGCGTAGCAGTCAACTCGAGTCTTTCTGTTTGCTGACTTTAAAGGATTCCATGCAATTTTTTTAATCTTCCATTGTATTAGTGTACTTATTTGGTGTTTCTATTAATTTCATCACTAATAATGATTGGAGTAATTTAACTATTGACTATTGTTAATTTAGTTGTCAATAATTTTATTCTTTTTGTTCTTTTTCAGATTTTCAATAGAAAAAAGGGTTTTGATGGTGACATGTTCTAAGAGATTGGGTTGGATTTGGATGCAAATTTTTCAAAAAAAGTTGGGATATCAGATATACCACGTAGATTGATCTGATCCCCCATTACTTTACTACTATATCCTGAACAATTACAAGGATTGTGAAAGTGAAAATCACTCCTTGCTAGACTAGAATTTAAGACATATTGATTGACTTGAAGCTACCAGAAAAATATAGGTGAAAAGGAAACAAGCACCATACGTAGAATTTTCCAGAATGCATTAGCAGATTCAGCTTCCAAAAACAATAGGAGATATCCGCTTCCAATTATTGAAATGACGTTTAAGAGGTGAATAGTTATGAGTTATCCTTAAACTTATAAGGATGATGCTTCTCAGTTGTATCGAAACATCGAAGAAGTCTGGATTCATCACTTCTAAGAAATTTTCATAACAAGAATATTATTCTCTCAACCAAGTTGCTCACTACAGGAAGTAACTCATATGTTGTCTCAGTTATTTAATTAATTTATGGTGATTGTCCGCTATAGAGGATAAGTTACTGTCCCTTCAATTAGAAATGTCGAGCAATAGTAAATGAGCATTGAAGTATTCCAAATGAACTTTCTTTGTGAGGTTACTTTTTAGATATTTTGTTAAATTGCAATTTTTATTTTATTTTATGGTAGAGGTGTTGAATGATTTATGAATTTTGACAATTTAAACTAATTGCGTGTACCTAAATTCACCCCGTGCATAGCACTGGTTTCCTGCTAGTTCTTAGGACAAACCAATTGCTTGAATTGTCTCAGCGAATCAAGTCTAAAAGCAATTCAAAGCACAATAACTGAACTGTCAATATTTAGGAATCTTGCTCAGTTGCTTTCATTAGAGAGAATATCTTATTTTTTCTCTCAAACCATATTCTTAAATCTCCAAATTCAAATCGTGTAGTGGATTTTAGCAAGAGAGAGAGAGAGAGAGAGAAAAAATAAAAATAAAAAGTCTATTTCGTATTGCTAAAGTATACTCCCTCCGTTCCAAAATAATAGACACTTTTGGGTAGTCGTGTCACTCAAACAATTTCTTATTTTGTTTAATAAAACTAATTGAGATCTATCAAATAATATCCATATTGGATATAAAAAGTATTATAAATTAGAAGATATAGAAAAAAATTTAGAGGTTCTAAATAAGGAAAGCTGACCAGCAATTTGGAACGGATAGAGTATATAGCAAATGAGTTAACCACTTTTGAATTTTGGAAATTATGCATTGCGGAAGTGGTGATGTTTTGCATTCAATAGCTTATTTCACTAGCAAAAAGTTTAGAGTGAAATAATTTATTCAAAATATATTTAGAGTGGTTAAAAGTAGATTATGAAAACCAATTGATAAGGTAAAATGCAAATTTAAAAATAAAAAAAAACAGTGTGGACCCTAAGTCCGCCACTGCAGGAAATTAACATTTAAACTATTGCACGGAAATGTAACCAGCGATAGGTTGACCATATAAAAAGCAGGTAAAACAACACGACATAACATGAGTAAAAGCTGGATCAATTAAATTGTAGTTCTAAATAGAGTCCCATTTAAGTTTTCATCCTGACATCATCGCGTGCACAGGCTTTCATCCTAGGAATAACATATTGATCCTTATTATTTAATTTTTACATAGTTCAAATATGAAATATCCCCACAAAGAAAACTTAAAATTTAGGGGGTTGTCAAACTTAAAAATTATAAAAAAATAAAATAAAATATATAGGAGTTCCATCAAAGAAGTGGAGCACTAACCAGATCTACAACAACAACAAAGTGGAGCACTAAAATTGGCCCACAGAAAACATTTTATGAGTTGGAAATTGGCACCCATAATTAGGATGTCCCCAAAGGCTATCTTGGTTCCTTTTAATCTTTGTAACTTGCGTTTCTTTGATTAATAAAATTTCTTTGCCTTGCAAAAAAAAAAAAAAAAGCCTAGCTTGGTATGGGCTATTTTCCACCCAGTGTAGCCGACAGGCCCACGGCTCAAGGCCCATCTCCGAATGGAATTAAACCCGCAAGTCGCTCGTTCACTCGCTCCCTCTCTCGATTAGGAGAAAAAGGTAAAATTCCACACACATACACTATATGCTATTGAAATCACATTGTACAACCCTCAACCTTTTGAAATTCCAGTAATGCCCCTTTGCAGAAATCTCCTTTAAATTAAAGCCGTTAACTGACCTTACAAAGTTACTATAATACCCTTCTCTATTCCCCTTCCCTATCCTCTCGAAGATTGCACGCAGTTCCCATATGATATAACCCACTCTTCCACTCATCGGAAACCCAGCCCAATTTCATCGGTTGCCACCACAAACCACCTCCATCGGTTTATTGCCTCCATACTCTCTCTCTCTCTCTCTCTCTCTCTCTCTCTCTCTACACTACAAGAGCCACAAGCTATAACAGTCGAAACAACACATCCAATTCAACTCTACACCTCCACCAACCACTGTGGTATGCCATCAAGCCCATCAGCCCCTCTTCCCTAATTGACCAGTTCACTAACCCATCTAAATAGCCAGCAATAAAATCAAAATTCTAATCCTAACCCAATATTTCCCACCACCTAAACCCCAGTTCAAGAGACAAATCGCAATTAAAATCAGTTATGAGTTCTTCATTCACAAATGGCTCCTGGTTTAATGTTACAAAATCATAAATTACAATTACAAATTTGGTATTTTTGGATTTTATACTAAGGTGAGCTTCAATCAAATTACTTTAAAAAATGTTGTTTTAATGAGAAAAATTTAAGTAATTTTCTTTCCAAATGTTGAAATACTTAATGAATGATTTCAATTTTAAATACTTAGGTAGCCTACAACAAATCGATTGCCCACTAGCACGCTAGGGGTGTGAAATATTCATTAAATAATTATAGAAGCTATTGTTTGCATTGTAATGATGTATTTTTTAGTTGTTCTATGATTCTATCACATTTGGTTCGAGTTCAAGGCGAATTGGTAGAAGTGGCAAGTGGGGAGCTTAAATCTGTATTCACAAACTCAGTTACTCCCTCTGTCTCTATTTTTTTATATATATATAATTAACCATGTGTCCAGACCAACTTTTAGGTACCTTGATTAATCCTGGGGGATTAATCCCACCGTCCACTAGCGGAGGCCCCATTTAAAGTCAGAGCAAAGCTCTATATGGACTGGCCCCAAAGGAGTTGATAGCACTTATGAGGTTTCGAACCTGAGACCTTAGTATGAATCCCTTCGTCTCTTTTTAAATGCTCCTTTGAGAAACGTGTATTTTTTTTAGAAGTAAAAAAAAAAAAATGTATTTCCATAGATTTTTTTAAACTTTTTTGTACCAAATTAAAGTGCTTGATAAAAAAATTTAAAAAATAAAAATTCTACATAGAGAAATATATTTTGGGGGGGGTTTGAAAATGCATGTATTCTTATAGTGGATACTCAAAAGTAGTTAGAGTGAGTCTTACAGTGAGATTATTTTTTTAATTCGGTTCGTGTAGTCGTATATGTATCTTATCGATCTTTGTCTACTAGTAGCTTTTTTCCAAGTACTTTAAATTTATGTAAATTCATTTGCCAGACTTTTTCCAAAAAATCTAACACCCGCTTAGCGAAATATTTTCTACAGGTACATCCAAGATTTGCTGTAATAATTTACCTCCCAAGATTGTATGCGTATATAGAAAATCTAAAACTTGATTCCGTATTGTATTTTATAACATAGACATGGATGCACAACATCGTATGAATATATTTTTGTGATTGTACAGATTGGTTGAAAAACTATTCAAATATTAACTAGGGGCTGTTTGATAAAGCTGAAAACTGAAAACTGAAAATTAAGTACTGAAAACTGAATGCTGAATTTATTAAGCTAATAAGTTGTTTGATATGTACTGAATCTTGAGCACTGAATAAATAAGTTGTTTGATCTGTATAAAGAACTGAAGTATTAAATTCACTAATTTTCTTAATTTGCCTTTCATTTAGGACATATTGAAATGCCTAAATGAAAAAAAAGTATATTTATGAAAATAATAAAAATATGTAGAATATTGGCAAGATGGTGGTATAGCGGTGTTGGTGTTAAATTCACTAATAATCTTACTTTGTCTTTCATTTCATATATTCATATTGAACTGCAAAAATGAAATTAATAAATGACAAAAAAGTACATTTATCAAAAATAATAAAAATATACAGAATATTGGCAAGATAGTGGTATAGCGGCGGTGGTAGTTGTGATTGTGGAGTGGTGGTTGTAATTGTGGAGTGGTGACCTCTTGGTGGTGGGAGAGCGATGATGGGAGTAGTGGTGGTGTCGTGGTGGTGTAGTGGCGGTAGTGGTGGGGATGGTGGTGTCGGTGGTTTGTGGTATTAGTGGTGGTTTGTGGTATTAGTGATGGGAGTGGCAGAGTGGTGGTGGTCGCGTGGTGGCGATAGTGGTGGTGGTGTGGTGACGGCAATAATGGTGGTGGTGGTGGCGGCGACAGTGGGGGTGGTGTGAGTGGTGGTGGTGGGGTGGCGGCAATAGTGGTGATGGTGGCGGCGACAGAGTGGTGGTGGTGGTGGTGTAGCGGTGGAGTGATGGTTATGGTGTTGTTAGTGGTGGTGGTGGTAGTAATGGTGGGAGTGGTGGTGGTTGTGGTGGTGGTGGGAGTGGCGAAGTGGCGGTTAAGGTGGTGTGAGTGGTGGTGGTGAGAGTGGCAGGGGGTGGTGGTGGTGTAGTGGCGGCAGTGGTGATAGGAGTGGTAGAGTGGTGGTGTAAGTGGTGGTGATGGTCTGGTGGAGGAAAAAATAGTTAAATGAAACTATTCAGAAATTCAGTAAAAATTAAGTAGCTCGAAGCTACTTAATTTTTGTCAACATTTTACCTTACATTTTAAGAGCCACTTAATTTTTTAAGTAATGTAAAATATGGTTATCAAACCTACTTAATTGCTTATTACTTAATTCATTCAGTTTTAAGTGTTGAATCTGGGTTATCAAACAAGGCTACTTCTTTGGTAGTATTTTTCACAATTTTGTATTCGTAAAAATTGACATCGTCTTTTATGTGTTAGTAATATCTCTCAATATTCGCCCACACAATGTTAATATTTTTCTTACGTCCCTAAAAAATGTCTTCTTATACATTATAACAAATGGAGGAGAGGAGTGGAAGAAAAGTTATGAACGAAAAAGTTGTAAAAAATATTGAAAAAAGGGTTTGTGTTGGGCCCGAAGTGTCCCTATGGATTTGGTTTCACAATGTCACTCCCTGCGACAGCTCTAAAAACAGACTTGCAGGTGCGATGTCGAATGACATAAAAGACTTACTTGAAACCCTTTCTAACACCAATTAGTTTTAGGAGAGTTGGTGGAAAAGCGGTCCGACAATTGGTATCAGAACCAGGAGGTCATGGGTTCGAGTCGCGGGAGCGTCATCGTGAGGGAGGGATTGTTGGGCCCGGAATGCCCCCATGGATTTGGTTACACAATGTCACTCTTTGCGACTGCTCTAAAAACAGACTTGCAGGTGCGATGTCGAATGTCATAAAAGACTTACTTGAAACCATTTCAATTTTAACTACTTATTAGGTAGCCTACAAGAAACCAACTGTCCAACGGGATGTTGTGGGTGTGAAATATTCACTCAAATAATTATAGAAGATATTGTTTGCATTTACAATGATGTTTTTTTAGTTGTTCTATCACATTTGGTTCGAGTTCAGGACAAATTGGTAGAAGTGGCAAGTGGGGAGCTCAAATTTGTACTCTGTACAAACTTAATTACTTCCTCCGTCTCTTTATCTTTTTAAGTTCCCCTTTGCAAAATGTGTGTTTTCTTAGACATAAAAAAAAAAAAATTCCATAGATTTTTTTTTTTGAATTTTTTGGTACCAAATTAAAGTGCTTAATAAAAATTAAAAACCACGTATTTATAGTCGATACTTAAAAGGAGCCGGAGTGAGTATTACAGTGACATTATTATTTTTGCTAATTCGGTTTGTGTAGTCGTATGTGTAATCTTTTTTACCTTTGTCTACTAGTAGTTTTTTTTCAAAGAACTTTAAATTTATATAAATTCATTTGTCCAGTTTTTTTCAAAAAATCTAACACCAGCTTAGCAAATTTTTTTTTACACACACATCCAAGATTTGTTCTAATAATTCACCTCCCAAGATTGTATGCATCTATAGAAAATCTAAAACTTGATTCCATGTAGACATGGATACACAAGATCGTATGAATATATTTTTGTGATTGTACAAATTGGTTGAAAATCTATTTGAATATTAGGAGTAACTACTTCTTTGGTAGTAGTATTTTTCACAATTTTGTATTAGTTGTATCACACAAATTTCGAGTCTGCGAAAAAGACGGAAAGATGCTGAACAAAGTTGATTTTATTGATGTATGAAATTAGGGTTTACAATCTCTAATGTTCTAAGCAAAGAAAATAATCCTCTGATTCTTCTCTTCGAATGTTGAAACGAGGGCTTGAAAGCTTGATCCCGAATCAAATGGCGAAATCTTCTCCGAGACTTGTGGAAGAGATTGATGATGTGGCTTGAATGTTCTTCAGTGCTTTTAGGCTTTGATCTGAAGAACTATCTTGCTTGATGAAGACTTGAGGAGTTCTGAAGGGCTTTGGATGCTTTGATCTTCAGAGCTCTGCTTGCTGATGGAAGCTTCAGTGTCTCCAATGTGTGTCTAATATGAGAGAGGGCACCTTTATTTATAGGGATGGGAGATGAAGAGTTATGGCAAGACTGCAATTCTTTCCATATCTTTCTCTCTAATTATTTCCTTATTTGATTTAAAGGAAAATAATTAAAATATAATAAATATCTTTCTTTTATTTATTTTGGGAAAGATAATTATATATAATGAGATAAATAATTTATTTCACCAAGTGGCATAATTTAATTGGCCAAACTTGATAAATAAATTACTGCATCGTTTTGACACGTGGCGCCCTCTGATTGGTCCTTTCACATGTCTTTGACTTTTGACTTGTAGACACGTGGCATTATTTGATTGGCCAGTTATCGTGCTTGGTCTTTTAACCTACAGACACTTGGCAGCATTTAATTGGCTTGTCTGTGGAAATTTAATTTTGACCTATGACACTTGGCAACATTTAATTGGCCAAACTGCGTGCCCTAGGAACACGTGGCGATTCGTGATAGGCCGGAAATTTTACATGCCTACATTAGTAAAAATTGACATCGTATTGTATATGTTACAAATTTCTCTCAATATTCATCCAAACAAAACATTGATATTTTTTATCCGTCCCTAAAAAATGTCCTTTTATACATGTAGCAAATGGAGGAGAGGAGTGGACGAAAAGGTATGGACGAAAAAGTTGTAGAAATTCGAAAATGTTAAATAGCGGGTTTGTAATTGTAACTGGTTTATGGTGCTAGAGGATACAGTTATATATGAGGGCAAAGTTGGCATTTCATACTTCGCTCCGCCTCATATCATCACTTTTTGTCTGGGCCGCAAATAGTCAACAGAGTAGTTAACAGATGGACAAATTAGTCTGAGTTTCCACTACAATATTTTCGGTATTCTTGAATTACAAGTTGTCAAATCAGTTAATGTATATAAGGAGAATGACTTAATGATTTGACAATTTTTAATCCACGAATACTGAAAATACCGTAGTGGAAACTTAACCTAAATCCTGCTAAGGAAGTTTGGTGTGATGTGAAAATTAAGTACAGGGCTATGTGGTGTGATTTGAGTAGAATAGAGGGGGTATTAGTGAAGTCTCTCTCACTTTGTGTATGGGCGAATTCTATTGGCAACTCACTTTTTGCTAAATACAACTCAACTTTAAATTGTACTTCATTGAAATGGCTAAATCAACCCCCAAAAAAATCAACACCTTTCCCTACTCGCTCCTTCGTACTAAAAATACAATTTTATTCCTAAAATACCCTTGTCCTTACAAAAAACTTTCATCAAAAAAATTCAAAATTCCCTCCCCCCCCTCCCTCTTCGAGTGCAATTTTGTTCACCCTCCTTAAAAGAGAGTGGTAAGTATCATTTTTGTGAGCCGATTGATGAATCCGACTAAGTAGATAACTTAGGCCATTATTCTGGGCTCCCAGATAAGGCAAGCAAGGGGGGAGTGAGTCACGACTGGCTGTAGTCTTAGTGGTTAACACGAGAGAATATTTCTCAAAGAATGAGATTCTATAATTCAATTAGTTAAAGGCTAGTAATTAAATTGGAATGTTTTTTACTTTAATTACATGATATATCCTGTTATATGTAAATTATGGGTTCAGGCTGGGTTTAGCTATTGAGTGATTATTCGCTCATGGTGCAGTTATGGCCCTGACATATTACGCTAGGTATTGAAGGTACAGGAGATGAACCGTACTACCAGATGGAGGAATTTGTAGCCGATCAAGTGCAGAAGGAGAACTGGAATCAGGATCTGAATCTCTAGAAGCCTAGAGTCTCCTTATTTTTCTGTTCGAATAATGTAATTTAATTTCTCAATAAAGTACTGTTTATGTTTGTAATCGAATTAAGACACTTATGTTATTTCCGCTGTTCAATCAATAAAACTCTTTTTACTTATTTAAATCTTTAGAAAAGATCTTTTAAATAATGCTTCCGAAAAACGAGGCGTTACACCTGCTGCAATCCAGACTATCACTGAAAAATATATATACACTGTGTGTCGCACCTTCACTACGCGGTATTATTCAATGTGTCCCGCAAATGCAATACACGGCATTCTTGAAGGTGCCACATTTACCAAAGGCGACATGTTGGAAACAAATGCACTTTCGATCTGCGCCATGTGTTGACTTGGCAAGTATGTGACGCCCCTGACTTGTCACTTTGGCTTCTCTAGGATATGTCGCGGTTGAAGGTTGAAGTGTGCGGCATGTCATAGTTTTAAATATAATTTGGGAAAAAATTCAAAAAATCCCCCAAACTTTGACCTCAATATCAAAAATACTTCCAAATTTATAATTCAAGTGTACTCCCAAACTTCAATTCCGTAATAAAAAAATACTTCTTCTGTCTGCATCCGTTTGGCAACTAACGGGATTTGCTAACTTGGAGCTTAACGGACTCCATAAACCGTTAAGTGGCTCAAAACGACGTCGTTTTGGGCCCGTTTAAACAAATAATAATTTATTTTCGAGAAAATTTCAGAAAACCCCTCAAACTTTGACCTCAATATCAAATATACTCCCAAATTTTCAAACTTTGTTTCCAAAAACTAATTTTATAAAAAAAAATAACAATTTTTTTTCAAAAATTAAAAAAATGTTTTTAAACTTTATTTTCAACAAATGTTTTTTAAAAATCAAATGTTTTTTCAAAAAAATTTATTACTGTTTTTTTGAAAAATTGCTTTCAAACGTTATTTTCGAAAAATGTTTGTCTTAACGCACTTAGAAATATTTTTTGAATAAAAAAATAGTTCTTTTTGAAAATATTTTTGCAAAAAGGTAATTTTGAAAATCAAAGTTTTAAAAACAGTTACTTTGAAAAAATATAGTTTGAAATAAGTTTGTCAAAAAAAATTCTAAATTCTTTTTTTAAAAATAAATTTGGAAAAAAAAAACATCTTTTGAAAAAGCATTGTAGAAAATAAAGTTTGATTTCAAAATTACTTTTTTGTAATTTTTTTTAAAAAAAAGAACTATTTTTTATTCAAAAAATATTTCTAAGTTGGTTAAGAAAAGAAAAATTGAAAATAAAGTTTGAAAGCAATTTTTTTTAAACAAAAATGTTTTAATTTTTTTTGAGAAAAATAGTTTTAATTTTTTTTGAAAAAAACAGTTTTTTGAAAAACATTTGTTGAAAATAAGGTTTAAAAATATTTTTTAATTTTTTGAATCTTTTTTTTTTTTTTTTTTTTAAAAGTTTTTGGTAACAAAGTTTGAAAATTTAGGAGTATATTTGATATTAAGGTCAAAGTTTGGAGGGTTTTCTGAAATTTTTCCAGAAATAAATTATTATTTATTTAAACATGCCCAAAACGATGTCGTTTTGGGCCACTTAATTATTTATGGTGTCCGTCAAGCTCCAAGTTAGCAAATCCCGTTACTTGCCAAACGGATGCAGACGGAAGGAGCATTTTTTATTACGGAATTGAAGTTTGGGAGTACGCTTGAAAAAATTATATGTTTGAGAGTATTTTTGATATTGATGTCAAAGTTTGGGGTTTTTTTTTGAAATGTTCCCTATAATTTTGGGAAAAGGTTTATTTCCGTGAAGAAATTCAATTTTGGGTAATATGGTTAAAAAACTCCCGTTACGAGTACCTACCCGCCGCCGCCGCCACCAACGCCATCAGCAGCACCACCCGTTTCTTTCTCCCCTTCTCTCCCTCTTCGTCTCTACCACTACCAGCAGCAGCAGCAGCAGCAGGAACCACCATCACGAACGAAATCCACTGGGTTGCACCGTCATCACCACCAGCACGACGATCCAGTACTGCCACCACCTCCACGACTGAGGACCGACACCACCTCTCTCCGGTATGTATTCGCACCGTTTCTTGTGTCGACTGGAATTTCGGATTGGAAACTATTTCGGATTTCGGAATCATTCGATTGATTTTCGATTCTGGAATACGATTGGGATATGTGGTTTTGATGATTGTAAACCCTAATTTTACATGTGAATGGTTGGAAAATTTGTGCTTTTTTTATGATTGCAAACCCTTCGTCTGCTGTTTTGAAACCCTAAATGGTGGATCTCTGTTTTTGATGAAAAATCATCCATGTCTGTACACTACATTGGATTATAACATACGAAATTAATCTCAATTGACGGATTGTAGATTACTGGAATCTGAAACAGATTTAGACTTGAAAATGGAAAATCATCAATCAGATTTTACTATCCCGAATGTACAAACTATGTCGGATTGTAAGATATGTATTCAAGCTTAGTTTTCAGATTTTCAAATCCGAAAAGAATGTTGGTATGCAATTGAAAAATATATTACAATCCAAATTATGCAATTGTTTTCGGATTCTAAGATACAAATAGAATCTTACTGTTCAGATTTTAGAATCTGAATGGAATGTAGTGTGCAATTGAAAAATAGTAAGTACGTCAGATTTTAAATCCGAAGTGAAAGTATGATATTGGATTCTAAAGTATGATGTAATGTTTAGTTTTCGGATTGTAGAATCCGATAGGCATGTGATGGTGTTATGGAAAACAGAACCTCATTTTTCCAGCATGCGGGTGGGAGATTGTTCGAATAATAAAATCCGTGTATATTGCAACATCGGATTTTAGAAACCAAATACTTGACAAGTATACGGATTTTATAAATTTATATTAGTCATAAAAAAAATACTGCAAAATGTAGATAAGTTTGAATTAGTGACTGTATTGCTTGTATTTTGCTTAATAAAGAGAATGTAGTGTGCACAGAAGTTACTAGAGTCATTATATAATGTACATGTACAAGTATAGTTGAACGTATTGTTCATTCACTGTTGATTTATCTCTGTATGTTTCCTTTTGTTCTTAAAATCTTTAGCAGAACAGGAGGAGAACAAGTAATTGCCGTAAAGATAGAAGTAAAAGATGCTCGCAGGTTTCTCCCTCTCTCTCTCTCTCTCTCTCTCTCTCTGTGTGTGTGTGTGTGTGAATATAGTTGCAGGTAACTGGTTGATGGATTTTCATATGGAAATAAGGGGATCCGTTCAGACTATAATTGTATCTAATTACAACTGTGACCAGTAAACACAATGAAGTAGTTCTTGGACGAAGTAGAACTGATATCTTCTCAACTATCTCATAAATTCTTATCTTTAGCATGCCACTTATGTTACCAGTGTTTGTTTGTTTTTAGGGCTACATTTGGGATGTCCTTTTCAGCCAGAAGTCATTTATATGCACCGAAGGCAAATAACTGGTATGTTATAATTTTTTTTTAAGAGTGTCTGAATCCTGATAACATGTCTTCTCTTTTGTCAAGTGAAGTTCTGATACACCTCATTGATGATATGATTGGATAATGGAGTTAAAGGTTAATTGTTCATGTCCCAAGGGTGCCTTATCTAAGATAACTCGTATTTGAATCTCGTATCTAGCCATCCAACAACCGTTAGGGCCATCTTTATCTGATGCAATGTGGGACTGAAGGGTACTAGGGAACTTGATTCACTAGTTAAGATTAGATATAGGGAAACTTTCTTGGTTTTGTTCACATGTCACTTATTTTGAGAGATGAAATAAACCTAAAAAGAGAAAACATGTCTCGACTCTCATATTAAAATCAAACTATTCATTTGACCTCTGTCCATCTATCTTATCTACTTACCTGCGATCTTCTTCTTTCTTAAAGCCCGGAAGTCTGTTTGATTCAGATGATTTAGTCTACCCATTGACATGCATATTCCATTTAAGAAACACAGAAGCGAGCATTTGAAATGGGTGTATTTCTTGAGCCTCAGTTCCAATTGGACATATAATGGTTCTTAATACTAATCGTTTCTTGGTTGTTTGATAGCTTATTAATTGGTAAGTCAAGAGTCTTGATATGCAGGTTTGGAGGGTACAGAATCACCTTTGTCAAGAAGTATATGTTTGTTACCTAATCATTCAACCAAATGCATGTTACAGCAGTCAACAGAAGGTTTCTTTCCTTTCAAGGAACATGAAGAGACTAGGGCTTTGGTTAAAATGTGTGGAATTACATCAGCTAGAGATGCTGTTCTAGCAGCAAAAGCCGGTGCTAACTTTATTGGGATGATTTTATGGCCCAACTCGAAACGTTCCATTTCACTTTCTGTTGCTAAGGAAATTTCAAAAGTTGCGAGAGATTATGGGGCAAAGCCTGTTGGTGTGTTTGTGGATGATGACGCTGATACAGTTCTAAGAGCTTCCGAGGCAGCTGATCTTGACTACATACAGGTAAGTTTTTTCTAGCTGCAGTTACGTTGCATGTAGCTTATTGGGTTTCTTTCATGTTGTAATTGATTGAAGGTTTGCAGCTCCATGGAAATGTTTCTCGGGCTGCTTTTCCAGTTTTGGTGAAAGGGAACCGTGTAATATTTGTTCTTCATGCCAAAGAAGACGGAGAGCTTATGAATCATATTTCAGACCAAGAATGTGCTTTGGTTGATTGGATTCTGGTGGATAGTGCCAAGGGTGGAAGGTAAGGAACTTTTCTGTAGTTGAATAGGATTTCAGCGTTGTACTATTTACCTGCATGTGACAAACGTGCTGCACCATCTTTATGAGCTTCCTTTTAAAAATAAAAAAAAATCTTTATGAGCTTCTAACTTTTTATATTTTAGTTGGATCACATGTAAGCTATCATTCTATTTCCCACTCATTCCTTTGTTGGTGAAAATCCTCCCCAACAAAATTTGAAAACAAGCTCCATTGACAGCTCACTTTAAAGGTAATCCAAATGGGCATGTAGTACTGAGAAAACTCAGTTTGAAGTAGAGTTGAAGGCCAAAACCCAAAAGTAGGTGAATTTCCAAACTGGAGATCACTGATCATGGGTTTCTTGGCATAAACATAAAATGCAGATCATTCATTGCAGAACAATGACAAACATAAAGATGTTTCTGTAAATTGATAGAACTGCCCTTTTTCTAGGTTGCTATGTAATATGATTCTGCTGTAGTCATGAGGTTACTAAAACCTCAGCTGTTTTGTTTGAATGCCAGCCTTGAATTGCTTTCTTCAACGGATATCAGTTATCCCCTTTTCCTTACTAAGAGGTCAAGCATTCGATTCTTGCCACAGGCAAGATCCCCCCCTCTCTAGGCTGCGGCTTCGAGACCATCCGAAAAGAATTGCTGGGCTTTGAAGTCCACTAGGGGATTCTTGTGGACATTTAACTCAAACTTCTTCTTCGTTTTCAAGTTATTTTTATTTTTTTCAGTATGGATTTGATTTTTGTTTGGCCTAGAGTGACCTTTTTGTGGATTACGTATGTCTGAATGTTTCTCTGCTAGGAGATAATGGCCACGTGAATCCAATTGTCCTGGCTTACTTCATTGCTACTAATGCCTGCAGTGGTAAAGGATTCAACTGGTCCCAGTTTAAACTACCACCAATTAGAAGCAAATACGGCTGGCTTTTGGCGGGTGGAATCAGCCCTGATAACGTCTGTGAAGCTTTGTCTACTCTTCAACCACACGGAGTTGATGTTAGTAGTGGCATCTGTGCTTCAGATGGAATTCAGAAAGACGAGTCCAGGATATTATCCTTCATGGGAGCAGTAAATTCCATAAAGTATTGATGGGCACAAAAAATAATTTCAATACTCCCATCAGCCTTGCACCTCGATTGAATAATGCCTGAGTCGCAGCATCAAGGTCTGATTCAAGTTGAGCAAAGGCGAACGCCTCGCAATATTGTGTGCCAATTCCAGTTTTAAACCGCCAGACTTGTTTCATAGTTCTAGGAATTCATGAATTAGAACATGGAGATTGTGCCCCAAAAGCATTAAGTCTGCCATTTGTTGTAAATTCCGGAGTCATTTTCTTTTTCGAGACCATATGTCAAACACAGACGCTGAAATTGTTTAGCAGTTAACTGAATAAAAAATGTTTCTTTTCTGGTTCTTGGCAAAAGAAAAAGTGTTTGTTGAATGTACAGCAGCTTAATCATGGTGCCAATTTGTTTTGTTATAGAGGCATGATGTCGCAACTGGCTTAATCATGATGCCAATTTATTTTTTTCGAATTTTATTCTAAAACTTAATCTCAAATACATCAAGAATATAATGTGGCAAATTGGATGCCCTTAATTTTACCTTTACAACATCAATTCTTACGTCTAGAGTAAAAAATAGCATCGGCTACAAAGAATCAGTAGCATAGACGGCTTCCCGCGGTGAAACTCAAAAATGGTTCAAGGCTTCAATCTGCCTTCGGAGAGCCATTGAGATTTGGATCTGTTTGATAGTATACAACATCCCCAGTGTCACTCACATAGTGATCCTGTTTCATGCTTCTTACAAGGCTTCCCAGTAAGTGAAATGGAAGAGGCCAAGATTTCTTAGGCTCCCTATAGTACTTCCCTAGCACCGGCTTAGCAGCCTCCGTCTGTAATGTCAAAATGCACGAAAGATCAGTAACTTGTCTAAACCTAGCAACAAATATCTTCTGTTTCTGTCATTTGTTACGGTCAAATTATGGAGAGAGATAGTTACTCACTGCTTCGATTAAGTGATAGTGTGGGATTTGAGGGAAAAGGTGATGTATCACATGAGTCCCAATATCGTGGTGAATGTTATTGATCCATCCATAATCCCGGTCAAGCGTTGTTAGCCCTCCTCGCAGATAACTCCACTCCTGTTAGAAGACAAGGAGTAACAAATCAGGTTCTCATACACAGAACAGTTTTTATTCCATCTCAATAATGGATCAAGTTATTGGTAAGGATTAAGTTTGATACCACTCCGCGATACCAAGGAAGTTTGTCCTCGTGGCCATGGTGATGCAAGTAAGTCACTAAATCCAGCCACATTACAAATATCTGCACTCAGGTACAAAAAGTTGAGATACAAAGTTCAAACAGCTGATAAATAGAGAAACCAGAACACTTTTTTTTTTTTTTTTTGGTACTTCGGAAATTCAAACACATTGGTTTTTGACAAAGGGAAAACAAGAACTAAGGAACTGAACTAACCCCATAGGGAATGCCATAGAGTTTGAGCATTTGGACTGGACCCATGACAAAGGATAGACCAACCAGCAGGGCAGCCATGGCAGTCCAACACACCGTGGAGGTGATCACGTCTCTTTTTTCGCTTGGCACAAACAAATCGCTGTTTGGATTGTAATGAGAACCAGTCTTTCCAGGACTGCGACCCCACTGAACCAAAAACCAAAGGCCTAACAGTATTAGAACTTTGCAAAACTAGTGGTTCATAAGTTCAAAATTTGACAAGCTAGCTGAGCAGGCTCACCAGATAGATAGGGTATGCAAGCAAAGGGAAAGGCAGAGAGAACCTCAACGTTCGCGTGACATTATCAAGACTCTTATAAATCTTTTCAGACAACTGCAAATAAAGGAACAAAGCAATGAAATTCACAAGGGCAAATGTATCAAAACTAAAGTTTGCTACTGGGAAAGATGAATTGACTTACCGGGTGCCATGATTCATCCTTCTCAACGTGTCCGTGGTTTTGATGATGGGTTCTATGGCTAATTCTCCTACAGAGTTTAATAACACAATCGTTATTGTATTACTTTAAATTCCAATAAAACATACTGCAAATTATTTTTTTCAGGAGAGGGTGTTACATTGTTATGCTGGCATCATTTTGTTTACCAAAGAGGTGTCATTTTCATTCCTTTTTTTTTTCTTTCAGAAAATGCAGAAACCATCTAACTACTATATAAACAAAATTTTGAACACAATATTCTTGAAATAAATTCTGTAAAAAAAAAAAAAGGGTTTTGAAAGAATAGAATATTGGGGCTGACAGAAGTTTTAGGAACAAACCATCCATGGTAAGGGACAAGAATTGATGAATGAAGGATATGCCCAACCACACTATTCAGCTTATGGTTATTGGAAAAGCTCCCATGACCACTGCAATTTCCACAAACCACAAGTAATTCAGCACTAAAAAATCCAATAAGATAGGCATCAAATTCAACAAAAATGAAAAATCCAAGGTTTCACAAGAAAATCATGTACTAATTGATCAGCATACCAATCATGGCCAAGGACGAAAAGAGCCCAGAACATGGTCCCCTGAGCAGCCCAATAAAGAGGCCAAACAACCCAACTGTTCAACGCCGCCGCGGCCGCCGCCAATCCAAAAACCACCACCACATCCCTCACAACATATCCCATAGATCTCCATGGGTCCTTAACCCAACAATGCTTCGGAATCGCTGCTTTAATATCGGCCAATCGGAACGGAGGCGGCAAACCGGGGTCAAATTCGTCTTCATTTTCCAACCCATTGACGATTTCTCTCTCCTCTTCTTCTTCTACAACGGATTGGACTTTCAAGGGGGCACTCACCTTGATTCCCCTGCTTCTCTCTCTACACCCGGTCGAAACCCAGAACGCAAAACCAGCCGGGTTTGATTGAGAGAGTCTGATTTGAGAAGGTTTCGGAGAAAAAGAGGAGAGGCCTGTTCTGGATCGACTGTAGATTCGTGGGAGGGGTCTTACACCACATTCTGAGAAGACCCAACTCGCCATTGGAGATCCAGAACAGAAAAAAAAATATCGAATGGAAATCAAAGGCTGTGCACAGAACAAGAGAAAATAAAGGGAAAACAAAAGGGTACGAGAAGATAATAGGAGGGCTTCTCTCCTCCACTGCAATAGAATATCTCAACTTGTGCTGCTTGTTGCTTGTCCCCTCTCTCTCTCTCTCTCTCGCTTTACTGAGTGTTTGAAACGTGGATCTATGTGTGTCCTCTATATAGGAATCTCACACTCCGCTTTCCTTTCCACTTCCGATGTCTTCGGTTTTTCTATGACTCGCGCAACGTTTTTTTTGTGTTGCCTCGTCCTATTATATAAGGCTGCTAAAGTTAGGTCGTGTCTCGTCTTTGTGAGGGTCAATATCGTAAGCGAGCCGACTCGAGGTAGAGTAACTCAGCTCGTTTATAAAACATCGAATTATATTATGTATAGTGATTTGTTTAATAGACAATCAAAGCTCTTTGAATGATTCAAATTAGAGTTTGATAAATGAACTCGGCTCGACCACGAAATAGACTAATTTTGACAAAGTGGAGAGCTTGAATTCTTCAAATCTAATGGCTAATTTGGCCTAAAAGTGGTTTTTGGATTATTGGTTTTTTCGATTTGTCTTTATTCAAATTTTTTAATAATCCACCTATTTTGGCTTTATTTAAAAAAAATTGAGTTTTGACCATAATTTTATACTCGTTAGATTCGTCTCGCCGAGAGGAACCCAGAAACCACAAAATCTTGACGCGAAACTAACAAATGCAAAAAAAATTTGAATAAAGACAAATCGAAAAAACCAATAATCTAAAAACCACTTTTAGGCCAAATTAGCCCTAAGCTTGTTGGGAACACAATTAAATATTAGGCATATGATTCTCTTCTACAGAGAAACAATAATTGAAAATTAGATTTATGGAATTTGGGGTGGCGTGCGCCTATGTGAATATGTACTTGGACTGGACAGACTTTTCTTTTGCGTGTGTGGACCCTCTCAGATTTTCTTGTTCTAAACATTGAACGGTGACAAAGGTCAACACGTCTTCGTTTTTTTGATCCACTGGGGAGAGAGAAAGTGGTCGGAGGAGGGGTGTGAAAGCTTGATGATTTTTTTTTCCTGAGAACTGGTGAAAGCTTGATGTTGAGTGGGTCACTTTTGAACTCAATTTTCATCGGTCGGTGGGTTGCTACGATGATGTCAATTCGTTTAGGTCATTGATCACGGTGACTCTAAAAATTACTAACAAATAGAAAAACAAAAGCGGTAAAGATATGGGAACAGATGGGATGGTACCGATGGGGTACCGACGGCGTCGCTGACGCCGGTGTGGGTCCCAAACGGCCGATCCGAGCCGTTCATCGTTCTCAAAATCAAATTCCGAGTGGGCCTACGCGGGAATCGAGGCAATCGGACGGCTGTAAGAGCTCGATCCAAAATCACCCCATTTCATTTGGCCCACTCGGAATTTGATTTTGAGAACGATGAACGGATCGGATCGGCCGTTTGGGACCCACACCGGCGTCGGCGACGCCGTCGGTACCTCATCGGTACAATTCCGTCGGTCCCTATAGAAGGGTTCAAAGAAAAGTGTGAATGGGAATCTTTTTTTCACAATGCATCAAGTATCTTTCCTTCTCCCTCCAATTTTTATACATACTAGTATATAGTAATATTAAGGCCACTTAGCAAAAAATTCAAAATATTTGACATTTTAAAAGAGAAGGATAAAGAACTTTTGCAATCGAACATAAAAACAAAAACTAATTTTTACTAATTTTAAAAAATTCAAATTTCATACAGAAAATTCAAGAAATCAATTTTTACCTCGCGCCGAGCCCCACCCCACCTCCGGCCAACTACTTTCAGCGACCCAAAAACTAGTGACATGTCACTAATTTTTAAAAGTACAGCAATTCCATCCATACTTGTGATTCACAAGGAAGGGACATCGTTCGATATTTGCATTGTTTCAATCTATCCTCTTTTACCAATACTCAGGTTATTCTCAACTCCAACACATGCTCTTTTCTTTAAAATGAAGAGTGGAAGTGACATATTAAGGGAAAATTTTGTAATTTATGCCCTCTTTTCCTCAAAAAGTTGGACTGTTTTGAGGGACCCATCCATTTTTTTTGTCACATCCACTCTTTAAATTTAATTTTGACTCTTCAAAATTAAAGAGCCAAAATTAAATTTAAAGAGTGGATGTGACAAAAAGGTGGATGGGTCCCTCCAAACAGTACAACTTTTTGAGGAAAAGATGACATAAATTATAAAATCTCCCCTTAATATGTCACTTCCACTC
Source organism: Vaccinium vitis-idaea (assembly GCA_963854785.1). Classification (NCBI taxonomy): domain Eukaryota; kingdom Viridiplantae; phylum Streptophyta; class Magnoliopsida; order Ericales; family Ericaceae; genus Vaccinium; species Vaccinium vitis-idaea. The sequence goes on from OY978220.1 coordinate 25,223,460, forward strand.
TTCATTTTAAAGAAAAGAGCATGTATTGGAGTTGATCGGGAGAAGTACCTAACAATAACAACTCGTGTTGGAAAGAAAAGATGAAGCCATTCACATATCCCATGCTAGAAAAAGTCATATGCTCCAAGTCCTAATCCCATCTTCTTCCCCAGATACGCAAGCTGCTCAACGAATTTGCTACCGGTGAAAATTTCAAAAAACTAGTGACACTTCACTAATCTTCAAACAAAAACAAATCTCACCCAATGGAACACTGTAGATCCAATCCAGTTATCAAACTTTGCAATTCCAGCCTTTGTCATCACCAATTTCTCTACAGTTAAGGGTTCCAATTTTATCATTTTTCAATTTTCGTCTTGCGATATGATTTCGGAATCCCAATGAGTGGGATTTTCGATCTATTCTTAGGAAAAACAAAACCGAGCGTTAGCCATCGACGACGGTGCCGCTGCCGGTAGCAGAGGATCGTTGTCAGAAGTAAAATTGCTCTGCAGTTCGGTTAGATCCGCAGGGAATGCGGCTATGGTGGCGGACGGTGGAGGTGGCGGCAGTGGCCACCGTGATGGAGGTGGTAGCAGGGGTGGTGGTGGTCCTGGTGGAGGGTATGGAAGTGGTGGTGGTGGTTATGGAGATAGCAAATGCGTTTGTGAAAGGTTTTTTTTTTTTGCCTCATGGCTAAAATGTTCAAAAACCATGTCCTTATAGCTCCTGTAGAAGAACGCATGTACTTCCCTTAAAACTAGAAAAATATATTGTATTTTTGACTAATTTTCTCATAATATTATATGTATCTTTCCTTCTCCCTTCAACAAAAAATTAAAGTATCTTTCCTTCCAAATATTTATTTATTTATTTATAAAACATGTAGTTAAATTAAAATACGAAAGTGCATTGAGGTTCATACAACAACATTTCGGGAGTATGGAACTCCTCTAGCATATATTATATGTGTTGTGCCGAAACCCGAAGTAGAATATAACAAAACCAACAAGAAAACAAGAGACAAGGATTTACGTGGCTCCCCCCCTCGAGGTACGTCCATGGGGAAAGAGCAAGAGGATTCACTAAAAACGGGGAGAAATACACAGAGACGGCTATACCCGTAACTCTCATTTGAAGCATCCACACAATATCTAGGGATAAATCTCTGAGGCGCGACCTACAGAGCATCAAACGTCACACACACACGAAAGATACACACACAAACCCTAGATATATAAAATCTCAACTCAAGACTACACCAATGGAACAACCAAAGAAACCCTAACATACTACGGGGAACCCCATGGGGGCTCCCTCAAAGGGATTCACTCAAAAAATTCAAACCTTAATAGCCCCCAAGGCCTCTATTTATAAGAAAGTACAAAAAATTAGGCCAAAACCCTCATTAAAAAATGCAGCCGCGCAAATTCGCACATCGGTGGTCCGGACCAAGAATCGGTGGTCCAGACTACGGAGGCAGAATGTCCAAAACACATCCCAGACTCTCTGGTCCGGACCAGACTTTCCTTGGTCCGGACCAAAGGTCCAGCAAACGGCTTTTCACACCAAATTTCGCATTTTTCTTCGACCATCTTGAATTCAAGGTATAGCTCCAACAATCTCCACCTTGACTTGAATTCCCTTCCAAGCCAACAACATAGTGCAATCCTCTCAACACTCGCTCTTTCCCCCCCTCACACCCCTCACGGAACGATCACCAAAACGAGCTTTCCATCTTCTCTTCAAACGGGCACCTCCCACCCAATGCACCCATGACTGATGCCAACGAAGATCCGCTCAAGCTCCACCCGGAGCTAAACATCCCAACTCCCCTCACGGAGTTAATCACCAACGAGCAACCATCTTCCACCGAATGTCAGCGTCGACCACATGCACCCATTACTGATGCCAAAGAAGATGTGCTCAAACTTCTCACGGAGTTACTGACTCTACCGCAGACCCCCATGTCCCCACCACGGAGCCTCGTATGCCCTCATGCATACTCCCAATAGTTGAACCCGGAATAATAATGGACCCGAATCTCCACGGCGATACCCAACATGAAGCACCCCAAACGGCCTCCACAACGGTATCCAAAAGGAGCATAACCAAATTAATCCGAAACAACTCATCAGTAGTCTTTCTTGGGCGTACCTCCTTCATACGAATCGCATAAAGGCGCTGCTTCAAAGCTAACATTCTCCCAAAATCACCTTCGCACGAAGATCCTCGAAAAACACCATCCTACGTACCAGCAGGCTTCTCAACTTTCGCCCAACAAAACCTTGCTTGTTTCTTGTTGCACCAACTTCTCAACTTCAAAGCGAGCCGCCATTGACAACGACCCCAAATACACAAATGCAGCGGAAAACACAAGCCTCAGTTTGAACCCGAAGCTCTGATACCAATTTGTTGTGCTGAAACCCGAAGTAGAATATAACAAAACCAACAAGAAAACAAGAGACAAAGATTTACGTGGTTCCCCCCCCCCCCCCCAAGCACGGAGCTCTAGAGGTACGTCCATGGGGAAAGAGCAAGAGGATTCACTAAAAACGAGGAGAAATACACAGAGACAGCTATACCCGTAACTTTCACTTGAAGCATCCACACAATATCTAGGGACAAATATCTGAGGCGCGACCTACAGAGGATCAAATGTCTCACACACACAAAAGAGACACACAAACCCTAGATATCTCAAATCCCAACTCAAGACTACACCAATGGAACAACCAAAGAAACCCTAACATACTACGGGGAACCCCGTGGGGGCTCCCTCAAAGGGATTCACTCAAGAAGTCCAAACCCTAATAGCCCCCAAGGCCTCTATTTATAAGAAAGTACAAAAAATTAGGTCAAAATCCTCATTAAAAAACACAGTCGCACAAATTCGCACATCGGTAGTCCGGACCAAGAATCGGTGGTCCGGACTACGGAGGCAGAATGTCCAAAACACATCCCAGACCCTCTGGTCCGGACTAGACTTTCCTTGGTCTGGACCAAAGGTCTAGCAAACGGCTTTTCGCACCAAATTTCACACTTTTCTTCGTCCATCTTGAATTCAAGGCATATCTCCAACAGTATGTAATATATAAAGGGACAGTACCACTTTGGTGTCCCCAAGTTGGGTGTTAGTCTAGCCAGCTAATCAGCGAGGCAGTTTTTCTCACGATAGACATCCTAGATCTCCGAGCTCCCAGTCATTAAGAATTGACAATCATTTATGCAATATTGCCACTAGCTACGGGAGAGATTGGTCTAAACATTGACTTTTTGACAATTGATACCCTAATCATAAGAATAGAACATGTGTATATCCAAAATGAGGTCGAGTTCGGTCCAACGGTCGTGTAACACTCATTTAAAGAGTGAGGTCTAGAGTTCGACTCCGACTCCTGTAGACAGAAGCTTGCACATTGTAGTAATCTAAATGAAATGAAATCAATAGAACAATTCAACTACCATATATGTTCATAAAAAAGAAGGCAAGTTCCCTTTCACCCTTCTAAATTTTTTAGTCGTGTGATAACTTCTAGGAGAAATTGACTACAAAGATCTTTTTAGTAGTATTATTCTTACTTTTGTACTCTTTCGTAGTATTATTTTTCTACTATTATTACAGTTGTGTTTTTTTTTTTGAACTGCTGACCCTCTATTTTTTTTTTTTTTTGAACTGCCGACCTTGTTGTGTTGTGGTATGTCAGCGTATGCTGCAGTTATAGAGAGCTCTCAAAAAGTCCAACTGGACGGTGCATGCTAGCAATTTCACTGGCTATGGGTGTTCGCTACAAACCTACAACCAGAAAATGCTTATTAATAGATGCAAAAAGTCAAAAACTTTTAAAACATAACTTTACAAAAGCTATTTCTATATGATTTGGAAATCATAGCTTCGGATGGTTGAGAGCCTCATTTTTTTTATCTTTTGCATTATGTTTTTTTTTACAATTTTTGTCTTTTTAGATTATGGCTAGGATGTATTTTAAATTTGTAGAGTAATTGGGAGATATGTGCTATTTTTGAAACATGATTAGTGTTTAGAAATTTTGTAGGTCTTTTTATTAATCAAAATAAGAAAGTAGAAAATGAAAAGTCAAAGAGTTCCTCCCCCCTGCTTCTCACTTCTCTTCTCTGAACTCAGAATCTGAGAATGCATTTTCTAAAAATAACTTTTTGGAGGTGCATGCCAAACAATCAAAATGTGAATGTGAAAATATGAAAAGAAGGTTGCCAAACAAGCCATGAAAATGTGAAAAAGAAGTTGCCAAACAAGCCAGTAGTGAATAATAATTACATAATGCCACATAAGTAAGAATTTCATTACACGTCTACAAATGTTATACACCAATTTCAATGCACGTTTCCAAGAATACAATACACCTTTTACAACACCTTTATTTTCTAATTTAACTTAGCCTACATGCAAATGCCTTTCACACATCTTTCGTTTATTTTCTCTCCTATGTAAGAAAATGAAGTAAGAAGTAGTAAAATACAAAAAGGAGCCCACTGGACTAAACAGCGTAGACCCAAATGGTGTTTGGTGACCCTAACACCACCCCCAATTTTGTAACCCTTGTGCAAGCAAGCTGCAAACCATATTCAAACTTACACGGAACTTCTATTCATATGTGCCACCACTTGCGCTTTTCCATTGTCTTGGCGAGTTCACTCGCCAAGTCTGCGAAATTCTCTGCACCACTTTGTAGCTCTGCGGTATGTCTGCTCAGTTTCTGGTAGAAGCAGCACGAATAATACAGTCAGGAGTTAATGATTCACAGTATTGCTGTAGAGCTAAGAAAAGATTTAGGAACTCTGCAGTTTACAAAGAAATGAAGCGACAACTAGTCCTTTTATCGTTGATACTTCTCATTCTTTTGTGCACCTCCTAGAATGCAACAAGCTAGGATTATCCGTTAGCCCCATTTTCTCGTGTTAATATTTGTAACTTTTAACTGCCCAATTATTACACTCTCAAAAAAAGTTTTCCTCTTAACCAACCTAAGATGTATGACTAACATCAACAACAGAAAGTATGTATTTTAGTACATCTAGCACCTCGGAACAGTTACACTGAGTTGGACGACAGGCATGGGATAGCACGTTCATTTAGGTCACAAAACCCAATACACAATATACATTGACCAGTACTCCAAGCACTGTTGCTACATTATATGGCTCCAAATTCCAGAATGTGTAATCACCCAGTTTCCAACTGTAATTCAATCCCTTTTAAAGAGGCAAATATGGACAATACAAGATGCGGATCTTAACTGTTAAAGCTAGTAGCCTAGTTGTTTAATGGTTTACTAAAACACTATATATGTATCAAAGGCATGAAAGTGGAAAAGCCATTGTAAAAGACAGTCAGGGACATAAAGAGAAGGATAAAGACATTAGATGATAGGTTGGTGTACCTCAAGTTTTTCTTGGCGCTCTACAAGCTTATCTCTTGCATGCGCAGCTGCAGAAGAGGCATCCTGCAAACAGAGAACACTGTAAAGCCAATGCGACCTAAAATCACTAAACAATTCAATAATACTTTTTCCTGAAATTACCCCCTCCTTTCTATATTTAGCCCTAATTTCTTCGGCTGTTCTCATTCTTGGTTCGGTAGCCGTACTACCACCTTCAAATAACTTCCCCCTCTCTGTTTGCTTGTCTGCAATATAAAATCAAAACAGTAAGTCCATTTTAATATGGAATACGACTACAAGAAAAACAGAGGTAGATGCACAACTCCTTTTAACCTTTTCCTTTACTTTCGCTCTTATGAGAAGAAGAGGTAACAATTACAGGTTCGTCAATATCAATATCATCTACACAAAACAGTTAATATGAAGTCAGTGGAAGGAGAGAGGAAGGAAATGGAAAGGGGGGGAAAGGGAGGAAGAAATAGATAACCTATGCCAAGTACAACCACTTCTTGGTCATCCGAGATGCCAACTTCTTGGTCATCCAAGATGCCTGTAAAAGAGTCCGAGAAAGGGAACCTAGAAAAGATCCTCTCTAAATGTGCCACAATATTTTTGTCATCCCCAAAGTTATCCGCCTTACCCCCTTTGAGACTCTTTATGATACCACCAATAATGCCTGGGGGATTACCCTGTGGTAAGAGAAAATAGGTCAGCTCTTTAACAGTTCAGGAAAACAAAGAAATGGAGAGCCTGAAGTCACATGCAATAACCTGTTTCTTCTGATTTTGGGAAAACACAATTGTAGCATCTGTAGCAGCTTCAAGGACTTTATCATGAAGACAAGGTAAAGCCTCTAGAATGCTAAAAAAACACACAGATTTAACTAGAAATGCTATGAACTTTGTGTGTGTGTGTGTGTGTGTGTGAGAGAGAGAGAGAGAGAGAGAGAGAGAGAGAGAGAGAGGGAGAGATACCTGAAGTCATTTTCGAAGGCAAAAAGAGAGATAAAAGCAACTTCACACCCATTCACCTACAAATTTTGGACATATTAAAATTGAGATTAATACTGTTAAGCGAAGCCATAAATGGACGTGACATTGTGTGGGTATAAGCTCAAGTATAATGCACTAAATCACCTAGTAAGGCATAAAGTATGCAATGTTCAACAAAAATTGAAAATTTCAGCAAGAAGGTTGAGTAATACATGTGTAACTCTTAGACGATAAATGAACAAAACCTTTGGAGAGAGAAAGAGACATACAATTGAAGTTGAAAAATGCAAGAACTTATTTAGTTACGGGTCGTTAGAACTTAGTTTCACAAACATTTCTTTTCAATTGACAGATGTCCTTGCTTCCATGGATTTTGGCATGAGTATCAGGCGTGGGTGTTCATCAAGTATCACTCTCCCCAAGACCAAAATGATACTCTATATGGGTATGTTTCAAAAAGATGGGTAGTTGTAGATGGACATGTATCTTTAAAGATATTCTCCATTGTACAATATTCTCCATAAGATCTTGTAAATTACTTGGGAGGTACCGGAAATTCAACGGGGTTGCAAAAAAAAAAAAAAAAAAAAATTCTGTGTCCTATCCCCGTTAGAAGCTTTAAGTGTTTCATTAGGTGAACTTACCTTCTTCTTTTATGATGGAAAAAGATAGAGGATCCAAACGCATAATTTGTGCTCGAGGGGTTCGAATTGGAAACGCATGCTATGCCCTTGCGTTATTTAGCTACACATATCAACCAGGGAGAATGGAAGAGTCCATATAACCTCTTCCCATAAATTATATTTATCCCTAAATCAACATGTCCTACCCCTTGTTTTTCAATCTGGACCAATGGCTCCAACAGTTCTACCGCAATCTTATTAGTTCTTTTTTTGCCGGCATAATGCATCTTAATTTACTTACCAACTTTAGCATCCTCAGTTCAGTATCTTGACAAGCTCCAAGATGGTGACACGTACACCATTGTAACAAAGAGCCTCACCAGCATTGTCTAAATAAAAGTCAACTAAGACCACATCTCCTGTGATGAGCCAGGAAGTGCAGGTTCAAAGAACTTTGACCATAGCACATTATTATTTGTCCTTCGTTGTTCGAAGGTGTTCTTCCGCATAGCCCATTTTCATAAAGTCATTATGCTTCCCAGAGTCTTGACTATTGATCCCCAGTTCCCTTCTTTATCATTCAGGACCAAGTAATACTTGCCAAATAGTTTTTAAAGAATGTGGTTTTATTAGCAGGATCTCTGTTTGTTCCCGCCATATTTTCGCAAAATTTGTACAGGTTTTCATCTTCATAGAACGAATGGCACCTCCAAATTCGTCAAAAGGAGTTTACAGAAATCTGATCTAAGCATAACATTAAAAAATGTGCAATTACTGAACAGGCTCGACATATATAAGGACGACTCTCATATCAATTCAAGGACTTGAAGTCATGGATTTCATGAGCTGGAAAATGAGGATAAAAAACCAAATCAACAGTCAGTTCAAAAAAATCCATAAAAATGCTTCAGGAAATGGAACTACCATCCTAGCATAACAACTATGTACACATACACGAAGAAATAACCAATGAAATGAATTTTATACAGTGTGAACCTCCCCTCTCCCGGTCATATTCTGATGATCCGAACCGTTCAATGTGTTCAAAATATGTTTTAAGTGTGGTTCATCAAAATTCAATCAGGAGCTACAAGGTCCGTGCGGAAGGGAAGTAAGGATCCCTTACTTAATCTGTGGTGATACACACACCACACACACACACACCAAGGATCTAATGAGGGATCCCTCACATTGCTATGACCCCTTTTTTTGGATAACTTAGGGTGTCCGAGCCAAGCTTACACACGCCTCGACTATACCCAGGGGGGCATGGCTATGACCTTTTTTTGTAAGTACGTGCATACTGTAATGGGAAAAAGAAAAGGGAATGGATAAATAGCAGATTATTTTCACAAAAAGAAAAAAATACGAACCAGAACAATCTGCCCTGTATCAGAAGAGCTAATTGACTTGGTCATGCTAGTCTTGAAGTTCCACCTAAGAATTGACATTAAGGAACTTTCTCCCACCAATTCAAGATCTGGAAGGGACCTGTCAAAAGGTAAAAACAAAAACAATGAAAAAAAATGGTCTCTTCAGATAATTCATTAAAGCAAACAACCAAAATGGAAGAAAATTAACAAACTGTTGATTCGAGAAAAATTTTCAATTTAGTAATATAACCAAGCAGTTTTAGCAGCAAAAGCCAATTAGTCATCAAAGTGCCGTATCCAACAGCTGCATAATCGTAAATGGAAAACAGAGATCTGGAAATCAAGCAGTTCACCTTATCTCAATGAGTCCAGTCTGGTAGACTAGAATCAATCCGCAAGTTTTTCCATCTTTCTTGAAGATTGCAGTCCAACAACATGGTTTTTCAAGCTTCACCTTATAGATGGACTCACTCTCCCCCTGATAGAAAATTAAATTGAGTTCGCATGGAATTATAGTAACAATTGACATAAAATGGGTGGGAGAAGAAGCACCTTAATCAGAGACTTTAAAGAGTATAAATGCAGTGCATCCTCACAACAAATTAAAACAATTGAGTCAACAGAATTCTGTCCCAAAAATGTGGCTTGAGCAAAGGCATCTGATTCAGCTTCAACAGAATAATGTTGATGGTTGTGAGCATTGGTTTGTGCAGGTTCTGATTTTGCTTCAGGATCCTGACATGAGATCATCGAAGGATTTTCACTGGACCCTTCAGATAAAACATTGGTCTCTGCATACAAAGTGTTTGTTGGAGTTATGCCAAAACTAACTTGGAAGTCATAAAGTACCATTCCTCCAAGATAACTTTACTTGCCTAAAATATAAATAGAAATTGCAGATAACTCAGACTCAGTTGGGTGCATCGACAAAGAGCTGATCTTATTGCCTGTGGTGCCATCCATGACAACAACGTTCGCATTTCTGGTCAATATGAAAATTACTTCCTTCGAAGATTCATTTGAAGTTTTGTTTCCAGAATGATCCACACTACCACGAGTACTAGGGAATGTTCGCGTAGCTAGAGAGATAGCTGGCGAATTTGAATTGTATAGACAGTCTGTAAGAAACAAAACCGAAAGTGACCTGACATCAAGCATCGCGGCCTGAGATATCAAAAAAACACAAAAAATTCCATGTCAATGACATCAAGGCCCTTGCCAATTGATACAAACCAATGAGCTACATTGATATTTAACTACTATATGTTTCTTACACGGCCACATTCAAATGTAACTGCTAGTCTATCTCCAGAGTTCACATACTGCATGGTGCAAACCGGAGAATTGAAGATGGAAAATATTGCTGTACATTGGGCTCCACTATCGCAATGGAACTTGTGAACTGCAGAAAACAGTTGCAACATTCATCGTAATGTTAATAATAAAGGGAACAGGAAATTAACACAGTGAAGCATTAATTTCATGGATCCTATGACAGAAACCAGAAACTTCAATTCAAATAGAATGGGCTGGACTAATTCAAACAAACTCCGCCTCCTGCAACATTACAGATGAAAAAGCTGGGAAATGATGAATAGACGTCAGCCCATCTAAAAAAAATTTCAGGGCATGAAGGTTGGGGAGCTCCTCTTCAAGCACGAACAAACAAGTGCATATGCCCTAGACAGAGAGTGAAGCATTATCCATGTAACCAACTTCGAATAGTTTCAGCAACGCCTCATAGGAATGAAACTCTATCTTCTATTATGTAGTGAGCCGAATATCCCAGCCAAAGGAAACCCAGCTGATCACAGTCCGGGACGGGAAAACACCACGCTATTGGGGCGGGTTGACCAGTCGTTCCTGACTGAATCGCAGACCCGAGCCATCTTACAATGAATCATAACCGGTATGGATGCATGTCTTTCCCAGATCTGAACCAATTAATCCAGCTTTGCCTGATCTGGATCCAGCCGGTATGATCCGCTTGATATGCGGAGGGCCACTCGTGCATTTGCATATAACCACCTTATCTAGTACGTCATATCGACGTCATCCGGATTACTGACTGTGCCAGGCACACGGGAACTTGGAGGACAAGCTAAGAGCCTCTATAAAAGGTAAAAGGATAAACCCTAAGAGGTACACACTTCTCTCTACCCCAAAAACTCTGTACTTTCCTGACCTCAAGCAACCTGTAACTTAACCGTCATAGTGCCTTCCCGGTCACTTCCGATCGGTTAGGTGCTAACTTCGGATGCTGCTTGTGCAGGACAGATGAGGTAACCAAGCTAGCCCATATTCCGATCAGGACGTCCGATCAGGCGGGAGGATCACAATCGAGTCACGAGAAGAGAATACTCCTACAAGTTGCACTTGAGCATTGGTTCCCCAAGCATTGAAGCAGCTATAGCTATACACATCTGAACTGACATGAAACCCATAGCAAGTCCTTCTTCTTAATAGCTGCACTCAAATACTTAGGAATAGTGTGTTGTTCGTCAATTGAGAACTAAAATAATTAAGCTTTTCCTTTAGCAATTGTAAGAGGAAAAGTTCCTCTTCCAAAATTTTCCCATCAAATCTTTTCAACCAAACTGGAATAGTTTGTCTATCTAAAAATCTAGCTAGACTGGAGGTTTGGTGAGACCAGCTTTTACAAATATGCTCATAACCCAACTAGACATCTCGTTTACATGAATTATTTGTAAATAAAACTCTTTTGTCAAGTGTTTATACTTAAAGCAAGCACATAATAAAATGGGACACAAAAAACCCGCCCTACCTACCACAATTTAGACCATGTAGAGTACCAGATTCTTGTACGTGTTACTCCTTCTGGAGCGTCGGCAATAGGGGGCAGAGCGGCATAGCCCATGTTTCCAAGCTATTACACAACAATGACAATTGAGTATTCCTACTTAATCTAAAAGTATGAATTCAAAAATCTGATTTCGAATTTGTACTGTCTTTCAGGTTGTGTTTGTACAACCATGTTTCAAGCAATTAATTGAGCATATACCAGGTATGATGATCATTGAGTAGAAAAATAAGTAATTAACATTCACAAAGCCCACCTTCACACTTGGTTTCTGTCACGACGTGCAAACTCGTTTCATCTGAATTCCCAGTAAGCCTATATAGGCGAACCTACATAGACCCAAAAAAGAAGGTGAGGCAACCATAAACATGTAGCATCATTAGCGATGCTTGTTGCCCCTCAATGAATAGCCATATTTATGTGCACAAGCACATACATGTCCTAGACGCATACACATAAACGCACACAAAAAGAAAAGAATATTACCAGACCATATTCGTTACCGATTGCTAAACTTGAAGTGGAGGAGAGAAACTCCAGTGATGACACCGAGACATTTGTTCCAGCAACTTCAATGCCTTCCACCTGTGCATCACAAAGGTTTGCATTCTGTTTGAGAACAGTGGTCCAACTCAACTAACTGGTGTAATAATAACGTCCAATGTTCACAGCATCACAAAAGTTAGTAATTGACAATTCGTGACATTGTACAAACCTCTGATCCCAAGACAAATATGCAAGACAGAACAGGAAATGTGGCATCCCATATGCGAACAGACCCATCTTGATAGCCCGCTATATATATTCTCTTAATTATATTACCCTCGGCAAAGGACAGTTGACTGGGAACACCACCAGTCAAAGGCCACTTGCTACTCGGTGTAGTCGCAGTATGTGCAACTCGACGTTGAACATCTGAAACAATCTATAACAAAAATAAGGGGAAAAAATTAAAGGACAATGACACATAATGAACCATTCCGAGTGACACATGGGAAGGTATTCAGTACCTCAGAAAGAGTGAGTTTTCCTACAGTCATGTATGGTTCAACGGTAGGTATAACCTCAGGATATTGCACTGCAGGAACAGAATGCTTCTTCTCTGGTTGAGACATCAATGCAGACAAGCAAGAATCATCATAGAAATGTAATTGTCCTGGGTTGCTCAGCACAAAGAGTGAAGAGATTCCATATCCCTCTGTTGCAATGGCATTTGGCACTAAAATCATGTCCGCAAAAGAGCCATTAAGTGTGAGGTCGACACGGCCAACACATTTTAAACTTTCTATACCAGAAGACCAATCAATATTGAGGATCTGAAAAATAGGAAACAACAAATTTAAGGACCAGACTGAAATAATGATAGAATGCATCTGCACGCTTGCAGATATCTAACTCAAATCCAACAGAAAATAGCAATTCTTATTTCTACCATACAAATTGACTAGTCATTTGTAGTTGGTGCATACACTTACACTAATGTCCTACCCTAGAAAAAGAAAAAAAGAAGACAAAACAAAGTGAGGGACCGTAAGGAATGCACATGCACCATAACTGAAAGGTGTCCTCTGATTCCCAATCCACTTGTCATAATCCTACTACTCAAGTAATTTCACTTCCATTGGACAAGATATCAAAAACAGCACACATAGCATGAGATGGATAATGAGAAAGAAAAGTTACAAAAAGGGACATAAATATACGGAACTGTGAAGAATAAGGAATGATTAGCAGAATCTAAGGAATAAAGAATGATTTAGCAGAATCTTAGGGTTTCCTTGTTTTATGATTTAGTAGAATCTTAGGGTTTCCTTGTTTTGTTATTTCCGTATTTGTCATCTCCTATTTAAACACTTGTAATAACGTAGGTTTATATATTTAGAAATATACATTCAGTATTTCAGTAATAATGCCTTGGTTTGTTTCTCTCCCCTTTGGTTTCTATCAGGAACAGCTAAGGAAGGTAAGATGTGAGCTTTTGTCGGTGATGCTACTACATAAAGACATAAGATACAATGAATGAATGATAAATAAGATTCCACCCAAACAAAACAAAACAAAACCAAGTCTTGACCCCCAATCAATTCGTGTACCACCACTATATTATCAAGAACAATGTTACAGAGATATATTTACGAAAATATATCAATCACAAAGGTGAAAATGTGCACAATCAAATCAGGTTTAGAGCTCACCGTTAGAACTTCTTCAGATCCAATTTCATCACCACCATAGACAAAGAGTTGGCCCCCGCAATTGGTATGCAATCTGTTTTCAGAGCAATGCAATACAATGACTGGGAGTCTCCTGTCGCTTGATGACAACTGGAGGTTAATAAAATTAGATTTCTTTTGACCTTGTTGATCTTTGCTAGAAACAGCGGTTGACATGTTCCATAACAAAATATCTCCATCTACGTAACCAACAGCAAGAATCGATCCATCAGAGGATACCCAGCACAGAGTGCTTATTTCTTTTTCTGCTTGTTCATGGTCTAATGTATCATCCTTGGGAAAATCAACCACTTTGTCGCTCTTCAGTTGGAGATCCTCGTTGCCTCTGACAAGAACAGCCCGATCTTCTGTAATATCCCAAAGAACGATCAACCCATTCTGATAGGCAATCAACACTCTGCAAATAAGTAAATTGTGGACAGGAGATAGCTCAGAAATGCATATCAGCCCATCCGATAGATGGAAGCACGTAATACATGCATTGAAAAATTAGTTCGCAAGCATCATAAGAAGGAAGCAAACAAGTCAATAGAAGTTAACACACACCAACAGAACAGATAATAGAAGAGATCAGATTGTTAGTGGGCATGGAAAGGGGAGGCTATAGCATAAGCCACTGTTTTCATTCATGTCCTGAGTTGAGACCTACCAGATTCAAGCATTTGACATACATGCAAGGGATTATAAGACTGTTCTTCCTTTCCTTGGTTTTACTGCTTAGATATGCACAATATAGGCAATTTATTTGCAGTCTTCATGCTTTTAAAACTTTTTAGAACAACTTCTTGCAGTCCTTACTGCTCTTGGACAGAATATCATAATCACTGGCTGAGTGGACTTTGCAATGATATAGTTTTCAGTAGGACCCACCCTATGATTGCTGCTGTTTGCTTCCATCCATATTCTGATTGCATCAAATCAATGTAAAGGGAACAATGTAGGGTAACTATATCATTCCTATGCAGTAGAAGGGGACACACTCTTGGATAACGATAACACCTGATATGCTCCATGGTTTACAATGTTGGCCATCCCAATCAATTAGTTCTTAAATGAATGCAGAAAACTGATCCATAGAGAAAGTTCAGGTACTCTCTGTCTTGCCTATTTCCAAGGGAACAAGGTTGAGAAAGCACACCAATAACTGATTGTTGAACGGGCAATGACATCCCAGTTGCTTCTGCATAGAGAAACAGAACGTTATATTTACTTGTTAAGCGAAGCATAATGCTCACAAACTTGAAGGAAGATCAACAATAAAGGAACAATCCCTAGCAGCAGAGAATGTACTTCACATGTCACAAACTTGAAGAATAAGAAGCAATTTCCCACAATATTCTTCATTTCAAATATGATGAAGGGCTGAAGGAAAAAAATGGCATTGGAAACTTAGTTCAAAAGTTAGGGGGCCGGTAGTAATCAAGCAACCCTCATTGGTTTAAGGGAAAGCATCCCCTCTGATGAAGCGTCTGAGTTCATGTTTGGTTCAGTTGATACATATCCATTAATACTTCATAAGGCAGAGGAATTGTTTGTGTTAATATTGGCAGACGTGGTCTATTGGGATGGATCCATGGGTTTCATTTTGGGTCATCATATATTAATGGCTATCCATGTGCTATTTAATATCACTTGAATCATTCTAGGGTCAAGTAATAAAAGATTCCTATTTAGCAATCTTACTCCTAGTTGAAGTATGAGTGTTTGAAAGCTTACACAGATATCTCTGAACCATATCACTGTATGGTGTAATGTTTGTAGGTTAAACCTAACAACTTAGCAGGATTCCAAGGATCGGAATTCTAAGAACCTGTGCGAGTGAAGGAGGTTGAATAGGCTGGTAGAGGGAGCCTTTTATGAATCATGGTTGATGGCACTAAGTCAACGAAGAAAGGAAAGGTGAAAGAAGACATCATCGGAAGAGAGAGCAGTAAAGGGGATGGAGACACCAATTCCAAGTAAACCGCAAAAAACAGAACTTGGAATTGGGGTGTGTTTGGAAGTAGAAATTCATTGAGACTTGTTCTTTTCCAACTAGTAAAGAAGTTCAATATGATTACAAGTTATGAAACAATGAGCTATTACCGCTTATAAGATTTGCAGGAATGTGATAGGGCATTTGTAAAAGTTCTCCCTTGTCAGCATCATATTTCAATATGGATAAAAAACCAAACTCGTCTCCAATATACCTGAGTGCAAAATAAATAAATAAATAAAATTGGGCTACAATCAATTTCAGGTCTCATTTTGAGCCAAGTACTATGGAAATAGTGGCAAACTAAGTTTCACAATATTACATGTAATGTGTGCCATAGATAACCGAAAAGGTGGTGATGTTGGACTCCCACTGCAAGTTAGAAACTATACACCTGTGTTCTAGATCCCAAACCTGCCAAAATCAAAACGATGTCAGCTATAGAAAGGAGAACAAGAAAAGAATGTATGCAGAGATAACTAGAGATTGCAAGATGCCAAAGGAAGTGCTTTTGGCCTATTAATAATGTTTCACCAGATCAATTCGAATAGCCAGAACAAAATTAGTACCTGGACTTCGTTTTCGTTCGAGACACTGACCAGAAACCCTTGGTTTTCTAGGAACTGCAGGAACTCAAAAAGAAAAATATGAGAAAAGAAAAACTATCATATAAAGTAAACGATTTCTTTCCAGTTAGAGTATGACCAAAAAATGGTGAGTAGTAGTGTTGAGCAAAAGACGGGAAGAAGTATCATTAAATTAAAACGCAATATATCATCTCTCTCTGTTCTAGCACAAATAGTTCAACAGCATCCTCTACCAATATTGGAACAATCATCAGTGAAGTAAGAAGGGAATATATCCGATAACCAAATAAATCAAACGCAAACAAATAAAAGGCATATAAGGATTTCATTGTTCCCTCATCCGAAAAGATCTTACGCAGAAAATCCCAGTTCACACAAAGACATTATTTAATGCCTACACATTCAACTTCCATTTTACTAAAGTTTGAACTTACCTTAAACTTTAACCATGCATTTGAATTACTTTGCTTTAACATATTTAAGAAAAATTTGGGCAAAATATGAATATCTACGTTGGCCATTGGTTTCCCAAAGATACAACTGGACATAGGAAAACAATTTGCAACAATTACTATCATCCAAGAACTTGGATGCAGAGAAAATAAATACGCATGTGTAAGTCAAATCTCACACAATGGAAAGAAACAAATAGCAGCACACAACGCTATAGAAATGCAATGCAAATGCAAATTGAACTATTGCTATCATCCAAGAACTTAGATGCAGAGAAAATAAATATGCATGCATAAGATAAATCTCACACAATGGAAAGGAACAAATAGCAGCACACAACGCTATAGAAATGCAATGCAGAGGTAGCAAATTGAACTGTGTGAATTATGGGTAAATTAAGTAAAGGAAAACCAGATCAAAATAAAATAAACTGACAAAGTAGTACAATGAATTTGAAATGTAAACAATAAGAAGATTAAAAAAAATAGGACACAAATCACTGAGTATCTGGTTCACAAACCTCTAAGTATTTGAATGGCAGTGGTTTGGCAGAAAAAACAAGACCTTCAATATTATCACCACCGATGACTTTAATCCTACCATCCCTGCAGCGAGTATGAAAAAAAGAAGTCATCGAGAAATTCATATTTCAGACTAATAACCCCATTATCTTTTCCGGTTGGCAAAAATTTCAAACCCCAATATCAGTGCCTCATAAGCCCAAAGTCAGTTCTGATAGACATTTCAAGGATGCAGAAGTGCTCTAATTTTATGGATTTTCAAAGATTCTTTGAATATGTTCAGAAAACTTACCTAATAAGAGAGAATTTTGAAGTTTGGTCAATTGTTTCCAATGAGAAACTTGAGTTTGAAATACAAATGATCAGCCAGCGTGCAAAATGCAAAGCTCAAATGGCTATGTTTAAAAAACTTACCTAATATAGAGAGAATTTTGAAATTTGGTCAATTTTTTCCAAGAAGAAACTTGAGCTTGAAATACAAATGGTCAGCCAGCATGCAAAATGCAAAGCTCAAATTTCCATCCTTCCCCGAAGCAATAAATCACAGATTTCAATTTTGTAATCAAGGCAGGAAACTATTGGTTGAATTGCCTTCATATGTCCTACATACTTTTATTTCCCAGCCCAATTTAGCCAGTATAATTGCAATATGTTGGGATCACAATTAGTAAACGGCACTAGATTTTATACCAACAAAGCAAATTCAGGAGTCAAAAGAATTGTATGCACTGCCCAAGTATACCGTAGATCTCCGTCTACTAGACTCCTCCAAACTTGTCCCATACTGGGCACACAACTCTGGTTGAGGATATGAGATATGCGGCTCATATGCCTTGTCAGGCAAGCACTCATCAAGTATCTAGAAGCGTAGAGATTACATATTTTTTCATGCATAAAACTCCCGCACTTAAAGTTTGTAAATATGAGTTTACCCTTTACAAAGAGAAGAAACTATTAAGAAACCAAAATCTAGCCGTGTAAAGGTGGGATAAGAGTCAATTCTGACACAACCCATACCCACACCTGAGATCTGTGCCAAAACCACATAAGATATCTGTAAACGAATTAATCAGCTGCTAGGTTTTCTTTAGGTTATCTATCTATATACCCGTAGGAATTACCCTTAAGATAAGATTACATAGGATTCACGCAAAAAACTATACGCAAATCCCCACTGGCATTTCCATAGAGCAGAAGAATAACATTTCTAGCTTTTCAAGTTGTTCAAACTCGCATTTCCATTAGTACTAGCCCACTAGGAGTTAAAGACCAAGAATTACTCACAGTGTTCCTATAGCCAGAAGACCTTGGATAGGGTCAAAAGCAAGAATTGATGCAGTAGAAGGGATCCCACAGTGAACAGCAACACGTGGATCCAAGTCTTTCAGCGTAACACTTCCCTGTGGCACATTATGCTTAAGAAGCAAAAAAAAGATAAAAGAAGTAAGACATCTCAGCATACATATAGACATAACAATAAAAAGAAAAGTAGAGTGATAGCATTAATATTTGGATTTTTTCAACTAAATTAAAGACTTCGACTCTAACATGCTACGATACCATAAAAAGCACCACACCAATCTACCACGGAAGCATCTCCAATTTGCTTACTTCACAAGGATAGACTGGGAAAATGATGGGACTCTCCTTGCCAGCAACTCTCGGCGCCATCTAACCTCACGCATTAGCGTGTGAAAGAGTTGGGGGAGGGTTTGTAGGGATTAATCCAAGGTGCACGCAAGTTGGCCCGGACACCCAGCCGAGACAAATCCTAGGCTACCTCCACTTCAAACGCAAAAGTGAAGATAATGCAGTCCATTCAACGCACGAGGAAACAAACGAGGAAGTTCAAAGAAACGTATAATATTGTAAAACATAACGATGTTAAGGTGATGCCTTGTTCACTTAATCCAATAATGATCCTTCCCTTTTCTTAGCAAGCGTTGATGTGTTCAATTCGTCCAATTCTTATCTCCTCTCTTATTTATAAACCCTACTTGTAGCTCGTAAATAAAACCAATACTGAACTGACTTTTCGATCCACTGCCCCTTTGCTTGGGGGCAGAGAAAACTCAGACAAAGAAGATTATTACAAACACTTTGCCCAGTGGCCACTGGAACAACAAATTCAAAACCATAGCAATCTTTTTAGATAGATTATGCACGAGAGAAATGGCGAATTCGTGATCGTCGACGGATGTGATCCGTGAGATGGGATGAAAGGGAAGAAAAATTTCAGCGATTTACCTTAGGAGATTGAGTGGGATTTTGAAACAATTTGGCAAGCATAGACATTGGAGAATCGACGAGCGACGAGGTCGCTGTGCGTAGCCGTGGTGTTCTTCAATTGCTTGATCTCAGGTGGCTTGCGAATGAATCGATAGATGGAGCATATTCCATGGGGGGCGTATGTCCATGAACGACGGTTTGGTAGAAGTAAACAAGAAGCAACGGCAGTTTGACAATGATGATGAGCTAAAAGTATGATATTATTATGAAAAAAAGGATTAAGAGGAAAATGAGACAAGAAATTATTATGATCTTGAAATATCTGGAAATATTGAACCACGTATTTGTTACTCAAATAAAAATAAAAATAAAAGTATTAACCAATTATTCATTAATAGTGCACCATATGATAATAATGCTCTATATACATTAGATAATTTCCTAATGTTACATGCAAGTGAGAAAGGGGTATATTTGGGATAAAGTAAACAAACAATTGTACGGGATTTATTTGGACACGGAGTGCCAAAAAAATGGCCGGCCTTTATACATCTTCCAATTTTCTATAGTCTTAACGGACCAAGGCTTGTGCCACCTTATTTTCTTTTATCGTAACTCTTAACCATGCCAGGAGCATAATAAGAATATACATCAGTTTTTTGTGTCCAAAGGCACATGATAATGTTTATTAAATGAGACTAATTAAATCCACTTCTAGGAAAAAAGAAACTTTTGTCTGTGGAGACCAAAATGTCCTTGATTTTTTCCTCCACTACATTTTTACTAATTGGTGCCCCTTCGTTATTGGAAGTTTTTTCTCTCTCCTTTTAATTGCCTTTTCACCTTCCATAGACTTTTGACGTCCTTTAGCTATCAAAGTTGCTGCTTCAATGAACCTAAAGAGAGCCGATGGAGTGTGAGCAAGTTCAGGGATGGGTTTCCCCTCCCTCCCCCACGGCCTCCCCCTTTCCTTTCTACCGTAGTTTCCTTGGCCCCCTCTTCTTGCTTTCCTTCATTTTTGCCTCTCAGTCCCCCCATCCTATATGGATTTGCTCTCTTTGTTTCTCTTGTCCCTCTGTGGTTGTGTGATGGTCGAGACTCACGTCCTCAAAAGAGAAATTCTCCCACCACCCCATCATTTTTGGATGGTGGCAACGGGGTCTCTTAGCCCTCTGATCCGATCAGCCTTGGCGTCGTATCTATCGGTACTTCAGCAACAGCGGTGGAGGAGTCTGGCAGCTGCAAATGTGGTGGGATGAAGGGACATTGAGTTCCAGTTACCAATGTGAATCTTCCACCTTTCTCCAGCCACATCCACGAGAGGATCGGTGGTCTCCACCGTTGTTGCAATTTTGCGGTTTTTTTCCTTGTTTTTGTTGCAATTAGTGTTCTAGTGCTCCTTGCATTCAATATAATTTCTGGTTAAAAAAAAAGGTTCTGCTTCTTCTATGAGTCCTATGTATGGTCATTAGCAAGAAGAAACAATAATGATAGAGGTACAACAATTAATCTCCAACATACTCACATGGCCATGTGAGTGTTTTGGAGCCAAGTTGGAGACTAATTGTTGTACTTCTGTCATTTTTTGATTATTAAGGAAGAAAGGAGGATAAAAATGAACTTTGCATGTTGATGAAAAAGTACTCAAAATTGTGGTGAAAAGGTATAAAATTTGCAGATAAAAAACAATTAATCCTTGTGTACGCACGCCCCGTGTACCCAAAATGTACGGACGGTGCATCTTGACAACCGTGCGTGTTTTCAACGGACCAGATTTAAAATAAAATAAAAAACTCTTCCATGTAAGATTACATGGAAGAGTTTTTTTTAAATCCGGACCATTGATTCTTGAAATTAACAGTCCAGTTGTGTTCGTGTGCGTACGTACACGTAACAGAGTTCGATAAAAAAAGGCACTACTTTAAATTTTACTTATTCAGTACAGCCTCATATAATATGCTTTATTTTGGTTTATTTTATACTGTAGCAGAATAACACTCATGGTTGGAGAGTTTATTTAGAATACACTCTTTGATTTGAATGGGTTTCCTACCAAACGTACTAATCTTCAAATAGAGCAAATAAAAGGATGGAAACGACTTCAACGACTGTGGGGTTAAAAGCCAATTTTTTGTATGAACTATTAGATGAAAGCTTTTGGAGGATATTATACATAATTTTAATGTGAATCTCAATCTAATGAAGGAATATTTGTGTGAATCTGAAGAGTTACTAATCGATATTGGGTTTGCTAATCTGATATGAGTTTTCTAATTTCACAAAGAATTTTTGATAATGCTCATTAGTGGTGTGGATATGAGTTTTTAAAACTTTCAAGAATTTTTTTATAATGCTCATGAGTGAAATGGTAATTAACTGTTTTTTTATTTTCCCGAAATGGTAATTAACTGTTTGATTGGAACATCTGGTGGAATGGCGAAGCATGTGGGTTTTTAGAAGCAAAAATTTAAATGTTGAATAGGGGTATTTTTGTACAAAACACAAACAATTTATCCTTTTGAAAAGCATAAATGAAGAGTTTTATGGCTAGTGTTTCAAACTTAGATTTCCCATGCAAAGCATATACTCGTGAAATAAAAATAAGGCCTAATTAGAACACATAACAAAACTAGATTTAAAATGATAAAATAAATATCGGTATTTTATTTGAAAATATGGGTTCATTACACCTCAGGCATATGATAAGAATTACATTATTTCCTTTATTTGTCTTTGTTTGGTTCCAAAAGCTTACTAAAGGGAAGTTGCAATTTATTAAGCCTATACTTTAGTATTTAATATGGTACTTAGGATAGTGTGGTTAGCAGAACCGAAGCATGGTCAATCGGAAGGTCATAATTATCTTGTCGTAGAACTAGTGCCTCGTCAAACGAGAGGACCAATATGTCATATAGAAAACCATGGGGTTAGCTAAAGCAAAGCCTAGTAAGTCAGAAGGTCCAGATTGTCATGTCAGTGGAACTAGTGCCTTATCAACCGAAATAACCAATGTATTGTACTAGAAAGTGTGGTCAGCGGAACCAAAGCCTGGTCAACTGGAAGGTCCCAAATATTAGGTCAGCAGAACCAGAACTTTGTCGGCCGAAAAGATCACCAGGAATTACGTCACTAATATGGAATAGAGGGATGTTCTTGTGTCATTGGTATTGAATATAGGGATGTTCTTGAGGTTGAAATTCTATGAAAACACTTAAGTTAAAGGGTATATAAGTTAATCAAATTATTTATTCTTTAATATGTAGTTTCTTAGATATGAATTGTTAACTACTTGTAATGTAATGGTTAATGGGTAAAAGTTAGCTACTGAGCGATTTATCGCTCATGTGCTATTGCTGACCTTGACATATTACACTAGGTACTAAAGGAGAAGGATGAGGAGCATACTAACAGATGGAGGAGTTCCCTACGGAGTAGATACCAACAAAAGAGTGGGATCTAAGCTGAACTCTAGAGATCCATCACCTCCTTTATTTTGTGGGATATTGAAACAAGTACTTTATGGTTTGTAATGGAATTATCATTTTCTGTCATGTTATCCTAATATGAAGATTAATTAAGTAAATTATTTGGTATTAAATGAATCTTTTATATTAAATGATATAATAATGCTTTTGAAAATCGAGGTGTTACGTAAGAGACACACGTTAACAAAATCCCATACATTAATTATCTCCTCGATGTCTTTCTTTGTTTTTTTCCCACACATGTCAAACTTAGTTTGTTGTTGTGCTTGAGGTTTTAGCAATTAGCTAGGCCTTGTTCTTGAATGGATTTTATCTCATAAAATTTAGTTTTTATAAAATCTAACATTCTCAACGGATTTTAGCAAAACTAGATTTTATCAACACTAGATTTATCTCACGAAATCATTTACAAAACACCTTTATCACCCCAAGATTTAATCCATCGGGAAAACAATGTCATTTTATCACACCTCCAAACAAAACAAAATTTTATCAAAATTAGATTTTATCTCATAAAATCTTGTTGGGCCCGGAGTGCCCCCATGGATTTGGTTACACAATGTCACTCCCTGCGACCGCTCTAAAAACAGACTTGCGGGTGCGATGTCGAATGCCATAAAAGACTTAATTGAAACCCTTCCTAACACCAATTGGTTTTAGGAGAGTTTGTGGAAAAGCAGTCCGACAAATCTATTCAAGAACAAGGCCTCAGTTTGTTTGGGTAGGGTTAGAGAAGTAGTTTTGTTAGCGTAAACACCACACACACGATATAGGAATATGAAATACAAATCCCACTCCATTCCTAACCCGAATCCGAGTATACGGCATGTATTCCCATAACATCCTTATAACACCGTATCATACTGTGGGAGGCATAGCCCCCCGAACCCCCCAAACCAATGGGTCTATGGCCCAGCCCACTCTCCCGGATCTGTGATGGGAACCTCTTGGTATCTCTCCATATCTAACATATGAGCCACAAGTTCTAACAACTTAATCAATTAATTGGTCATGAAGACCTCTCCTGATCTTTTCCAATTTCGATCGCACATAGAAAAATACCTCGATCTACTTCTTTTCCAAATAAACATGCAATTTTATTATTATCCAAAAAAAAATGTAATTTTGTTGCTGAGGCAAGACTTTTGTTTGTGATACATATAGCTCAACTGCCCCCTCCTCGAAAGTGGGGCAGGTGTTGAAGCCAGACGATTCGTTTCCCTAATATGCAATATCTATGCCTTCCTTCCCATTTGCAGCAATGCTCACAAGTCACAAGAGCTACGTACAACATGAACATCAATTATGAACTTATTATGCTAGCAAAAAATTAAACAAAACATCATTAATTTAGAACAAAAGACGTTTAAATTCCATATATATAGTTTACAATTACCAACAAAACCACTGTGATGATCATCAAGAATTTTTCATTCTAAAATTAAACAATCATCGCTTGCTAATCCTGAATTAAATGCTAGCTAGCTTAGAGAGATCTTCCTTGTTGAAAGTTTCGAAATATCTATTCTAACACAGAAAAAAAGGGAGGCATCAAGTGGCATACATATACAAATTATTTTTAAGCTGTGTCTCAAAAATATTTTTCGAAATATTGTCGTTAGAAACCAAATTTTTGCAACAAATTACTTTTATTATAACTTGAATTAACAAATCAAGTGGCATGTGACCCATTTTCCTTGGTTGAAATGTACCTTAAAACGATGCTTTTTCGTATCTTACCGAATTTTAATCCGAATGCTATCAAAAATTATGAAACCACCTTTACGATGTTTTCTTAACAATGGTTTTTTTTTCTTCAAAAGATTCCTAGATTTGTTTCAACTGTGCAATACTATTATGTAGTCTTATCATAGTTAAGACTAATAACTTTTGATCAAAAGTACTCAAAATTAACAAATTAAGGCAATTGTTCATTGTTGAATGAACCCCACTATTTATTTATTTTTTTGGTAAAAGAGAGAATTTCATTTCCAATGTCACGCCCTCGAAATTTAAAGATAATTCATAAAGAAATTCCACGTGGACAGTCAACAAGTCCATGGGCCACGTTAAAGTCCAAGTTTAATAGTCAAATTCAACATCAAAATACATAATGGTCTATGGGTACCCGAACCCCAAATTAAGAAAATATAAGTGTAAAGTTATTACAATCCCAAGTCAAAAATGTAATATCAAATGGAGTTACAAAATCATCTTATTTCAAAAGTGATAAGTCTAAAGATGATGCTATAACTCCTCTTTTAAGCCTTTCAAAACATGCATGCAATCACTCCAAGCATATCCAAGTCATGCTCCGTGCTGGGTACCTGAAATTTGTAAGGTTGAACTCACTAGCCTAGTAGAGAAAAGTCTAACAATCCTAAATACAATGAAATGTATATGAGTGATAGACAAGAAAGTATAGGTCATGTATCAAGAATTAAGAGAGAGTTCAAATGGTTAAAGGGCTTGAAAGCAACACATAAGCTACTAGATTCCATCTACTATCGTCTCTCGTACCCGACACGCCACATGTGTCCTACACGTTTACCATATACATCACATTCCTTTTAAATATTTGATTATTCTCCAGGCATGTCATATAGGTCCCGTGTCACTCCGGGGATACCCTATTGGGGTCCGTGTCACTCCGGGCATACCCTATCGGGCCCCGTGTCATGTATTTCACATTCACATTTCCACTTATCAATTTATAAGTTCAACTTAGTGTCCAATGCAATTAATGTATCACAATACCTTTCACAAGTGTCCTGGACTCTCTACTCAATCCCATAAGCACACAACGCATCAATCTATGGACTGTGCCCTCACCAAATCTACTAAATAACATGAAACAAGTGACACCAATCAATCCCCATTGTCATTTGATACCAAAGTATTACCAAGGTAGAAAATGTCATAATACAAGTGAAAAATGCATATCGGGACCTAACAAATGCATGTGGATGGGCCGGAACAACAAAACAAAAGTCGCCCACGAATCTGTCAAAATCGCCCGGGCGGCCATGATTCCCGCCCGAGCGGGTTTTCCAGATTGTCACCAGAAAATGACCAAAACATGGGAAATTTGGGGATTTTGCACTAGAACTCCAAATTTGATGATTCCGAATTCAAATATCAATGGAATTGGCTAGAAGGAGATGATTTAACACTCAATTTGAGCAAGGAAACAAGAATCAAGCATTTACTAAAAAATGTGATTAGAAAATGGGGTCCCAAGTGGTTTTCTTCCAAATACAAGCTAGCACATGGATTCAATGCAAGGTTAGGATGATGTAACACCCAAATGAAGAGGAGAATCATATATGAACAAGGGGATAGCACATTATAGCTCAAATTTTGATTAGAACATGGTTTTCTCAAAGAAATTCACAAGACACAAGAAGATTGATCATTCAAGAGCCTTTACACACACAAACACAACATTTACATTTAGAAGAGTTAGAAATTTCTCTACCTCAAGTGAAGGAAAGCTTGTAATCCAAGTGAGAGCAAAACCCTAGCTTCCAAGCTCTAGAAATCAACAAACCAAGCTCCTCCAAAGCCAAGACAAGAAGAATCCAAGCTCCAATGCTCAAAGGTTGAAGGATTTGTGCAAGAGTTGAGTGGGGATGTTGAGTTTTTGGGAGAATTTGAGGAAGAAATTGAAGAACAAAGGAGGGTAAGAGAGAGAGAGAGAGAGAGAGAGAGAGAGAGAGAGAGAGAGAGAGAGAGAGAGAGAGGCCGGCTATTTTGGAGGGGAGAGGATGTGATTTTCTCTCTCCTCTCTCACACCACATATACTCAAACTTGAAAAATTACACCCCCGGTCCCTATATTGGCTTGTATATTGCACTAAGGTCCAAACTAATTCACCAAACTCAAGTATCTATCACTTAAACATTTTAATTAATTCCTCACATTTTCCCAACTTTATTTTCGAAAAAATAATAAAAAAACACGGGTCCTTACATTCTACCCTCACCAAAATTTTGTCCTCAAAATTTGCACAACATGCCATACCAATGATCACATATATACCTATGCATGATATGCAACATGTATCTAGCACCATGATAAATAAAATGCAAAATTCTAAACCACGTACTCACATTGATCAAGTCGTAAATAATTCTAGATATTTCTCTTTTATCTCGTCCTCTCTTTCCCACATCGACTCCTCGCTCCCAAAATTTTTCCATATCACCCGCACTAGTTGGACAGTTTTAGCCCTTAGAGTTTTCTCCCGTGTATCCATAACCCGTATCAGTTTTTCCCCATAAGACGCATCGGCCTCAAGCTCTAATTCGGACCATTCTAACACGCGTGACGGATCCGGCTCATATTTCTTTAACATTGAAACGTGAAAGACATCGTGAATTCCTGATAACCGTGGCAGTAACGCCAAGCGAAAAGCGACCTCCCCAACTTTCTCGATGATGTCAAATGGTCCAATAAATCGTGGTGATAGCTTACCCCCTCGCCCGAAACGTGTCAAGCCCCGACGCGTGATGTTTTGAGAAACACATGATCTCCCACTTCAAAAGATAACGGACGTCTCCGGCGATCGTCATAACTCTTTTGGCGACTTTGAGCGGTTAACAAGCGTTGGCGAATCACCTTGACCTTCTCGGTTGTTCCTTCTTGCGCGGCCTTAAGCCTTTGGCGAATCAATCTCATATTTTCGGTGGTTTCGTTAAGTAACTCGGGCCCCACTAGCGTTGCTTCCCCCAATTTGGTCAAACACACTAGTGATCTATGCAGCCTACCATATAAAGTCTCATAAGGCACCATCTCGATGCTCGATTGATAACTATTATTGTAGGCGAACTCGACTAACGGTAAGTGATCCTCCCAACTACCCCGAAAGTCTAACACGCAAGCTCGTAGCATATCTTCCAAAATTTGAATCGTCCTCTCGGATTGCCCGTCGGTTTGTGGATGATACGCGGTGCTAAACAACAAATTTGTTCCAAGTGCAGCTTGCAAGCTTTGCCAAAAGCGAGCGGTAAAACGCGGATCCCTATCGGACACGATCTATACCGGAACTCCATGAAGCCTAATAATCTCTCGGATATACAAGCGACTAAGTGTCTCAACCGAATTGGTAATTTGGATAGGTAAGAAGTGCGCGGTCTTCGTAAATCGATCAACTATAACCCATACGGCGTCATGCCCCCTCGGCGATCTCGGTAAACCTGTCACGAAATCCATGGTCACGTTCTCCCACTTCCACTCAGCTACCGGTAATGGTTGTAATTCTTCCGCCGGTCGTTGATGCTCCGCTTTTATTTGTTGGCACGTAAGACACTGCGATACAAAAATAGCTACGGCCCATTTCATCCCCGGCCACCAAAATTGCCTACGTAAATCATGATACATTTTCGTCCCACCCGGATGCACGGCCAACGGTGAATGGTGAAACTCCCGCAAAATCTCATCCCGACACGCGATAGGTACAAATAGCTTGCCTTTGAAACGTAGACTTTGGTCGGCATGAATCATCCACCCATTCGGTGCCTCCTTGTTAAGAAATTTGACCCAAAAGTTATCCGCTTGTTGAGCTTCAATGACCCGAGTAGATAAAGTTGATTGGACCGTCAAATTACATAAGGTTACTCCCTCACGGACCTCACAATGCAATGCATAAAACCCCAAGTCCTTCATCATTTTCCACTCATCGATCGCTAAACTCGCCAATTGTGCCGGTTTTCGACTTAGCGCATACGCTACTACATTCGCTTTCCCGGGTGATATTGCAACTCAAAGTCGTAATCCTCCATGTGCTCCATCCAACGGCGTTGGCGCAAGTTAAGTTCTTTTTGTGAAAATAAGTACTTTTAAGCTTTTATGATCCGAAAATATTTCAAACTTTTCACCATAGAGGTAATACCTCCAACTTTTCAAAGCAAAACCACAAGTTCTAAGTCGTGAGTTGGGTAATTACGCTCGTGATCCTTCAATTGCCGTGAACCATACGCTACCACTTTCCCATTTTGCATCAAAACGCATCCAAGTCCCTCCCGCGAGGCATCACAATAAACGGAGTAGCCAACTCCACACTCCGGCACAATTAGGATCGGTGTGGTAGTTAGACGCTTCTTCAATTCATTAAATGCCACTTCACACTTGTCATCCCACACGAATTTTGTCCCTTTGCGAGTTAATCTAGTCATTGGAGCCGCCAAACGAGAGAAATCTAGCACAAAACGACGGTAATACCCTGCCAAACCCAAGAAACTCTAAATCTCGAAGACACTCTTCGGACGCTCCCAATTCAATACCGACTCCATCTTTCCTGGATCCACAGACACCCCCCGTCTTTCGACACCACATGACCAAAGAATTTCACCTCGGACAACCAAAACTTGCAAAAAGACGAATCAAAATTAAACTCCTTAATCATTTATCAAATTATCACCTTTTTTTTTTAATCAGAAACATTAAAATCCAAGAACAATACTTTGTAAAAGAAAACTTGTGTAACTTCAAAACACCAAACTCCCTTGTTTGGAACAAATACAGAAATCTTTTAAATATTATGTATATTCTGGTTCAAAAAGCGTAATAACAGTTACACGCCAAAAGAGAATTAATAAATAAACAATGAGTTTTGAAACAACCTTTGTTAGGTAGAGTTTGAGTTCAACGTGAACTTAGATGGAAGAAACTCTTTCCAAAAGTCCTAGTCCAACTTAAACAGAGTAAAGTACGGATTAGATGATGATCATAACTGTGGAAACAATAAATCCCACGTGCGGAAATACCATGGCCAATTAAATGAATGACCAATCAAGTAATAGTTCAAGCCATGCAGTCACAAACATCAACTAATATGCCGATAAAATATTCATCATTTATGAATCAAATAAAACAGTAGGCGTTCCCATGGCGGAAACATAGACAGAATTATTAGGGTAGAAAAATATACACACCTGTGTACCAGACTTCAATACATAAAACAATACGCATACGTTAGATGACTCTCGATTGACTGTCTATGAAAAGAGTCATATCATATATTCATAGTCCACATGACCTTTTACACAATTAAACACCGCAAGTAGAAAATCGGTAAGCATATTCTAATGTCAAACCGATCGACATGAGTACTGTATTATCACAGAAGGCAATAAGGATCTTTATCACATACGGTAAATTAATTTCGAAAAACACAAGCCGCAGGACCGTATTACTCTCTAACGTTGAATAATGGGTTTAAAAATACAAGTAGAAGGCATAAAATCCTACACATGGCAGTGACATATTTTATTCAATAAGTTAATCTTTGCCAACAAACATGTGAAAACCCATATTAGTAAAGTACGTGAACAGCAACACAATCAAGTGATATGCGTCTTGAGAATATATAATCACAGCAGGCACATCGACACAACTAAAACTCGGCAAATCAAAATCAGATTTGATTTAATGTAAACAAATTTATGCATTCAAGTGGGTGGCTCTGATACCACTGTTGGATTGCAGAAAAATATTCTTGTTTATCAAAAACTTTTGATGAACAAAATAACACCACTCGAATACATAATCATAAATACCTTTTCCGAGTATTTCACCTTTGTCTAGATGCCTTCGATTCGTCACTTTGCAATCCAAGCGTCTCGTCTCCTCAGTGATTCACCCTTGCAACTCTCTTCTCTCTATGTGTTTTGCTTTTGTGAGAGACTCAAAAATTCTAATGGCCTATCTTTTGTGTCTAACGTCTAATAAATAGACTCGCGTAGATAGAGTTTGCAATTAGGTGGGATCCTTAGGGATCTCTATCTTTCAGTTGTGGGAAACAAATAAACAACTTCTCTTTTATTTGTATCAGGATAACACTTATCCTATATATTCTTTTTAATTATCACCTAAAAAGATAATTATATAGCTTCCACCAATCACAATAATGTCCATCAACACATTACAATTGAACCCCTGAAAATAGAGAATTACAAAGTGAGGCCCTTTCCTACAATTGTTTACTAATTTCCTTCCACCAACTTATATTCCCATAAGCTAATAGCCATGGATAAACTCACACCGTCAAAACCCTAGCTTTTGCACGACATTCTTAATTTTCACTTTCTAGTCGGACCCCAAAAGACAATTCAAAAATTCGTTTTGTAGTATAGTATTTATACATATAAATTAGTAAAAATGTTTTACTAAAACATGTGAAAATTGCTTCAATATACTTTCTCACTTTGAGAATGGTGGATTCCTTGTTAAGCACTTATATAAATTAACCATCACCCACATAACCCAACATGTCCGTATATAGCCTTTAATTCAGCATCACCGTCTGACAATGTCAAAGTTAAATGAATGAACAATTAATTTATACAAGCCTCTCAGGTCAAAGGGAAAATAAGTAAATTGTAGTAGAAATACATTTTCTAATCTGACAGTGTTCCTTCCATAGGTGTTCTCAAACTGATCCTTTCAATGAATGTACTTGTTACATATCATCCACTTGTTTGTTTAAGGTCACTACCTCAATGATGGAGTAAATCATCCTATCGTATAGCAACATAACAAGTGTAGGCCATAATAGGTGTGAGGCCCAATCAACACCCATAGCCTAGAATATTATTGGGTCTATAAAGCACTGAAAAAACATAACTCCCCGCCTCTGGTTCATTAACCATTAGCATGTTTTTTCTACAATATTACCCAAGGAGCCTTATGTTCACATCTTATGTGACATTAAATAATAACGTTACCCAAAATAATAATTTACAAGAATGCAAAATAAAATGTCAAACAATTTATTGAAAATAATAATAATTGGTTTTTGGAGCATAATTCTAACAGGCGAAATTCCAATTCTGCCCTTTGTTTGTGCACCTCAGTGGTGGTTTCATGGTGAATAAATAAAGCATAAATCCAAGGCAAATTTACAATCCAATATTGTTATCTAAGTTCTCTTTCTTTTCTTTTCGGAGATTTTGTTAGTTTTGCATCAATTATTTAAAAATTATTTACGTGTCTTCACAATAGGAATTTAGAAAACGAAAAATTTTGACACCAATAATTTCGATTCATATAGTTAACTTTTTTGATTCCTTGTCGAGTTGAATAAATAATTCAAATAAATATGACACAAAACTTACAAAAATTCCCAAGAATCCCGATAAATAAGTTAGCCAAACTCTCCTCAGGAACTGAATAAATATTCTTGTATATGATGGAGGTAAAACATCATGAGATAACATAGTAAGAGCAACAGTACTAGATGATATTCCCGCACACGAAAAAGGCAATTAACCGTCCAAGAAATGTGTTCACAAAGGTCTTTTTCTCTGAACATTGACTTTCTTGGGTCTTCCGATTTACTGTCGATATCATAGATGGGAGAAAATTATTCACTGCATGCATTAATTTGGCCATAGCCACGTCAGACGTGTGGGTGATTTAGCTAGTAGCTACATGAAATCAAAGACTCAAAAGGCATTGCATGCATGCATGCATGCATGCATACATGTCTTTCTTTCTCTAGTCTAGAGGTGTCAAACGGGCCCGTCGTGCCGTGCCGACCGTGCCCATGCCGTGCCCATTTACTTAATCGTGCCATGCTTAATCGTGTCGTGCCCATTTTTAGTCGTGCCGTGCCGTGCCATTTTTCTTCATTCGTGCCGTGCCGTTTTGTAACCGTGCCGTGCCGGCCCATTTACTTAATCGTGCCGTGCCGGCCCACTTTCTTAATCGTGTCGTGTCGTGTCGTGCCGACCCGCTTAATCATATGACTCGTGCCGTGCCCAT